>BLKR01000077.1:600000-930545 GCA_011170035.1 Teleogryllus occipitalis | reverse complement strand
CAGTGTATTCTTCGGACAACGTTCACAGAAGTAACGAATAGTACACACAGAAAACTGCCAGAATAGCAAACATTCGTTTTCGGTACATTTTTCAGTTTTAGAGGCATATCATTTGTCACTCAATAGATCTTCATTGTATTAATTGTAATAATTAATTAATTGTATTGTAATAATTTTTCAAATATACAATTTGTCCGATTTGTTACGATTCAAGCAGGAACTAGGATTAAATTTACTATGCGCACGAATAATATGAAACAATTGAATATTTGTAATATTGAAAAATTAAACTTTGTATGGAAAAAAGACTTACAATGTTTTTAAGTACACGTTGCAAAGGTTGCGATAGCTCCCAGTGGCATCGTTACAGTTTTCCCTGTAACGTTACTGACCGCGAGGCCCTAGAGTTTGATTCCGACGTTGGCGGATGTTCGACTGTGATTACATATGTAGGTCGAAAAACTTAGGAGCCAGTTTGGAAGAAAAGTTTGAAAATGCTCCCCAGGGACTTCAACGAAATTAATCCCAAAATTTAAAGAATTATCTTCAAAATCGCAGGGCCTCGATTCGGGCCAGATCGTTAATGGAAAATTAATTTTGACACAAATTCTACGAATAGTTTACACACTAGTGTTCACAGAGAAACAGACAGACAGACCAGCGGACACATGGACGGAGAGACGGACGTTTTGAAATAATAACAACACTCTCTTGGTAACTTAAGACCCCAAAAGGTGTATGTCCATTAAAATCTCAAAATATATTTACTGCAACGTTACATACATACCTCTCTAAATATTACTTTTGTTACTCGGAATGTTTACGAGAAAGTAAAAATAAATATATAAATAAATACACTTTCACACACCACAGAGTAGGTTACATGCAAAAAAGAATAATTACAGAGCCCGAATTCCTGCCCGTCAGAATGCAGTTGTAATGTTATTACATAAACAGGGGGGGTCCCACCAACTATGGACCACCTCCACAACTTCTAAACGGTTCAGAATATCGAAATGAAGTGTTTGCTGAATAATGCGGAATCATGGGGCAAGTAACGAGCCGTAGAGAAATTATCTATAATATTTTTAATTTTCGAGAAATTTAATCATCTTCGATTTTTTAAATGGAACTATATATTTTTATCACCAGCAATGGATAGACCATGAAAAGAGGATTAAAATGATGTATCATTTGCTAATATTTTGATAGTAACTTGAGTATAAAATTAGGCTTTCTGACACGTGATTTTGAATTAAACGGGTAATCGTGTAGCAGATCTTGCCACTCTCGCTTTTAGGGAAGGTGGCCATCACGACGTCTAGACTGTTGCGTCTTGACTGAGAGGGGTGGCAGTGGGGGATAAGAGGTATAACTACAGTAATTCTTGGTGATGGCACAGACATCACACTAAGAAATACCAATTTTGACCAATCACATTAAGAAATACCAATCAGAGTGGGAGACATTTTCCATTTATTTATTTGGATTTAACTTGCCTTCTACTAAAATTTCAAAACATTGATCGTTCCAAAGAACGATATAAAAAGTTGGTAGCGTAAAGAAGATGTTAATAATAATAAATATCATTTTCAAACTGAACAAGAAGCCAACCACTGTCTCTTCGTTAATAAATGTCATTTTTAATTAAAATGATCACTCGTCCACTTCGCAACCATACGACTGCTGTTCTTGAATGGAAAAGAAAACTGTACACTTCCGTCTTCTGCATTTTCAAGTTTGAGGCAGCACTTGGCGCTATGAAATAAGAAACTCTCTAATCAGAATGAACAGTAGCGAATGCAGATATGCATTTTTGTTAAAGTTTGGTAGTTACACTGATAGAACTGTCAAGAGTATTTCAAGTTTTTTATTACTTTGTTCTTCTGGTAGTACGTGTTTAAATACGAAGTTAAGTTACTGTGAATAATAAGAGAAAATGTCTACCTATATATTATTTGATGAATTAATCAAGATATTACAATGAAAATCTTTAAGAATTCATTCGCTTCCCATATATTAAAGTGATAGCTTGTTTCTGCACTGAGTTCGAGTTTTGTAAATTTAGAAATGACCTTTATAGTTATTATTATTATTATTATTATTATAATTATTATTATTATTATTATTATTATTATTATTATTATTATTGTTATTATTATTATCGTTTTCGCTACAATATTTTTTATTTCGTTCTTTTCGATTATCGTTGATTTGGAATTTCAGAAGAAGAAAAGTTCAACTCAGATCAACAACTGGGAAAAAATTCTCATTCAGATCGTTAAAATTGATGTTTGTTCATATGTTTTTCATGTCAAGATCATGAATTGCGGCAATTACACCTTCATCCTACACGGCCATCCCTCTTACACTGCTCTCTTCACAAAACAGTATCAACGTCGCGAAGGCCACCTTCCCAAAACGGCGACTGTTGCAAAGGCTACCCGTGTACTTGAAAATCTGATGCCAAAAAATCTAATTTTATACTCAAATTACTCTTAAAATACTAACATATGATAAATCATTTTATTCCAATATTCATGATGATAACATTGCTCATGAAAAAAATATATAGTTCAATTTAAAAAATCAGAGATGATTAAATTTCTCGAAAACTAAAACTATTATAGAGAATTCCTCTACCAGCATGTTACCTGCCCCAAGATTTTGCATTGTTCAGCGAAAACTGCAACTCGATACCCTGAACCGTTTAGAAGTTATGGGGGTGGTCCATATTTGATGGGACACCCGGTATCATATAAACATTAGAAACCCTATGTAACATGATCGATGATAAATGAAAGCGATTGCTGTATACTAAGCGAATGAATAGGGATGACTAAATACGTCTCGTAGTGGAAATCTCGAAATGTTTACTTTTCATAGCGTCAACTTCGGGTAGCTTAATTTTCTTAATTAAACCCCAAAATATCCAAGCAGTTGTTTCAAATTAAACTACAATTTTATTGACAATAATACTAACCTGATATGACTTTCTACACACAATTATAAGGAGATGTGAACTTCTTCATCCTAAATCGTTACTTTTAATTTTAACGATTATGTTAATGTTTGCTACTCAGAGACACGGAGCACGCTCGAAAGAACACAATAAGTAAACGAAATTGAGGATATTATGATTATTATGTCGTAGTAGCTTCATTGTTGAAATGGCGACTGATTCTTTCATATGAGATTTTCTGTGTTTCATGAAGATGACCTCGGCGTATACGTATTTCGAAGACGTGTAAACTTCCATGATTTTGACGCGATAAGCGATGACCTCAAACAATCCACTTCGATTCAGAGGGTAGTGTCAAAAATCATTGGCGTGTTAGTGTCGAATGGAAAAGAATGCGTCTAGGACTTGTTCTGAACTTGGAATAGTTGAATTTTAAAAACATGTTTATTTGCAAACTTTGCACCTTCATTGAAATTGACTTAACTGCATACGTAAGTTCACATTCCTTCAATTACAAATGTCCATAAATAAACATATGTCAATACAATATTATAATAGTATTATTACTTTTTCGCATATTCCATGCTGATGCTATATGCTTCTAAAGGCAGCAGACTTACTGGTTAGAATGAAATTGTGAATGTTATAACAATGTATTTCGTATTTGGAACGTGTGAATACTGAGGAGCCGGAAGCTTTAATGTCTATATTTATACGTCAGGACAATTAATGCAAAATTATTGTTTTCTTGTATATTTAATTTGAAAAATTTTCCACAATTTTTATGTAAAGAATTGGCTTCCTAAGAAGGTGGACAAAGGCTTTCTCGAGGGGAAGCGAGTGTTACGATTTACGCTTACAAGCTCAGCCTATTTCGCCTTGAAACGTGTGGAGGAAGGACGCAATTTTCACCGGGAGGTATTTCTGGAAGCCAATTGATGACTCTTTCTTGCTCCCAAGTTGAAGATTGTTCGGTAGCCGACTCGAGTAGTATTTTAAAATTTATGCTGTAATTGTTAAACAAATGGAACTTAAAGTATTTAGAATAAAATGAAAAATTAGGGAGCTGAAAACCAGGAATATCTAACTAGCAACAATTTTCGTGGCAATTAATGCAAGCGTTGTGGCCGCTTGTCCCCTCCACCCCGTTAGGAACTTCAAATGTATTTGCCGGAGAAACTAAGCGAGCCGTTGCAAAACGGCTTGTAGAAAAGCTTAACGTGGGAACTGCCAAAAAAATAGTTGTCATGACATGCTAATTTCTTATAAACAATTACGTATCTCGAAAACGAAATTTCTTTGTGCTAATCGGATTGCGGAATTTTACATCTCGTTTAAAGGCAATTTTAAAAGAGCAATACGTTTTTTTGTAAAGTTTAAAAATTTATAAACAATTTCCAAATTTTGCAATTCTAAAGTGGGAAGGGTTTTCTGATGTCCCAGAACCAAAACTTCGAATTAACAATTTTGCAACAATTAACACTTTTATAAACAATTCCGAAATGTGCGCTATTCCTGCCGGGGAGTGTCCCCAAATTGTCCCTGATTTGATGATAGCAAAATAACAATTTTGACATGAGATGCAAATTAATTGCTTAATATCTAGTTTAATTGTTACTTTAATGATAAATATACAGCTGGTCTTTGAATTTTACTTTCTTTTATTGAAATGGTTCCATAGAAGTCCTAACGATTCGAGAAAGACAGTATTTTGCATTTTTGCAAATGTAATATACATATGAACAATTGCAAATATGCAATTATAATCGTTTTTCTTATCGCAAAATTCTGTAGTAAACTGGTCATTTGGTAAAGTTCATAAATTTTGTATGGACAATAAAATACGAATTAAAATGTGTATAAGAAATTAATTGGTCTAAAAGTAGTGTTACTTTATCTGTTATCAATGTAATTTCTTCAAAAAGAATTGTGTGAACAGTGGTTAAGTGCTTTGTGTTCACATATATTTCAATGAATTTACTTTCATGTTCATACAAGTGTTTCTTCCATGTATTTTTTATTTGAAAATACTTCCACATTTGAACTAGCGACGCCCGCCATTTTGTACGACGTAAAATTGTTATGGCACTCCCCTCTGCGTTCACATTGACTACGATGGTTTGTGAGCTCCACCTGCGACGTTTCGTCATGACAAGGGCTGCCCAAGCCGTGCAAAAGCTGAACTTAGCCGCAGACCGCCCCGATCAATTTGTTTCGAATACTGTACACGATTCCGGCTTATTCAGATTTGCAAGAAAAATTGTCAATTCAGAGAACGCAATCGTTCAAGGACGGAATAGGTTGAATGAGTAGTTAATCCATCCTAAATCTACGTTTGAAAAGAAACGAAGACGTCTCCGGAGAGACAAAGAAAATGACACAGAAACGCATCACGAAGTCTAATGAAACAAAGAACACCATAAAAAGGAAAATAAATATTATTTTCTTCAATATTTGTAGGAACAGATGAATTTATCTGATGATTTAGGATTCGACTAGCTCCTCGTGAATGTCTTTCTTAATTTTGTCTTTGTTTTTGTCATACATCAGTGCATTTAGATCAATCCTTTCAAGAGGTTTTATTTTTGTTTACAAAAATATTTTTTTTTTAATTTCAATTTTTCACTCAAACTTTCAGGAGAACGTTAGCCGTCTGGTCTCGAGATAAGTGGTTCTGTGGTAGTATCGTCCTATAGTATCAACCGCAGACGTACAGCTATCCAAATTGTGACAATGTTACTGAGTAACAATGCATTTTAATAATTAAATTAGTTCAAAGACGTAACGGGTAAGGTGACATATATATATATATATATATATATATATATATATATATATATATATATATATATATATATATATATATGTATATATTCAAAGGATTGGTTGTCTCGGTAGCTTAGGGATTAGAGCAGCTGGGCGTAAACCAGAAGGCCCGGATTCGAATCCCGGTCGGGGTGACCAATTCTTTGAACTAATTTAATTATTGGTATTAATATACTGACCTCTCAAGACGAGTGTCGTACACTCAATTCCATCTGTCGGCAATAGATCCTTCGGGAACGGCAATTTAATTTCGTTCCACTGCGCGTGCGCTTAATAGCGTTTAGACATCAGCTCCTGTCAGTCACGTTGTGAAGGTCAGAAGCTTTTGCATGGGTTGCCCTGTTCATGTGAGCGTTCTCTGATTGCTTTCATGCAAACTCTGTGGCATGGAATCACGGAGACAGGTGACATGTCCATTTAGCAATGACGGACGCACAAGAAATTTCAATTTTGTGTTCTTGGTCTGGTGTGTTTCGGTTAAATGGATATCGTGAGATCTGAGTTTAAAGGGTCATATTAAAGTTTGATTGCCATTAAAAATTCATTCTTTCTGTAGAAATAGGATACGAAGTATCTATAATAGAATTAATACTAAACCATCTTATAACAAAATATTCTGATATTCACGCAAGTAAACTGTCTTTATTTATACGGGTTCTCGGGAAGTAAAAAATAATGGACGTGTGATTTTTTGAACGGTGAATATATTTGGCAAGATAATTGTATTTGAAGCGTGTTATTATGAATGTGCTGGAACTGACGTGTCTGGTTTAAAATTGCTGTAAGAAACATGTGATCATATTTCGATGCTCCGTAACTAGGTGTAAATTAGGCGTCAATCCTGAATAAAAAATAAATTTTAAAAAATCTTATAGCAACTTTAATGTACTAATTTTTAACATTTAATTATTTGATCTGAGTTTTTTAGATGAGTTTGAGATTAAGAGTTAACAATTTCTTGAAACAGAATTTCATGTTAAGATCAGCATACAGGTTGTCTCAAAACAAATTTTATAAAAGTCTATTGAATGTGAGGAAAATATTTTTTTTACCAATGAGCGTTTGTTGGTAAATTTTATATAACAACGTTAAATAAACAACATTTAACGTTATTGGTTGGCCAATTAGACATTCACCCAGGGACACGAAATCTCTTTGACTGCGTCAGAACTTGTTCTGCCAAACCCCAGTGAATGACGAATTGTCAAGCAAACAAAGGAAAACGTGAGAAACTGTTGTGTAAAATTTCCCGCGAAACTATATAAATGTGCAGGATCAAAATAATGAAATATTATTTTTATTTACGTATAAAGATAGTTTCCTCATTTAGGATTTTTATTAATTCTAAATTATAGTTTCGTACTTCAAAACTTATTGCATATTGACAGAATATTTCGAAACCGTCGTCATGGGTAATCGCTTAATGGAAACGCCGATACTCTTTTACCCAGGACTGACCATAATCCCGTTGTAGTCCTATTTTAGTATTTTTCTATGTAGATAACAATTGACAATTTGAACAACATTATAGAAACTCTACACAATTAAAGACAATACCGAGCATCAAAACGGAAATTGATATTAATTTTAACAATGATGTCATGTATTATTTACCATTTGGACTGTATAAATCTAAACAACCTGTAACAAGTTTGTGTAACTCAACATCTGATTCAGTGAACCCCTCTCGATCAGGTTTTTCGTCCTGTTTCCTGATCCCTTGAGAAAATGCTGAGATGACCCCTTGTTTTGCGTCTGGAGATAAATGTCACTTAATTATATGTGGACATATTGTGGAGTTCAGTGGGAAATATGTATGTTCTTAGTCACGACAGCTCTTTACGAGCTACTTTCTCTACCTGAGATTTCTCATAGTCACACAGCAGCGGACACTGGGACATTGCAAGGAAAGCGCACAGTTAACTTTTTGTCGACAGGGAATGGAACCCGGAGCTGCGCCGTGGAAAGCGAGCACGCTAACCAAGGAGCCACCGAGAGTAGTTCATTTGGAAATATAGTTATTCAAATTATCGTTCTCCATGTGATCGCGGTAGAAGTGTATTCATTCACGAAGGACATGATGAGGGATAAGAGCCGAAATTTATTGCTGATTTGCCATTGAAAATGGATTTTATTTCATCCGTGCGAATAGTTTGTTAACAATTCTTGCAAAACGGTCATTTCTTTCTGTATTCAGAATTCAACTTGTATAATTATGGTTTAGGGTGAGAATCCCAGACTTTAAAACAGAGGATAGAATGTACTTCTCTCCGTAGCACGTCACTCACAGTTTTCAACTCTTTTTGTCGTAAAATAAATAAATAAATTTTGAACTGGTTCTTTATAAAAATGGTCATCTGTGTTTCTGCGGAAAGACCCGCATGAATAGAAAATGTTCCAAGTACTTATGCCCCTGTATTACCTCAAAATATTTTAACAAAAATATGCATAAAATTATTACAATAGATTGTTAAATGCATGTTCAATTAGTTCTTAATTAAGTAACAGGTTTTTTGAACTATATTGCAATTCATTCTTGAGTCCGCCGTTGACACCTCTTCGCCAAGGGTGATCTCAAGGTACCGGAATGGACTTAATATGCAACTGTTCAGACCTTCAGCGGATCAGAAAAGACTGTAAATACAACTTAGAAATTCCTTTCCGAAACATTTGATCTTATTTTAAATACTTTTGCTTAATATCTTTGTGGCTTCTTTAGAGTAAATAATTGACAACTTACTAGATGTTTTATTAAAATTGTGTGAAGGCAGGTATTCAGATGTCCCCTGTGACACAATATAACTTGGGATTTATATCTTGGGAATTCAAGAACCGAACATGAAAATGCAACTTTTTCTGAATATATCTATCTTCAAGGAAATGAAAATATAAGAAATAACACATTCTTGAGAGATAAGATATGAGGCTGTTGACTCGGACTGTCTCTTTCTGTCGAATTAAAAGGGTTAAAGAGGATTTCCTACTTCTGACAGATAAAAATATTTTAAAAGTTGTTTGGTTGCTCATTTTGGATCTAAAGAAAAAAGTAGGAAATATAAAAGGTTTCTAGAGAAGCGTAGTAAACAAACGAACCGAATTTTAGTTTTACACCTACGACATTCCTATGTCTGATTCCAGATTGTTTATGCGCGTTGTGATGACTAATCGTGATGATTCGAGAAATAATAACTATAATCTTAACGGAAATAAATTGGTTCACATTTGAAAATATTTTGAAAATATGGGAGTGAGTCGAGAAAATACTGCTGTAGGAACACCAATTTTACGCAGCAAAAACAAAAATGAAATGCTAATATTTTATAAAAGAAATCAATTGCATTTCGTAACTATTCAGAGAAAAATATTATCGTCTCTCCCCTTCATACCAAAGATTCATGCGTAGTGCCTCTCATTCTGAGCATCCGCCAGGGGAAAACACTACTCCTTACGATATCGCCGACGCTTTTTGCGCCCTTCAGACTGTTCGACACGACGAGAAACGATGCGATGTTCTTATCCGGCACGGCGGCGCCACCAACCGGAGGGGGTTCCAGTTATTTATATTTCTTATGATTTTTAAAAACACAGATATGGAAACTGCTTTGTCACAGGGAAGGGCAGCACATAAAAAGATACTGTCTGGCAAACTGCAGGACTTGGCGCCGTGATTTATGTCCTTAACACGGCGTCCTCCGTGACTCGTTCGCCCGGAAGAAAACATATCAGGGGGACATTCGAACATTGGCCATAAATTTTGCGGGCGTTTCCGATACTTTTCTTCTAAGTGACTAGCCGCTCATACGTGAAAAAGTTTTTTTTTCTGTTGCGATGGCAAGCGATGATTTCACTTCCTGTCGCGACATAGTGCCGCTAGAGGCGTCGCTGTCGATGCGAGTTTTTCCGCTTGGATGACTTCAGTCTGAAGAAACTCTCTGGAGGCAAAGAGAAAATAAAACTTCCTGGAAGAGGAGGCTTCGTGGAACGGAAGACTTCTGGAGGAATATGTACAAAGCAGGAAGCGAGTCTATAGACGACACGTGTGAAATTTCGAATTCTTTTGTTTGAATCGAACGTGTTTTACAGATTGATGTTAACAGTTTAAACAAATTTAACAATGTGAAGATTGAAAAATGATGATAGAGTACAGATCTAAACTGAGCCATTCAATGGAATCAAAATGTAAAGAATGAATTGGAAATGCATGATAAAATGTAAAAAAGATGGAGAATTACTATTCACATTTACCAGCTACTGATATTTAGTGTAATATATTTATATACTGTTTACATATTTAGTGTGTGTGCCAAACTATAACAATCACTATTAAAAAACCTGCATTTCAATTAATCAGGATGCACTCTTAAACTGTAACTGTGAATAGATATGCCATACGGAAATATTCAAATTGACTGTAATTAGGGATTGAAAAAAAGCATTTCTGAACTTTGAAAAGGAATTGCGCTTAAAAAATAAATATGAGAAACATGAGATCGTTATAGAATACAACCGTTGAGAAATGCAAGATGAATCCTTTTGAATTTGGTGCTCAGCACTTTTTCAGAATACCCAGAAAAGAAACATTTTCGCAGATTCATAAAACGTAAAAAAATGCACGTGTAGTGTTAAGATTGCAGCAAGTAATTTAAAATTTCTTTTACCAATAGACCTTTGTCGATGAGAGAGAAATTCCCTGAGATATAGGCTCATCTATGTTGATGAATACTTACAATTACTATTGTAGATTGCATTTCTGTGTAAAAAATGCCATAAGAGTAAAACATAAATTTATTTTACACGAAGTTTCTTTAATGTGTACCAGTCTGGTAGGCCGTGGTCCAAATATTCCATCCCAGAAATAAACATTAATATTGACTTGGAGAGTGTAAGTATTCGATTCTTCATCATATTCTTCTTCTTCTCATTATTTCTGTTAATTAATACACATCGGATGTTTAGGGAAATGCCTATTTTTTCCTAGCGAACTTATTTAAAGGCTGATAATATATGTGCACGAATCATGACAAATGATGACATATGACAAAATTTTATAATGCTTATTTTTGCTTTTTTGGCATAAATGCCTTTTTTTGTTTAAATGCCTTTTTAGGACTTTTTTTGGATGGACTTAAATGCCTTTTGGACTTTTTTGCTTTTTATATATTATTTTTATACACAACGCTGTGTCAGAAAATAGGTCATGGTCCAATGTGACGAATGAATACGAAACCCTCAGTTCACGTCTTTATATTTTAAAGTAAGAGAGAATTCCTAAAAGTATACCAATAGATTTTTCTCCATTTCCCTATTTCCTAAATACCAGCTATGATCTGAGAACGTGGTCGATTGACTTTAGGAAGCATAGCATGTAATACGAGGCAGTGAGAATGCTGACCTGTTTCCTCAAGAGAAAGAGAATTTGTCACCAGTGGGCGGCCTATATCTCGACCGTGGACAGCTCATCCTCCACGGCCCTTCTCCCTTCTTGGGCTAGCGAGAATGACTCACATCTCCTGCGAAAAATGAGAGAGAGAACGCTGATTTGACCGACAGAATGCTGACTGATCGCTTCCGAGAAAAAACGATAGAGCGTCTTTCGTTTCGCTTGTGTGGTTATTTGATGAAGATTCCGTTCAGTAGCAGTTGCACTGTAGCAAGAGTTGGTTGTGTGTACGATAGTTTAGGTATTTTTAAAACTACAATGCCGAAACAGAAGCAAAGTAAAGCTTCACTACTTCGTCAGTGGGTGACGGAATATTCTTGCTACACCACCTATGGTAGCATTATACTATGCCGTATTTGTGATAAAACGGTAAGTTTTGAATTTCAATTTATATTATTTTTCCTTTAAATTTTTCAAAGAAGGAAAATGTTTATCTTTACACGATAAAACTATTCGTTTTAAAATTATTGGTATTATCCATGAATTAGTTGCAAGATGTTTATTTCTAGATATCTTCAGAAAAGAAATACCACCTTTCGCAGCATGAAAAGACCAACATTCATCAAGCTAACATCAAAATACAACAGAAGAGCTGTCGACAGACGTTTCTGACTGAATCTTCCACATCGAGCAAACAAAGTCAGTTTTTCTACGACATGTGTCAGGCTTTGGTGAGTGCCAACATCCCATGGAACGCCATTGAAAACCCAGTATTTAAATCTTTCTTGGAAAAGTATTGTAAACAGGCGATACCGTCAGAATCAACTCTGCGAAAAAATTATTTGGATTCTGTGTATCAAGCTGCACTAACAGATATTCGTACCGACATAGGTGACCATTGCATTTGGCTCTCGGTTGATGAAACGACGGACCCGTTAGGGCGATACGTTGCTCACTTGATTGTCGGGAAACTGAGCGGGCATGACGCGGGTGCTCCCCATCTCTTGTGCTCGAAGTCACTGGAGAAAACAAATTCTGAAACAATTGCTTATTTTGTAAATACAGGGTTAAAACTCTTATATCCCAATGGCATTGAAGATCAGAAGGTACTTATACTTCTCACAGACACAGCGCCTTATATGATTTGCGCCGGGAAGCTTTTGAAACCCTTCTATCCTAATCTAACCCATTTGACATGTCTTGTTCATGGTCTGCACCGTGTCGCAGAAGAGGTTAGGAAAATGTTTCCTTCAGTAAATAAACTGATTTCGTCAGTCAAAAAGATTTTCTTAAAATCTCCCACAAGAATTTTTTTTTTTTTTTCGACAGAAGTTGCCAGAAACACCTCTGCCGCCCGAACCTATAGTAACTCGATGGGGAACTTGGTTGAGGGGAGTGGAATATTACAGTAAATATTTTGAACAAATTGCAGAAGCTGTGAACGAACTCTCTGATGATGATACACAGTCTATACAAGACGCCAAATTTGTGCTCGAGAATAGAGATCTTAAAGGTAATCTTGCATATGTAAGTTCAAACTTTGTATTCCTTGCGGATGTAATTGAAAAACTAGAAACTAGAGATTTGACTTTATGTAATTCCATGTCAATATTTGTGTCAGCAGTAGAGCAGTTAAAAAAAGTTCCAAGTGATCAAGGAAAACGAATAAGCGAAAAAGTTAAAAATGTTTTGAAAAAAAATCCTGGATATGCCAACATAAAGTCAGTAAGCGAAATTTTAAGTGGAAATAAATGTAAACTACCAGAAGGTTTCGGTGTTGCTAATGTTTCAGTTCTAAAATATATGCCAGTCACATCAGTAGATGTTGAGAGATCCTTCTCTGCATTTAAACTGCTTTTATCTCCCAAACGTCACAAATTTGAAATTGAGAACCTTGAAAAATTACTAGTGATATATTGTAATGCAAACTATTGTAAGAAAATGTAAAAGAGTTGTAAATATGTAAATCTTGTTTTATATGAAAATGAATGTAGTACTTGTTTTGTGTATTTAAGTTTACAGAATAATATACAAAAAATATAAACAATTATTCATTTTATTGTGTAACATATGATAGTGCTTTTTTTCTCCTTATTTTTGACATTTTCAGTGCCTTTTTAGGCGCCTAAAAGACGTTTTTTTAGTGCCTAAACATCCGATGTCTACTAATCACTAACAGAAGAAACAACTCTTTAGTCCCAAAATAGGAAAATGAAATATAAAAAAAATACATGAAAATTACCTCATAAAACAACATAAAAATATCACACAATAAAAATTCATTTCTCTAAGGCAAGACATCAAAATGGAATGCATCATTTTTAATTTCTGGAATATAATGGAAAGGAAAGTAAATCATTCAAATTTTTTTTCAATAAAACAATGTGTATTTTGTGGAAACATTCTGGAATGTTTGGTATGTATAAGTATTTCTTCTTATAAACACCTGACTCTTATTATCATCTGACCAACTCTCACATTGAGCTATCACCAGAGCCCTTGGATTTTTTCCAAATTAGAACAGTCTCTGACTATTTCAATCAACATGTAGCCATGTGAATTCTGGCCTATAATTTTTGTATTTTATTTTGCATGCAGACACTTTGGAAACTTTGCTTCATAATTTTTTTAAAAATTGGGCAACATACTGTAAAATACCATTAAGGGCTGCAAGCAATAAAAATTTATTGTATGTATGACTAAAAGTGACCATTAAGGTCATTGTTTATTCATGACTGTGGGAGAGCAAGTGTATAATTACTATTGAGCACATATTAGTTTTTTCTCTGTGTGTGATTTCTAAAGTTTTGTCTTACCAATCACTGTTTTATTATTTTGTCATTACAAAACAGCATGTTGAAGGCAAACAATGTCTCTGGGAGGAATTAAGAATTACATGGCATGCTACACTAGAATAATTGTTCAGCATTTGCAGGCACAATGAAATTCAAGGAAGAAATTCCTGAATCTAATAAAAATTGAAAACGATAAGATACACTCCAATTTTTGATTTATTAGGCAGTAAACAATTTTATCAAGTTACCAGTTTTTTGCTTAGGAAATCAAACAAAAGTTATGAAAATAGAAAAATAGCAATTTTTTTAAGGAATGTTAAAGTACAAAGGTAGATATGGGGGGAGGGGAGGAATAAGGCAATCACCCCATGAATATTTTAACCTTTTGGCTAATTTAGTAACAGTAGGTACTCCAATAGAGGGAGATTTCTGAAATGTGAATGAAATTAATTAGCTTCAATATTTTTAATATTTTTATAGTTTTGAACATGAAAGAGAATGTCTATGCAATGATGTGGTACCATACTTTTTTAATAGATGTAGGTTTCAAATGATGATGATGCCTATTTCAAAAATTGTATTAGTTAAATGGAATGTTTTAATCATATTTTTGGAATGTTTTGATAGTTTTTTGAATCATATATTTCCAATTATTACTTGAAACTTTTTAAGGTAACTTTATAATGCAACACTTCCTTGTACCACAAAACACACCACTCCTCCTGCACCATGTTTCCATTTTGATTTCCCAATGTTAATGTCATATATATCACATGTGACTGACTCAAGAAATGTCTGTGGCATGAGGCTTAGATATTCAGTCACGATTCAATGACATCGTCACCATTCAGTAGGGCCTGCAATGCAGGCAGGCCCAACTAAAAGAGGGCCTACTTTTAGGCTGAAGATTTTGAGATTTTAAGAAATATTAATTCCTAAATACTTTCACTGATACTTTGTGATAGTTAATAGAATAAAATATTAAAAACAGCATTTTCCAGAAGAACGATTCTTTTCTGCTTCAGTAGCTTATGTAACCCTGTTTCTAAATCAATAAGGTAAGCAATTCATTTACGATTGATAACACTTAATTGCATAAAATTAAATAATAAAGGTAGATTTTTTTCACTATTGGCAATCATAGACTAATGAATTCAAATTTTTTAAAGGATATTTCTATTATTAAGGGACTAACTCTATTTGTGTTTGCTATACCCTTTAATAAAGGAGGCCCGGATAAAAGTTTTGTGGGCACACCTGCACTCATTTCGTTCTGCCACTGACCAAATTACTGTTGTTATCCATGGAAAGTTGCAAACAAAAAACTATCTTCCATGAGTCCAGCTTTGAAGAGTCAATGGCAGCAAAGCATAATAAATAACTATCATGCCCTAAACTGATTACATTCCAATTCAATCAGAAATTACAGACACCTTTTCATAAGCACAATGACCCTCAATGCTACTGTATACAACCTAATTACACTACAGCAAAATATTCCTGGGTGCCCTACTTGGTCGTTAGAAATTCCTTGACATTCCACTTCTTAACACTTGCAAGATATTCCTGGTAACACTGAATATAATTTCAGAGCCGAATTCCTACAATTTGTGGTGAGGTTCAATAATTTTCTATCTAGATATTAGAACTTAATTTGAAATAGGAAACCACTTGAATTAAAATAACTGCAATTATCACAAAAATCTTCGAAATTTTGAACACAGAGTAGGGGAGACTGTTATATCTTTGAACACTATATCTTGTAAGCCATTTCTCTGCCATTCTGTCATTGCTAATCATGTTAGTTCATCGAGTACAGCTAGAAGGTACCAGGGTTCAGATATGTTTGTCAATAAGCCATCTTTTATCCTTTCAGCCAAGTTTTAATTTTTTGGCAATAAAAAGTAATATTTTTTTGCGATAGTTCCGTATTTATGATTAGTCAAACCGAACAAATCTGACTTAGGACGTTGATTGCCTGTAATATTCTGTGTATTTCTCTATATTTATTTTCATTTTTAACAAAACTCTACTAAATAGCAGTATAGCTTTTTCTGAACTAGACATCTTATACCCATAAAAATGTTTATGGGTCAACAATCTTTCAAAGATGGTTATTCTGCTGGTGTTTAATGTTGATGACATTAAGTAAAAATGATGAAATGAGGACAGTATTTTGAAGGATTTCAATGAAATTGTGATGAAACATGAACATTCAAGTAATACTATTGAAGTTGGCGACTTGTGTTTGGACAGTTTAAAAGCAGAAAAGCAATATTGATTTCAGAGGAGAAATTATAAATGTTGATAATGTAAGTTCTGAAAATCAAATGAAGTATCTGAAACAGCATGCTGAAACAAATTTCTTCAGGTCACTGAAGAAATACTAATTGATGTTCATGAATCTGAAACATGGTAGTTACAAAGCAAAAAATATTCAGAGAACTCCTGACAGCCCCATTCCCCTGAGGAACAACAAAATCTTCCCATTAAATACGATCAACAAATGGTATGCAAAAGCAAAAAATGACCAAATGACTCCTGCCAGCTCCCTCTCCCTCTTGTCCAACCTTCCTTCACATGAAATCTGTATAGGGCCAGTGGCGGATCCAGGGAACCCCCCCCCCCTTCCCTCCAGCGTAGTCTTCGTTTCTTACCTTCATTTATTTGACAAAATTAATTTAAATATTTATAAATGTGAGAATTTTGTAATTGTTTAAAAAATAATATTGTATAGTATCATATATACACTGCACAAATAATATACAATATACTAACAAATATATTAATAACTATATAATAATTAACAATATAATAACAGAAATTATGACGGCCCCCTACAAAATGATCGGCTGGATCCACCCCTGTACAGGACTCTTTACAGCAATGTCCAGCTACATGTGTCAGTTGGCTCTCAACTTCCGGTCTGAGCCTCTACACTCAACACACCACTTCGATACAAACATATTAGCATTTCAAGGTCACGAGCTAGACGGAGATGGGAACACTGTCATTTAATGGGAGCTTTGTTATGACCATGGTGGAAACATGGTTACGACTTACACTTTTCGTATTGGAGCTCCCAACTGGATGATGATGCCTCCTTCCAACTCAGGGACCTTGAAGTGCCATTGTGTTTAAATCAGAGTATACATCAGAGAATAGCCAACAGTTCTGAAAAGCACTCCATGTGCTTGCACCCTGCAGTGTGGCGCAATGTATCCTCACACAAATGATTGATTGATTGTTAGTGATTCTGTGTGCATCCACTGTTCAGGTCATTAGTCCTGTAAGTGGAGTGCATGTTTTCCTCGCGAGATGGCGGTGATCTTCCCCAGCTGGATGGCGAGATCCGGCACCGACCTACCGTCGGCTAGCGTGGTTTTCCCCAACCTGCTATTCCCTCAGCGGGAACCCGCCCCAGCCGGTACAAGCGCTAAGCTCCCGACCGGTCTCCCGGCATGGGTGATAGTGTAGTGCATTTTACAGTGTGTGTATGTAAGGGGTGAGTATTTAACATGGAAGAGGAAGGAAAGATCGCGCGCGATCCGTGGCCCGTTTGTTAGGGTACCGCTCCTGTATTAAACTGGCGTTGATCGGAGAAACCACGGAAAATTACCAATTCTAGCGGCCGACCGCTAGAATTCTCCTCCAGACAGCGACTGAATTCGACCTAGCACCCTCCCACAAGCCCTTGCACGTCGTACTGTGGGGCAACCAACAAAGCGAAACGTTTTCAGACTCCTTTGGCAAGGAAGCTCCTTTCTCCCGGGGTTCCCGAAGTTACGTATACTCCGATTTAAACACAGTGGCGCCTCAAGGCCACGAGCTGGAAGGAGCGAGGGAGAGACACAGTCATCCAATGGAGGGGTTCATTACGATTAAAATTTTTCGTATTGGAGCTACCGATTGGATGACAATGTCTCCTTCTTCCAGCTCGTGACCTTGAGGCGCCACTGTGTTTAAATCGGAGTATAAGTCCAGATTAGTACAACGAGCAGACTCCACCCCACCCCTTCATTCCATCTCCCCGCGCAGCACCGCGACGCACTCTTCCCTCTTCCCGGCCAGGGCCAAGTCCAGCGGCGTGTGTCCGTCGGTGGCCCTGAGGTGCCGGTCGGCGCCTCTGGCCAGCAGCTCGCGCACGCACTCCACCAGGCCCGAGGACGCGGCGCAGTGCAGCGCGGTGTAGCCGTCCTTGGCGGCGGCGTCGACGGCGGCGCCGGCCTCGGCCAGCGCGGCGATGCAGTCGCGCGCGCCGCCGCGCGCCGCCGCGTGCAGCGCCGTCTCGTGGAAGGGCGTGCGCGGGCCGTCCGGGCCCACGCCCGCGCGCAGCAGGGCGCGCACGCACGACGCGTGGCCGTTGGCGGCGGCCGCGTGCAGCGCGCTCTCCTCGCCCGTGGCTGCGGGTGACAACAAGAACGACAAGCCCATTCAGGACGGCCACAGCAAATTGGTTCTCTTTATGCTACTACAATCCTCGTTAGCACGAATTCGCTTAATGCGAATTTATTTATTTATTTATTTATTTTAGTCAAAACAGTAAAAAAAACTGTATGTGACGTATAAGGGAGAAAATCATCTGCACACGCTATTATTATTATTACTATTATTATTATTATTATTATTATTATTATTATTATTATTATTATTATTATTATTATTATTATTATTATTATTATTATTAATACTATTATTATTAAATTTAAAAAAGCGAGAGATTAACATTTCAAAAACTAAATATTTTCGTTTCCGAGTTATAGAAAACGTATTTGTAACGGGAAATGAACTGCAGACTTTCGCCGTAACACGAACAGAAATTGGGTCCCGGCAAGGGATAATACTAGTAAGGTCATTTATAATAAATGGATAACACTAATTTTTATATTTCGGTTCCTTGGAATTCGTGTTAATGAGGGTTCACTGTAGAATATAAAGTACATTGTACAACAAGGAAATAGTATATCAATAAACTACTAAATAGTTGATCAAGATAAATTACAATGCACACTTTCAAGAATAACAGGGTGACCACTTTTCCTAGCACGAATTTCTCCGACTTTTCCAGGTTAGTTAGTTAATGCCTTATTTTACGTTAATGCCTTATTTGACTCGGGCCATCAGACCCTCTTCTGTCTGAGCACGCAAATTTCGCTACGTTCATTTCACCATCTAGCGGAGTATTACTCGGGCGACGAAACAAGCGATTTTGAATTTAGCTCAGATGCTTCTTTTAGGCTTCAAGATCTTTTACATGCAGTAAATCTACAACATGGGGCACGACTTCGATTGGGTTGGAACCCAGGGGGTAGAGGAGAGAGGGAGAAGGAGGGAGAAAGAGAGAGAGAGAAAGAGAGAGAGAAAGAGAGAGAGAGAGAGAAAGAGAGAAAGAAAGAGAGAGAAAGAGAAAGAGATAAGAGAGAGAAAGAGAAAGAAAGAGAGAGAAAGAGAAAGAGAGAGAGAGAAAGAGAGAGAGAAAGAGAGAAAGAGAGAAAGAGAGAGAGAGAGAGAGAGAGAGAGAGAGAGAGAGAGAGAGAGAGAGAGAGAGAGAGAGAGAGAGAGAGAGAAATGAACCTCGATTCACAACAGTACTTTTCTTTATATATCTTTCAGCTCTCAGATTGCACCGTAAAAAGACAGAATTAGCCGCTTGCGTACCCGCGGCGGTGGTGGCATCGGGGCGCACGCCCGCCCGCAGCAGCGCGCCCAGCGCCGCCAGCCGCCCGTCGCGCGCCGCCGCCCGCAGCGCCGCCTCCCCCGCCGCGCCAGCAGCCAGCGCGCGCGCCCGCGCCGACAGCAGCTCCACCACCTGCGCCCACCGACACCACTCCTCACGACACGCTCTCCGAATATACAAGAATCCGAATGGCAGTTCGCTAAACAAGTCAACATCACAGGTAGTTCAGAGAAGTATCCCTCCGCCGCGACAGCTGTTCAGACACGCCTCTTCCTAAAGTGTTTGGTTATGGCTCCCGTGAAGACATCACTATGCAGATGTCTATGAGTTTCGCTGAGGGACACGTGAGTCCGAGAAATATTTAAATTTAATTAAGTATGGGGAAAAATCTCTTAACAAGCTCTCATAATCAGTAAAAGAAAACTGCCACGAATGTAAAAACAGCTCGCCACCTTGTAGCACAGGCGCCGGAAACACGTGAACCAATACGCATCTCACATTCAAGACGCGGTTTTAAAATAAACATACTTATATAAAAATACATATTTATCACACAAAAAGTAAACTGAATGTACAGTTAATAAAAAAGAATACACACAGACAAGCACATAGCACTGATCTACCTAATTTCAATTATTTCTCGTGGCGCACTATATTTTTGTCGGATGAGGACATCACAAAAGGAAGCGTCGAAGTCATTGACACGTTAGCCAACGGCAATCTAACGAATGGAGGAAGGAGTGTCGAAGAGCCAAAGGCTCAAGGACCCAAAGACCACAGAACCGTCAGTTATGTTGCCAGCACTAGCTGTTATAACCGTCCTTTCTTGTAAAAATCGCTCTATAAATAGGATTTTTTAATTGATGCATTAGTGATTCCGGGCACGTCATCTGTTAAGGCCATTAGTCCCGTAAGTGTAATAAATTTGTTTTCGTCGAGAAACGATGGTAATCTTCCCCTGCTGGATGAGATCCGGCGCCGACCTACCGTCGACAAACGGGGTTTTCCTCAAACAGGCATCTCCCATCAGCGGGGTTCTGACCCAGTCGGAACAAGCTCTGAGTTCCCGACTGCTCTCCCGAATTGTGTGGTAGTGTAGTGCATGTTCGTGTAAGTGTGAGTAAGCAAGTGTGAGAATAGGACAAGGACGAATAGATCACGCGGCCCGTGGCCCGTTTGTTAGGGTATTGCTCCGGCATGCGCGTGGTGTTGTTCGGAGAAACCAGGAAAAAAAACTACCGATCAGAACTGCCGGCCGCTAGAATTTTCTTCGACAGCGACAGAGCTCGACCTAGTTATCTGGTTAGAGTCGAAAATCCTGCCGCCGTCGGGACTCAAACCTAGGACCTCCCGGTGAGAGGCACTGCAGTGACTACAGCCACTTCACCCGGTAATTCACAAAAGCCATTCGGTCAAATTACCTGCGCGTTTCCTGCCACGCCCAGCCCGCGCGCCAGCTCCGCCTCCGGCACTGCACACGCCTGCAGGATGTCTTCCGCCAGGTCCGCGAAACCTTCCCTGCAGGCGACCAGCAGCGCCGACTCGCCTTTCTTGTTCCTCTTCACAGGCGACGCCTTGTGGTTCAGAAGCAGCCGCGCCAAGTCTTTGCTCTCCGACCGGACCGCGAGCAGCAACGCGGTGTCCCCCATCTTGTCGGCTGCGTCGACGTTGGCGCCTCTCTCCAGAAGACGCGCAGCCACCTGGGCGTTTCCTTGCTTGGCGGCGCTCAGGAGAGGGGTGTCTCCGTCTCTGCCGGCCGCGTTCACGTCGGCGCCTCTCTCCAAGAGGCAAGCGATGATGGCGGCCCTTCCGTGCTTGGTGGCGTTCAGCAGAGGGGTGTCCCCGTCCTTGGCGGCCGCGTTCACGCTGGCGCCCTTCTCCGCCAGCAAGGCCACCACGGCGGGGAAGTTCCCCCTGACGGCGAGGAACAGGGACATTTGGGTATTCGAGCGGAGACTGGGTTATGCGCTGCGCGATGTTCATTTGTCTGTCACCGCAGAGACGAAATGCAGGGTAGTGAACGTAACCATTTAAGTGCATTCTTATACAAGTGAATTGGTAATTATGCGGTGGATAGACTCAAGGTTGTTTATAGTGAACACGAGGGCCGAAGGCCCGAGTCTTGCTGTGATTTGCATCCAGGCGAGCGAAGCGACAGAACTTGCCTTTAAAAGTAATTTGGCATTACAATGTGGCGGGAACAAAGTCTATGCAAATATGGGGTATGGGCCTCAACAATTCCTGTTTCACATTTCTTCCGCTTAGGTTGGCAGTATGATTACAACTAGTGGTGGGGATGACGTCAGCGAACAAATGCACCTCGCCGTCAGCTCATAACCATGTCTAGGCTAGTATTCCCGGAGATTTTTTTTACAACTTTGTAAATATACAAAGTTGGATTCGCTTAACTTCGATTTTTCTATAGAGACCGATGACATTACGTCGTTGTTACACCTCTTCAATCTTTGATGAATGAGTTGTGAATGAAATTAATCTTTTTAACAGAGGTAAGAACATTTCTGAAGCCACGAGCCCCGTTGAGGACGATCGCGAATTAATTAAAAATCATTCATTTTATATGGCAACACAGGAGTAACAAGGGCCTAATGTCATCGGCCACTATAGAAAAATCGAAGTTTAATCCACAGACAATACAAGCTGTTCACAGTACAATACAAGTAGTGTACAAAATAGGCTACGTGCTAAGCACTTTCCTATAACTCTCTCTACCACACTAATCCTTTCACCATTGATATTAAAATCCACCTTTCCCACATCCTCAAAAAACACTTGTCTCTCTAATAATATACGTTCCCAGTCTTCTTCTTCCATCTCACAGTTCCTACATTTTCCCCCCACACTATTTAGCCAAAATATACCATTTGTTATGAGTTTATTATCTTTTGGTAATCTTCCTGCAAAACTGATCCTTTTCTCTTTGAATCAATTCCTTATTTAAATCAATCCCTTCTCTTTTTAACTTAGTAATCTCCTCCAACGAATAACTTTTTTCGGTTTTAACCTGCGATTGCTTCTAATTGTAGGGGAACTGTAGCAGGAACACGTACGGAAAACACAAACACACACAAACATCCTTGCCCGAGGCGGGATTCGAAACCGCCACCCTTCCAGCCCAGGCAACTAGGGCCCTTCAGCTTTAGTGACCTCAGCTAATGAGGCCGCCAAATTACCATTATTATGCCAAAAACTTTCCCTTTCCCAATCAGATTTCTCAGTACTCCTGAGTGATTCCCCTGTACTCAATCAGATTTCTTAGTACTTCTCTAATTCCCAGCAAACTAGCTGTAATAACACATTTCCCCGCCCTCTCCTAGCCATTTCCTTATACTTATATGCGATTTTCCGCCTCTTTGTGCCCCGTATCACCTGACGGCGTGCAGAAGGGGCGTCCTCCCGCCGTCGTCGGCCGTGTGCACCGGCGCACCCTCCTCCAGGAGCGCGCGCACCACGGCCGCGTGGCCTCCGCGGGCGGCGAGGGCGACGGCGGTGGCGCCCTGGGCGTCGCGCACGCCCGCCACCGCCCCGCGGGCCACCAGGCGCGCCACCACGCCTGCGTGCCCGCCCGCGGCGGCGCAGTGCAGCGGCGTGCGGCGCTGCTCGCCCCACTTGTCCACGCCCGCCCCGCTCGCCAGCAGCACGTCGGCCACCTCCGTGCGCCCGCGGCTGGCGGCCAGGTGCAGCGCGGTGTTGCCGCGCGCGTCCGGCGCGTCCGCTCGCACGTGGGCTGCGAGGAACGCCTGCAGCGCTGCCACATCTCCGCGCTCCGCCGCCTCGTGGATCGACGCCGGAGGCTCCGAGTCGCTTGGGTTCACACCGTCCGCGCTGGACTGCGCCTCTGGCACGCACTCAGGAACCTCTTCAGAAGGTTGGCGCTTAGCTAGAGGGATAGAACTGCGGGCATTCATTGCCTCCGGCTGGCTTCCACCGGACCCGTTGACAACACTGCCGGCCAAGCACTTCCTTTCTAGAACTGACTCAGGAACCGCTCCAGAGATTTGACACTTGGTTAGAGAGACACAACTGACAGCCATGGCCTCCGGCTGGCTTCCACCGGAGCCGTTGGCAACACTGCCGACCAAGCCCGCAGCGCCATTGGAGTCAACGCGGACCGGCGCCGTTCGGAGTCCGGCGGCCAGCGAAGGCGGCGCAGGGTCGGACGGCGGAGTCCGCGCTCTGGCCAGCCGCAGCTCGTCCGCCACCTGCTGCAGCAGCTCCTCCACTTTGGAGACTCGCGCCTCCAGCGCGCGCTGCCCTCGCTCCAGCGACGCCTCCAGGCTCGTCACGCGCGCCTCCAGCCGGCGCCGCTCGCCGCTGCCCTCGTCCACGCGCAGCGCCAGCTGCCCCACGTGCGCCTCCAGGCGCGCCAACTGCGCAGACAGCTCCGCGCTCGCCATGCTGGCGGGCTCCGCGTAGTCCAAACGCCACGTTCAGATCGAGCACCAACCTAGGCGTGCGCAGATTGGGGAGATTCATCAGAATGCTCGTTAGATCGACCATGGTGAAGTGCCCCCAAAAAGTACTTTAAATGAAAGCAAAATCTCCCTTCAAGATGGTAAGAAAAAAAATTGGCTCTTTGGTCAAAAAATTCTTTTTAATTAAATAAGTTTAATTAAATAAGCCGGCGGCGCTAGCCGAATGCGTTTACTACGCTCCGTGAAGTCACGAAGGTTAAGCAAGGTTAAGTGCAAAGCGCTCAACGCCCCTTAAGGGGCTTGGAAACGCGTTGCGTCCAGGTGTAGACGCAACAAATTAAAAAAAAAAAAAAAAAAAAAAAAAAAAAGTTTTTAATAAGTGCAGGCTGTGGAAACTCTTTCGTGGGCATATTTTTTTTAAGTTATTGAAGAAGTTGAACGATGAAAGTACTTTTTCTTTTATTCCACGCGTAATAATTTTTTTAGGAATCAAATGATATTAAATTTAGCATGCCTCACCGGGCATTCTGAGGAGTAATTGATAAAAAAAAGCTGCGAAATTCACCGCAACCCAATTCACCGAAGTTGTTGCTCACGGTCTAGGAGTTATTCTGTACAAATCATGCTATTGTCTCCATTGTTTCTTAGGGCCGGCTTCGCCAAACTCGTTCAAGTATCTCGCTAATCGTGTTTAAAGTAAACATGAAATAAAATATTGTAATGTAATAACAAATGAATTACTTTTTGGGGAAATTATATCCGCAATGTATAAAAGAAAAGATATAGCGTTTGCTAATATAAACATTAATATTAACATAATATAAATTTATAATATAATATAATTTAAATTAATATTAATATAATATAATTAATATTATAATATAAATTAATATTAATATTTGAAGTAAAAATAAGAATTTCCTTTTTTTATTTCCAACAAGTGAAATATTCTATTTATGTCTCCAATGAACTATTTATAAAATGTTTTTTATAAAACAAATATTATTTTGAATTAAAAAAACGAAATTCAAGCTGCTTCCTCTCAGTCCACATTTCTCCCATCAGATAAATAATGTTTTTAAAAACAGTTCTTATGACCATAAATGTAATAATTAAAGCAGCTTCTTCATGGGACTTTGTCTAGTTCGAATTATTTGTTTCCAGTTGTTTTTGAAAACCTATTTGAGAGATATGGTAGAAATTTTACTTAATATACTATACATTTCAAGAGACTCAAAATTAACACTCACAATTTAAAAAATAAATTGAGAATACTTTCCACACAACATATAATGGAGGTAAATACACATGATGATTGGTAAGCAGATGTAGTCTGTGGCCCATTGTCATGGCATCACTTTACACCTCACCATATTTACGATTAGCTGAATGTTGAAAAGAAAAGGAAGCTAGCCAAGCATGTATTATGTAACTTATTTCTGGTAACAAAGACAATTGTAAAGGTGAAAAAGATAAAGCAATGTTCAGACAAGGTTAATAAAAAATTAATATTGAAGCTATGATTATAGTTATTAGAAGTAATGTTAGCCACCTCATTTCTTGTTACACTCATCAATATTTTTATTTCAAGGCATTATAACAAAATTGATATTGCCAACACAACTTGAAATGGTGAGTTTTTTCTTTTTATTTATCTTCTCTTCCTTTTATAGCTATATTCTGGTTGACATAAATGTAAGTAAATGATTAGTAACAACTGTTGTGTTAGTATAAAATATAAACTATCTTTTCACCTAAATATCCAATATTCCTGGGTTGTGTATATTACAGTTTGTATATATACATGATTTGCATGTATTATTTTTGTATATGTATGTATTACATTTTATTAACGTTCTTATACATTTTCTCAGTTTTCTTTGTTTATTTTTAATTATTGGATTTATGACTTTTCGTATCTACTGCCCTGATGTATGTCTAGATGAACATAGTAACAAATATTTATGAGTGCTACAAGCAATGAGTAGGCTAACATTCTCTGCAATAATCACCATCATAGATTCAATTTTTGCTAACCAGAACTGAGCATTATTTATACACTTTTGGAACAGACTGTTACCAGAGGCATATTTTATTTCAAATAGTACATGCTTGGTCAATTTCCTTTTCTTTTGAACACTGCTAATTGTAGACGGTTTGGGTGTTGTGAGGTACCATCATAGAAGAGCCATAAATTACTTCTGGTTATCAATCATCTGTATTTAGCTCCATTATTAGTTGTTGTAAGTATCATCCGTTTATAATAGTTTTTTCAAACTCTGATTATCATTTTAGTGTAATTGTTTATAATGTATATGTGTAAATATAATTGAATTGTTTTTAAAACACTGCTTTTTTTTATTTTATGTACTATATGATGATAAACTTGCATGATGGAAATACATTTTCAGAAATATAGACAAGCAAATAATTAATACTATATTATATCGATCAAGAAGCATGAATCTGCAGCTACCGTACTACTATACGGCGTTTAAATAACCTCAAACACCATGGGCCTTCATTAATCAAAACGACCAGGACTAGCGATCAGATCTAGGCCCACGAATGTTCCAAATATCCCGCCTTACTAATAAACACTGAGTAAAATTTACTTCTGGCGTAAGCTAGAAATCTTGACTAATAAACATGGAGTAACGGAAGCGCAGCGTAAGCTGGGAGTAAGGGCGGCGCAGTTACCATGGCAACCGCTGTTCCCAGTCGACCCCTAGTTTAAAATCGGAGTAAGCGTGAAGTAGCGCAAGAGCGTGGCAATTCACAGCCAAGGAGGTTAGAATATACGGAGATGACATTGTCCTCAGAAAGCGAAGCCTTTTGACGAGAGCATTGCGGTCTGGCTGCGATGTTTTATTGACCAAAACATCTCAATTAAACCGGCTCGCAAGCTTTGAATAGAACGATTTTCCTAAGGATGAGCCAAAGTGACAGTTCGCAAAAACAAGTGAACATCGCATGTAATTCAGAGAAGTATCCCTCCGCCGCGACAGATGTTCAGCTACGCCCCTTCGTGCTAATGGCTCCAGTGAAAACATCCCTATGCAGAAGTCTAAGAGTTTCACTGAGGTATATGCGAGTCTGGGAAATATTTAAATTTACTTACGTATGTGGAAAATCTCTTAACATGCTCTCACAATCAGTAAAAGAAAACTACCACGAATGTAAATAGAAAGCTCTCAATCGCAGCTCGCTATTCAACAGCACAAAAGGCCGGAACCAGTGCATCGGTATAGAACGATTTTCCTAAGGATGAGCCAAAGTGACAGCTAGTGCTGGCAACATAACTGAAGGTTCTGTGGTCGTCGTACCCTGGAGCCCGTTAGACTCCCTTCCCGCATTCGTTCGTTTGCAGTTGGCTAACTTGTAAATGGTTTCGACACTTCCTTTTGTCGTGTCCGTGTCCGACAAAAATATAGTGCGCTGCGAGAAATAATTGAAATTAGGAAGTGCAGTGTTATGTGCTCTTCTGTAAAAAATCTTTTTTCTTCATATATTACACTGAATTTACTTTTTGGGTGATAAATATTGTTTATTTTAAAACCGATACTTGGATGCGACATGATCAATAGCTGAATTTCGATTAGTTATTTTTATTATTTATTAACACTTCTACAATACATGCAAGTTCGAGTTTCGATTAGTGTCGCACCTATTCTTTGATGACATCGGCGGTACCACTTTGCTATTTCTCCGATCGAAACGACCTTGTTATTACGTCCATCATATTCAACGGGACTTACAACTATTCGAAATATATTTTCCTACACGGAAATTGAGTGGCGATGTCTGAATTGACAGGGAGCACGAAGAAAATGAACATGCGGAGATCTTGACGGGGTTGCGCGCCAGAATATACGAGTAGACCGTATTTCTGTCGCTGCATTGTTCCCCAGGGCAGCGCAGATAATATTTATATTTTATTTATTTATTTTACGTCAAAAAACAGTCAAAACTGTGTATGACGTATGTGTATTAAAGTTAAAATGTTGGTACAAATTTATGGTACTAAATTTTTTCAATTTTTCTTCCATGTAAAGTATTCGGAACAATGCTAATATAATCCAAATCCAACCAATTCGAACAAAGCGCCTTTCTTGTAAACCAGCGTTTATTTCGATAGTCAGGAACAGTAGTCATTTCAAACTTGTACAAATGAAAATACCATAATCAGTGATCAAAATTTCTTTATGTAAAGAAGTAATTTGTTAGTTCACAGTTAATTTTATTACCTTCCATCAGTATACTTTCTTTTATTAGAAAAACAATAGCTTCCAAAAACGTCTCAAATTATGTTCTCGAAGCGCAGTAAATTCGGAATGGGCGACTATGCCGCCAAATTACACAAAAAAATACTCATTTTCGAAAAATTCAACATGACCTCCTTTTAAGATCTGTATTTGATGAACATATTTCATTTTTTAATTGTATCTTCACAATTGAAGTTGTAAGAGGACACATTTTTATTTCTTTTCAGTTTTTGAAAAACCGAGCATATCAATCAACATGAGACCTACACTATTCTCTTAAGCGTCCTTTACGCTATCGAAGGTCCAAATTTAATCAAGACAAATATGCGGATTTTTAAGAAAATTGTTTAAAAAATGACTGTTTGATACAAAATTTCCCGAAATATACTAATATTTTCGAAAAATTGAACATGACATTATTTAAACATTTATTTTTGATTAACACATTTCACTAAGAAAAAAATATTATCATAATTGTAGTTGTAGGAAGACAGCGACAAAAATTTGAATTTTTGCAATTTTCAAAAATTAAAATTTTCAACGAACATGAGACTTACACTCTTAAACGTCCTATATGCAATGCGAGGTGAAAACTGAATAAAAATTGCTGATGCCGTCTTTGAGAAAAAATCGTTTAAACAAAATTAAAAATTGCCTATATTTCACACAAAATCAAGCGAAAAGTACTCAAATTTTCGAGAAATATTATGACTTGAAATCTATCTTTAAGGAACAG
This sequence comes from Teleogryllus occipitalis, assembly GCA_011170035.1. Classification (NCBI taxonomy): domain Eukaryota; kingdom Metazoa; phylum Arthropoda; class Insecta; order Orthoptera; family Gryllidae; genus Teleogryllus; species Teleogryllus occipitalis. The sequence goes on along the minus strand of BLKR01000077.1, from coordinate 901,471 downwards.
ATTTCATTAAACGAAAAATCTCTATCTTTATAATTCTAGTTGTAGGAAGACGCCGAAAAATGTTGAATTCTTGCAATTTTCGAAAAAGGGTTCAGGGTTTTTAAGGTTCAGGGTTTTTAACGTACATAAGACCTGCAATATTCTCTTAAACGGCCTATACACAACATAACATTTTCACTGTCAGACGGGTGAAGTTTTTGCGGTCAACCGAGATTTCGGTATCAAGGACCCACAAAACATGGATTCTGGCTACACGACGTATTAGAGGATTTCTTTTCTAAATTTCGTTACTGGATTTATCCAGTTTTTCGTCATCAGGGCCTGGCACTAAGAGTTTTTCTGCCGAAAATTCGCCGCTTTTCCCCGCAGCATTACAATACTTTCTCTGTACTGCGTAAGCGGTAGAAGGTAAAAATATGCTGTAATGTGCGAAAAGAACCTGGAAAATTTATATTTTCAGATCTGGAAAACCGGGAAAAAACCTTGAAGTCCCAAAAGCCAGATCGCTGGTCACCCTGCATATCTATTAATATATTTCTCTTAAAAAAAGGTTTCTTAGGGGCAGAAAATATATACTTTTGCTCTTTGGATAAAAGGGAAACAGAACAAAAACCAACAATATTTACATTGATAATAAAAATCATACAATGCACGTAATATGAATGTGAGGAGTGGGAAGTATTTTCCAAAGTAATGTCTGAGAAATCAAAATACACAACCTATATTTTTTCTTCTGACTAATGCCTGTTTATATTTGACCTAGATCTGTGCTTTTATTTAGATTTAATTTTTTATCATCAATATCAAAGCTATAGTCTAGCATGCATTTAGTTGAGTTTTCATCAAATATATGTTAGATTAAAGTCTTCAACTATAACCATACCTTTACCATAATGTTATCATGTACAAATTGCAATCTGTCAATATTTCCTCTAATTACACTAGTTTGATCCAATCTTATTTTGATTCATGTGTTAATATTGTTGAATATGCAGACCATGTCTTTTCCTTTTTCTACTAGCTGTGGCATCCTCAAGGATCTAATTTGGGCATTTCGTCTTTGCTATTAATATTGATTTTGAAAAAGACCACACTTGTTTTATCTTAATTTATGCAAATGACATTTTGTTGTGTTTACCTACCAGAACAGAACAGAACAGGATAGAATTATCTTGCAGAGTAACCTTGATGTTTATGGTTCATGGTACTCGCATTATAAATTGACACTTAATCTTAGCAAATGTCAGGTAATGTCATTTTTGAATTCGGCATGTATTCAGTATGAGTATTAAATTTCTGATACTGTTCTCGAGAGGCGCAATTTGAAAAAAAGTTCTTGGTGTAATTTTTGATCATCAGCTAACTTTTAAAGTGCACATTGCACATTATTCTCTCTGTAAACCAATATCTTTTGAGAGCCGGTAGTAACTTTAAGAATACTATATTTTGTGTTTGTACAATTGAAACTTGAGTAAGCATCAGCTTTATGGTCACCAGATAATACTGGATTTGGAAATAATTGGGAATAAATTCAAAGAAAGTTTGCGAAATACCTTGAGTTCAAGACTGGTTGTTATCCCCATCATGTAATTGACAATTAATATCTTTACAAGAAATTGACTTGTTAGTCTTGAAAATAGAAAAATGATGAACCAGCTTATTTTATTAATAAAGATTACAATGCAGCAAAAATGACGTTTTCGAATTAATACGTGTTCCAAAACGGAGTTTTTGCACTGAATTTCACATTTTTTTCTCTCACGTCAGGTTTCTGAGACAATTAAAAAAAGTGTTTATCATAAAAGTCCCATTTTGAAAATGTATGGCATGGAAAGAATCTAATAATAAAGTGTCAATGCACCATTTGCGTGTTTTATGATTTACATCAATTTGATAAGAGAGACATAGAGAAAGACAGTAAGTGTACATATGTAGTATTTATCACAGAATGACTCTAGGTAAGTTGAAAGCAAGTGTTTTTACTGGACCTATGATGAGGAAATTAATATGTGACCTGAATTTTAAGAATACAATGATACAAACAGAAAAGCAAGCCTGTTATAGCTACAAAGATGCAAAAAACGTCTTAAGAAACATAAAGAGTTCAGATTACAAAGTCATTGTGAACACTATGTTCGAAAATTTGAAAAAACTAAGCGGTAACACAATTTTAAAGATACATATCACACATGGTCACATTGATTATTTTCCAGATTGTCTTGAATTTTACAGAGGAACATAGTTAACATTTTCACCAAGATTTGAGACACTGAAAGAAGGTGGTTGGATTGCGTACATGATGGCAGGCTACAGTTGATCCCTGAAAAGGGAAAGTACTTCTCATGCTAACGGAAAAAGTGCAAAAAGCAGAAAAATTCTGCCTGTAAAAAATATAAATTATATCAATTGTTGGTAATTCTTGTGAAATGTATGTGCTTCACGTTCACTATTAAATGACATAATTCTAATATACATGACTTTCTTAAGCATGGCAATGAACTTGTAGAAGGATATAAATGTACTTAACTGTCATTGATTAATACAAAAATTTGGTTTTAATTTTTTTTTTACTGGACATGATGGACGAAAACTGATAACATATTTCGAATCAGCACTCCAAAATTCAGGGAGGAAAGCATTCAAAACTAGAACATCAAAAGTTCTTTCAAAATTTAGAGCAGTGTTATCAGAGGTATCATATATGCACCTTATGTGTCTCAAGTTCACTGTCAGTTTTCCGGGTGAATGCTTGTTCTTCCAGAGCCTTTTATAATCCTTTTACAGTAAAACTTGCTCACTGCAGAATCCGAAGGGACCAGTATTTTTTTTTTTTTTCCTTTTTTTCTTCTTTTTTCCATATTAGACAAGATTCCACATTATGCAATATAATACTGAAGAATTTATGTTTGGTGGGACTGCTATTTATGTATACACCAGACAGATTTCTGCAGTATACACGTTTTGCATTGAGCAAGTTATACTGTACAAGGAACAGATATCTCCTCAAAGTAAGACACTTCAACATCATCGAACTTACTATTTTTTCAGTACTTATAATGATAATGTAGATACATTTGTCAATGCAATTACAGTCAACTCCAGTTACATTGAACTTCTCGGGGCTAACATTTTTAATTCACTATATCCGATGATGTCAAAATTAAACAAAATCTCTCCATAAAGATTAATTTTATTAACACAGAGCTACAGCAAAACACATTACAGCCCAAACTGAAAATTTCAATATTTTTATTTGTCCTTAAAAAAATCAATTTCTTTTCAATTGTTTGCTTTGTACTTTTTCATTAGTAATTTCTCTAGATTCTTCTCCAGAATTCGTGTTCACTCCATAATTGACTCTACATTGACCTCTGTGTCTAACTATCGTAATACAGTCTTGATACCCTTCAATGCCTCTTGCATTGTTAGAATTCAAGCTGCCTAGTGTTGGAATTTATGGCACTGAGGGGATGTATTCTTTTCCAGGTGGGAATTATTTTCAGGACATTGTATTTCCTAGGTTCACTATAGCCGAGGTTCAGGTTCACTATAACCAAGATTTCTTATGCTTACTTGTAATGTAAGCGAAAAGGGACCAGTGACTTAAGTTCACTATAACCGGAGTCAACTGTACTTCCCTTGTCGGGCGTATTTATGTAAATGTCAATGTATATACATTTACTAATACTCCTGTAATTGGGGCAATCTGCTGGACTTAATACAATGTAAATAATAAAAAGAACAAATGGTTAAAAAATGTTAATATCAAAATAAAAGTTTTCACATTATGTTAAAGCAATATCTGATGCCAATAATCTGGTTCTTGCATTGGGCTTCTGCAGGCAATTGCACAATTTACTTCAACAACTTTATCTAAAGCTTACATTCACAAACACGAAAAAGGAATCTTCACCAATCACCGAGTTCAAGCTCATTATACCAAAATGGTACATACTCAAATGGAACACAATTGTTGAACACATTACCAATACATCTGAGAGACATTATAGGACTATATAGCTTTAAAAATAAATAAAAATAATTACATTTGTTCAAAGAACTGGTTGCTCCAACCGGATTTAATTATTAAAATGCATTGTTACTCAGTAACACGATCACAATTGGAATTTCTTTACAACTGTAGAACATTCTCCAAGCGTAATTGCATCCAACAAGGCGATGGGAAAGGTGACAATTATTTAAAAATGAAGTATGAAGTAATAAAGGATTGTTTGAGCATGCTTTCTTATGATTAACTGTATCAACAACTATGCTTAATAATATAATAATTTCTATTGCTATTGTCATAATTAAAATTGAATATGTAATTACGTAAATATTAACAACACAGCTTAAAAGAACAATTTCACTATGCAACAAAAAACCTTGTAACTCCTAAATTTTATAGCAGAAACAAAAAACTTGTTAATAACACTTAAAATGGTAGAAAGACTGACCCTTCTGTTTTAACTGTATAGTTACAAACCCAGTAGAGGTAGATTAAATCCTCCTGAAGTTTCTTTTAAAATTTTTAATTCAAAAGTTTTTAGCATAAATATTTTTGGAAGTTGGCTAAAATTGAAGTTAAAAGGTTTTTATTGCATAATGACAATATAGCCTATGCCTTTACTATTCATTTGTATCAGAACTATTAAACTTTACACGATGTTTCTGAAGAATTTAAAAAGTTTTCTAATATGCAGAAACAAAATACACTTACAACAGTACTTGGTTTCATTATGATTATTTGTTAAATATTATTTCTTCATTAAGAATGTTACGCCTATTTGCACACAACATACACCTTAATTTTGAAGGACCCAGTATTTTCAACCTAATTAGCTGTCAAGAATTAAAAAGTCACCTGCATTAACATTTGAAGCCCATGACATCGTTATTTCTTGGTACAACATAATAAACCGACTGATGTTGTTTGTCATTCAGTCAGTTTAAATGCATGGTGCATTCAAAAGCATGAAACACTTGAGTTATTATAATGAGCCTAATCAAACATGATCGAGTGTTGCTGATAAGCTGCTTATACGCTGCTGAATGCTGGTATTAGAGGCAACACACTTCTGTTCCTTAGAGATAGTAATTTTGTTTCCAATTTTGTATTTCGCAGCAAAGAGAAGGTTCGGAATTTATCAAAGATAACGAGAAAATTTAAAGTGTTAATTGGTGAAAAATTCTGCGATCTGCGACCATAACCTACATATTACACCACTAACATCGATTCCTGAGCAGATCCGAAAATACAGGCAAATGAGTAAAATTTCCAATGTATGCAATGTTCTTTATACAGTAAATATTCAAAAAGCATTAGTACGCATGCAAAATCCGTAAAACAACATTATGAAACAAATATGAAACGAACCCGAAATTCACACCGGAACAGCCGAACGATTGCACTGAATAAATATATTATTCCACCCGCGCACGTTCGATCAGGTACTAACAGGTACTAACTATATACTGAGCGCATTTATAGAACACGCAATCACAAGAAACAAGATAGCGAGATACGTGAACAATTTGCGTCAGAGACAGGATCAACGGGTCAAATTACTTGCAGCGAGTACCTATACTCTCTTACTTGTATTATAATCAAGTGTTACATTTGTATTGTATTATAATCAGTTAACACACCAGGATAAGCAGCGCTAAAGAAATTTTGCAACTGGAACAAAATAGGCTAGGCTACAATAGATATTTTGATTTCCTTTCCCAATAAAAAAGAAACACATTACAGACAAGACTGAAAACAAACCCTCTTATAAACCTAAAGTTTACATTATGTCATATGCTTCATATTTTCTCTCAATAAATCCAATTATTTTCTATCTATTTATTTTAATCGTATTATGACCTCACTTACACTACTCACTTTCAGAAGGTATTCACTTTACCTATTTTCTCTCTTTTCAATCATGTAGGTCAATGTTTTATATGTTTGTAATTTTTTTACACAATGTAACTTCAATAAGTAGAATATTATATTAATTTTTCGAATAAATACTCCACAGTTTTTAACTCTGATTGTTGTTCAATTAGTCCTTATGTATTTTTAAAATAATAAATAATACAATAATCTTGTGTATAGACAGGCCACTTTGTAACAGTGGCACTAACAGTAGCAGTCAACTTCTACATTTTAACTCTAGCAGTCCCCTTCTACACCAGTAAACTCTGAGGAAAACAGCACCTTTACGATACTAGACCAAAATATTCAATTTTTTAAAATAAAATATATGAAATAGAAATTATGCTAAGGTGGTGATGAAAACACACAACTGCAATATGCATAACTAAACACTGGCTTATGGAAGATCAAATATAAATTATATAAATCTCAGACTTCTACCTAGTAGGTTACTTCTGTCAAAAGGCCAAACACACCAATAGCAATCATACATATGGAGGCACATGCTTATATCTGGCAAACAACTATGATTCCAAAGAGTAACCAATTTCAAGTTATTTAACATGACTCAGACACACTTACTCATTTGTAAAAAACAAACTTATCATAAAAAAAAAAGGCAAAACAATCAATCGCACTGCCATTCCATAACTCCCACACTTCACCACAACTATTACCAAAATTTTACAATGGGAGGTAATCACACAGGCACAGCAAACATTTCTTGGAATCACCATACAATCCAATCTTAAGTGGCACATACACAAGAAACTACTAACTCAAAACAGCAAACTCAATTATCCCCTTAGAGTAATAACAAGCTGCGACACTATTGAAACAGTCCAAATCATGTACTTTGCAAATGTTCACTCAATCCAAAAATACAAGATAACAATATCCCCTACAGAATACTCAAACATGGGATAATAATCGGGGCCAAACAGCAGAGACAAGAAGACTTTTGAAATGCAAAAGAGAATAATCCAGACACTAATAAATAGAAGAAAAAAAAACAATTCCTGTACACTCCATTTCAAAAAACTTAACAAACTTTCATTCCCTTACATATTGATGTAAAGTCATGTTAAAAAATAACTTAACAATGTCACACTATACAAATTTAACTCAAACTTCTAATACACTCAAACAAAACGAGACAAGCACATAACCTTCACCAACCACATTAAAACCAAAAAGTACATTCTCTGTAGATAAACAATTCTTCAAGAAATTACCAAAATATCTGAGACACTTTACAGAATTACATAGCTTTAAGAAAAAAATTAAACACTTCCACCTGCAAAATCTCTTCTAAAGTGTCCAAGAAATCCTCAAAAACTAACATGTGACAAGGTGTTGCATTAGGGTCTGGAGTAGAAGTAGAAAACCTGGCTAAAGCCCTTCTTTTCCTGGGACTGTATCAGCTTAATCAACAATAATTTTGTTGTTATTACACTTAGGATCATTGTAGAATCATAGATTTCTGTATTTTTATTAACTATTTATTAATTTTACTTTCTTGTTATCATGTAGAAATATATACATGATAGTAATTGAATATGTGCCTCATTTAGTATTATCTCTCTGAGCAGGTAAAACCTCATATATTAAAGAAAGAAATTTTGTAGAAGGAAAAAGCTTCTTCAGCTTTGTAGGGCTAACATAAATTAATTTTATTAACTATTTTCTAAATGTTGCGGCATGATAATTGTCTACTAACTAAAATAATAAAAGCATGTTTTCTGAAGGTATTATTCCAATTTTAGAATACTTTTCCAAAAGATCCTAATGTAAAAATTATGAGATTTTAAAAGTGCTATTAAAAATAATAATTGGTAGCCTCTTTCAGACACTGAAAACAGAATAAACAATCAAAATATTTGACATTGGAGATAGGAAACACTGGATTTGGGAAACACACTCTACATTGTGAGCACTCGTTGAAATAAAAATAGTGGTGCTACAGAATGGCGCAGACCTTCTCGTAGTAAAGTTTTCTCATTTCCTTGGTGTGGACTGGTTTTACCACCCTGTCAAATCCTCTTGCCAGCTGCCATCTATCGTCATCAAAATACTTTTATTTTGAAATTTTCTTAACTTTTTGGTTTCCTAATAGTAGAACCGAATTATTACTATACGAATATTAAAGAAGAGTAAAACCTCATCCAAAATAGCAATTTTCAATGAAAAATTTGGAGCCGTTTTTAAGAAAATGGCGTTCAAGCGTTAATGTAAATGCAAAATTTTAAGCTCTTTTTCACAGGAATTTATTCAGTTTTCAAAAAACTTCAAATAAAAACATTTGAAGAACTTACACTCACAAATGTAATAATGTATACAAATCAAAGGAAATGTGCAAATTAACGGTGTGAGAGAGAATTGAAAGAAAATAAATTTATGTAATTTTTGAAAAACAGAAGAATACCTCAAAATGAACTTTATGAACTATTAAACAGTGAATACACACAATCCGTTGGAAGAGTTTAAAGAAAATTTTGAGAAAATAGCATTTGAGTGTTCCTCAAAATGGGAAACTTTGAGCTCACTTTTTTTTAACTCACATTTTTGTGACATTATTTAAAGCACATGTACTCGTCAATATAGTATTGTGAACAAATTGCCACTAATGTAAGAAATTAGTGAAAAAATTGTAATTAAAAAAACACAAGAATTGAGCAATATGGCATTTATGTCATCATATATGGTATATTTAGCACTATTCTTACCAAAATTTAAAGAAAAAATTTAGACGTTTTAGAGAAAAACCTTGTTTTTGTTATTTTTGAAAATTGCCCATATTGCACACAATATTGCGCGAAAACTAATAAAAGTTTTAAAGAAGGTACAAGACCTTATTGAAAGAATTATGTATATTCACGTAATTTCATTTGAAGGAAAAAATTTCCATCTTCAATTTTGTAGTTGTAGGAAGACGCCAAAAAAATCAATCTTTTGCAATTTTCGAAAATTCAGAGTTAACCGAGAAAATCGGACCTAAGGTAGTTTTATGTGTATTCTACTCTATTCTTACAAGAAATTTAAAGAAAAAATTTGGAGGCGTTTTTGAGAAAATTGCCAATATGACCAAAGGGCTTCATGTAAAGTACCTCAAAAAATTAATGAATGTTTCTCAAAATCGCAGAGCTTCGACTCAGGGCAGATCGACAGGGGTTATTCAGTTTGAAAAAAATACGAACGAATAGTTCAGGCGCTCGTGTTGTTCACATACAACAGACGGACGGACGACCCAAAAAAAAAAAAAAAAAAAAAAAAATCCGTTGAAATATCGAAATCGATTTTCCGCAGCATTAAGATAACTTTCTCTATACTACGAATTTTACTCCGTATATACGTACGTATACGAGAAAGTAACTAAAGGTGCTACAGAATGGAACAGACTTTCTCGTAGAAAATGTTTCTAATTTCCTTGATGTGGACTGGCTTTAAGGTCCCGCTCTATTCTCTGATGGAGATGCCATCTATCGTGCCAGATGCCATCTATCGTTGCCCAAAGTACATTTTTTGACATTTTCTCAAGTTTTTGCTTTCCTAATAGTACAACTGAAATATTACTTCAAGAACATTAAAGAAGAGTAAAACCTCGTTGTAAATAGAAATTTTCATTGAAAAATCTGAAGCCGTTTTGAAGAAAATGGCGATTAACCATTACTGTAAATGCGAGATTTGAAGCTCTTTTTCACAGGAATCTATTGAGATTTAGAAAAACTTCATTTGAAGTAATTTGAATCACTTCAACTCACAAATGTAATAATGTATATACAAATCGACGGAAATGTGCATATAAACGGCGTGAAATATATTTAAAAAAACATTTGTGTAATTAAAAAAAGATAACACCAAAATAAATTTTACGTCATATTAAAGAGTGCAATTAGCTCTATCCATTTGAAATGTTGGAAGGAAAACTTTGGAGCAATTTTTGAAAAAATGGCGTTTGAGCGTCTCTGAAAATGAGGATTTTTGAGCTCATTTTTACAGAAAACTGCTGAGTTTTCGAGAAACTTTATACGACATTATTTAAAGCACATATATTAATAAAACTACTAATGTGAATAAATCGTCTCTAATGTTAATATTACCGACATGAGAGACCAGCGAAAGAAAATACATTTTTGTAATTTGTGAGAAAACAAAAGAATAGGGCAATATGACATTTATGTCATCGGCTAGGGTGCATTTGGTACTATCCCTACCAAAAATTTAAAGAAAAATTTTGGAGCCGGTTTTGAGAAAATATGGTTTTTGTATTTTTTAAAAATTGCAATTTTTTCACACTCTATTGAACGAAAACTACTAAAATAACCTAAAAACTCTGCATGATCTTAATGAAATAACTACTTATAGGCAACAAATTTCATTGGAAGGAAAAATCTATTTCCTCAATTTTATATTTGTAGGAAGATGCCGAAAAAATTCAAATTTGGGCAATTTTTGAAAATTTAGATGTAACCGCAAAAATCTATGCCACCTATATAAGTGTATTTTACTCTATTCTTACAAGAAATTTAAATAAAAAAAATTGGAGCTGTTTTTAGAAAATTTTGAAAATGTCCGGAGGGCTTCATGTAAAGTACCTCCAAATTTTAAAGAATGTTTTTCAAAATTTCCAAACTTCAACTAGAGCCAGATGGACAGGGGTTTCTTCAATTTGGAAAAAAACGCACGTGTGGTTTAGGCGCTAGTAGTGTTCACAGACGGACGGACGTTTTGTTATAATTGGTTTTTGGGCATGAAGGACTCACAAAACAAGGATTCTGGCAACAGCACGTGTTAAAGGAATTTTTTCTTAATTTAGCAACTCGTTTTATGCACTTTCTCGTTACCAGAGCCCGGCAATGAATTTTTTTCCGCCGAAAATCCGTTTTTTCGCTCAGCATTACATAATTTTTTCTTTCTCGTATACGTAGGTATTATCTCTATACTACGTATATTACCATACGTACGTATACACGAAAGTAACTAGTGGTGCTATAGAATGGCACAGACTTCCTTGTACTAGTTAATTTCTTAATCTGTTTCATGTGGGTTTCGGTTTTGTCCCCATCTCTCCTCCCGGCTGGTTCCTATTGGCATCAAATATAGTTTGTAACAATTTATTAATTTTTCAGATCCCTAGCTGCAGAACATAACTTGTGGTGCTACAACAGAACATTTTTTGCGCTTAATTTATAACTCATGTAATTTTCCAAAATTAGATAGTTCAACGAAAATGGATCGTTTTTTAAGTGCCCTTTGCTCAATCCGAGGAACAAATCAAAAGAAAACTTTGGTGCGGTTTTAAGAACAAAAATTTAAATTGGCATTGACTTGAAGTATTACTTCAAGCACTTTGAATGTGTGTGTGTGTGTGTATATATATATATATATATATATATATATATATATATATATATATATATAATGACCTAACAGTCATTCGGCCATTATATAACAGAGAGTACCAATTCAAATTTGGCGCGTGTGTAAAGACCGCACATCGATCTTCCAGAGGAACGATTCTAGGAACGAGTCACGACCGGTGAGAGAGGAGGCAGGCGTCGGAACAGAACAAGGAGACATAACGAATGGCGCGCACGGGGCTGTGTGGCGTATGTGAGGTGAGGGAAGGAAATCTGAATACATGGAGGGGTGAAAGTGCGTGGAAGTGTTAATACGCGAGTAAACGAGCACACGGAGCATCGGACTAATGTATATTACTAAAAGTCGGTGCGTTCCGAACATCAATAAGCATGAAACTGTTAAGTGATGTGAAAGCACGTGGTGCAGCAATGTGCGTGGGCTATAAACTATTATGATAAGGAGAAGTCAACGGCTTCGAGCAAGTACACCGCAACAAGGAGACCGAATTCGTGCCCGGACGTTGAAAGCGACGATGAAATAGCAGAACGCAGGGCACGGCGCGGCGACTACGTGGACAGCACGCAGAGGGCGGGCGGGTGGCTCGACCTCGTCAAGGACATTAGAAGAGGCGGCTACATTTCCCACGACAGGACTACGGGACTCTCAGATAAGTAACGAAGCTCGTAATATTCGTGAAAGTCGGGTTGAATCATTGTAATCATAAGTTTCCGAGTGTACAGTGGGGGAGGAAGGACATGATAATGAACAATCACAACCGTTTACTGAGGAAGGGACAGATTGTAATTGATTAATGTTAGGTAATAATAATTGTGAATGTGAAAATGTAGGATGTAGAATGTTGGTATACTATTGTTGCATAAGAGTGTGGGAGCTCCCGGATGATTAGATATTTCAAACAGTTTAATTGGTAATAATGTTAATCACATTAGCAGCATGCGATTATATAATGAAGATTTGTCTAGTTGTTAAACATTCATGTTTTTTATGAATAAACGAATAATTGTAATATGTAACTTGGTGCGTCGTAAATTGAACGAGGAAAGTATCAAATCCAAAGCCAACATCCTCCTAATAAAGGCGCTCCCCCCTAGAATTATCCCTTGTCCTTATTTCAATCTTACATTCAAAATTTTAATATGTAGTAAGTACTTGCGTGGTCAACCAGAATCCCTAATTCGGGAAACCGAGGTAAGTACGGTCACTTTATATATATATATATATATATATATATATATATATATATATATATATATATATATATATATATAATGTTGATATGTTTGATATATGAAAATATATTTTATTACATGGGATTTTTTTAAATTCTAAATTCAAGTAGTATATGACTTAGTCTAGGGTTCACAGAATTATGAAAATGTGCCCACAATTCACTTTTCCCCATGGCACGTCATACGCATTTTTAACTGTTTTTTGACGTAAAATAAATAAATAAATAGATACAAAGGGGTAATGGGTACTAGCTTTGGAACCACAAACAGCATACGATAATAAAATGATTCCAACGGATGCACATGAGAAATCACTATGTAAGTAATTCACTGCGATGACACTTAAATCAGAACACGAATATGTATCATGACTGATAGACATGCACATTTATTTTCGAAAAATCAGGGTTTTCAACGAACATGAGACCTGCGTCATGCTCTTAACCGTCCGTCACAGTATCCTATAACAAAGTTAATTCAAAAACGTAGGGGCCCTTTTTTTGAAAATGTTCCCGAGGTTTCATGTAAAGTACCCCCCAAAATTAAAATATCTCTTTCAAATTCAAGGGACTGCAATACTAGATCAATTGGGGAATATCAGTTTTGGAGAAACTCGGCTGAACGGTTTAGCCGCTAGCGTTGTTCACAGACGGACAGACGTTTTGCAATCAATCGATTTTTCGGTATCAAGAACCCACAAAACATGGATTTTGGCTACACCACGTTTTAGAGTATTGTTTTCTAAATTTAGCATCTGGATGTATCCAGTTTTTCCACGCCAGGGCACTGTAATAAAGAGTTTTCTGCCGAAAATTCGTACGTGTGTTTTTTCGCACATAATATAACTTTCTGTCAGACGCGGCAGAAAGAAAAAAAAAGATTTTCAATAGCGTAATCGTAGGACTTTTTCCAACTTTTCGAAAATTTACATTTCAACGAAAGTTATACCATTTTTTATCCCCTCTTTACGCTATCGGAGAACAAGTTTAATCACGACTTTTGGAGCAATTTTTGAGAAAACATTGAGAATATTGAAGCTTCAGGTAAGGTAGCCCCATAATCAAAATATTCGTTTAAAACTCGCAGGGTCTCGAATTCGTTTGGATCGGTTGGGCTGAAACAATTTTCGAGAAAGACGGTTTAGCACAGACGGACGGACAGATGTTTTGCAGTCATTAGAATTGTCGATATCAAGGACACACAAAATGTGGATTCTGATTACACAAGGAGCAGGGTTGTCCAGGTAGCGGCCCGCGGTGTCATTTATTGTAGCCCGCGAGAGGTTATAGTAATAAGTGAGTTCATGTCGAGCAAGAACATAGCGCGTCTAGTGCACACACCCTGTCGGGATCAAGACCCCTGAAATATAAAATTGGTTCAAGTTTAGATTTAAGAATTTTTTTCTAGTAAATTCGGAAATTCGTAATCGTCCCAAAGTGTTTCACTGCGTTATACATGGAACGGCCTGATAGCATGCATGTTTCGATTCCTTTCCTCTCTGTTTCAGCGCAGCCGAGTAAATTGTCGAGATCAACAATTCGGGGAAGTCAGGTGTGATCGACCAAGCAATGTAAATGTTGCCCGTAGCCATATCAGTGCCCCTTGAGGCTTTGCAAGTTGGACACCTTTATGTTACAGCATGCCAAGGTCGCGGGCAAGGCAACAACTTGGTAGAATTCGCGGGCACTGCGTCCAGAGAAATTGGAGTGAGACTTAAAAGTGTTTTACGTGCTCCAGTGGCGGCATATCACTGGATACCTGACCGAAGACAGATCTTTGAAGACGTTTAGTAGCACAGTTATTGCTTTAAACTTAACTATATTAATTCACATATACTTTTCTAAAGCAAAGAAATTATCCTTTTAAATGTAATAATAGGTCAGGCTCACTTGAAATTGTCTTTTGAACAAAAATCAAATATTTCGAATCGAAAGTATCTTGATTTTGTAATCGTGTTTACGTAAGAAAGCAATAATTGCATTAACTTTCTACGTTCAGGTTAGGAGGTTTAACAAAGATTCTGTTAAACGAAATGTCCGTCCGTAGGCGGTAATTGTTAACTCATAATTTGTTAATTAATTTCACATTACTGTTACGTACAACTGAATTTTTAAAAAATGTTGCTTCATCGTTGACGTCACATAAACCTATTGGGTGTTGAGCGCTTGCAGGGACTAATTCTCCTTTACTTTCTTAGTCGAATCTCGTCACGTCGCAGTCAGTGCCTTTCATTCCTTCGGCCAGGAGCTCGACGCCGTTAGATCCTGGGGTATCTAGCCGGTCACCCAACCAGGAACCCGCGAGTCTCGAATTCGCTTAACCTCCGTGACTTCACGGAGCGTAGTAAACGAATTCGGCTAGCGACGTCGGATAAAATAAAAGATAACACGAAATTAAAACACGGGAAGAATTCGCCGTTGATACATATTCCTGTTCCTTGAAAAAAAAGTATACAAACCAGAATTTAAAAAGAACATGAACATGAAATAAACGAATAATATAATTATAATTCTCGTATGTGGCCACTATTCCACGACTCACACTGCTTCAGCTTGCGCGTGTACTCCCTTCTGGGTTCGGAGGGAAATGAGCGAGGTCTATGGAACTTGCCTGTGTTCGCAAGAGCGCCGAGCTCTCCAGGCTGGCAAATAGAGGTGCGATAAGCAATGGCGTTTTCTTTGAATGTGCAAGTCGTGCGTCAACGCCCACGGAAATAAAAAAATTAATTTATTCCTTTGAATTTATTTAGATTTCTTATTCGATCTTCCGTGCGATAGGCATCATAGATCGGCACCAGCGCGTTCATGCAACGCAGGCAGTGCGCGAGCGATGCTCAAGGTGTTGGCGAATGCCTCCAACGTCTTCAGGTCGGATCTGGTGGCGGCAGCGCATGCGCGCGACGTCCCCTCACTCAAGGTCAAAGTGTGGCAAGGCGTTGGACCTCTCTTTAACGACCTCCCTTTAACGACGATACTCATGAAATTAGAGTTACTTTTTTATCAGAATAGTGAAAAAGTGGAACAATAGTTTTAAATTATTGCTTTCCTTCCCTTTCCTATGAAGAAAAGAAACAAGTAATTGAGTGATGGACGATCGTGTCCTAATGTGATATTTCAGAATTTAATAGTAAAAATGAGAAATGAAGAATGAGAAAAGCGTCGAGCATTTTTAAGTACTATAACATGTATTATTCCAATCTTTGCAATAGAAAATACAACGTCCTTATTGATGTTATTTTGCGACTATCTTTCTCTCATTCTTCCAACATTATAATTTAAAATAAATAAGAAAATAAATGTTTACATAATTCAATTTTACTCTACATATGTAAGTAAGTAACCCCGTGAGGTCCGCCACCTCCACACTTATTCTCTTCGTCAGGAGGACAAGTGCCCGGGGTGGACACCTACGCCTTTTCGGCTTTTATCCTCCCCCCCCCCACCAGACGCTCAAAACGCCGACGGGCTGATATCCGGATGCAGCCGGAACCCAGTTTGCCCTCACGGCAACCTCCCCATACAATGCCTGGGTACCAGCCGCCCTGCTCGCTCAAAGCTCCTAGCTATTCAGGCTAGTACCGGAGTCTCGACGATGCGCCACTCACATGCGCCGGGAACAAGTTCCCTCCTCTTTGCCCAGAGAATCGGGCCACTGCCACGACGAATCCGAGAGCCCAACTGGGGGCCACCTGGACTAAGTCCCCGGCGGCTCGGAGCCCCCATCCCGTCTCCCCAATGCTTACCGCCAGCTCACGACGAGGGTAGCGCCGGTACCAAGGCAACCTGATAGGTGGTAACTCCCGCCGCACTTTAAAGTGGGATCCGGGGTGCTCCGAGAAGCATCCTTCACCCGATCCTGCTAGAAGGCCGACGCGCCATTGCCACAACTGGTGGGTGGCCGGTTGCCCGGCTACCAGGAGCTTAGCATCGCCTTCTCACTGCCTGCACCTTCAGGCTAACGACGTGAGCGGCGCCGCGAGACCCAGGGTCCGCGTGGTCGTCTACCACACTCCACTAGAGACCACGACAACCTCGGTCATCGCGACCTCCCCCCTGCGGGGATAAATAATATGTAAGCGAAAAGAGTGTGTGGGGGTTAACCCTAACTTTCCTTCACTGCCAACGCCCCAGGACCAGTGTGAGGAGACGCCACTGGTGCTAAGCTGGAACAGCGATGTCAGCAAACACGAATAACAAATGTTAAATAATTGATTGCTAATTAATTGCCACAATTTGGTATCACTTTCCACGTAGTTTCGTTGAGAAAACAGTAGCGAGTAAGCTTGAAGTTAAATTCGAGTCGTAGCGCGACAAAAAATGATATAGAACTCACACCGCCGAGAAAGGTCCTTGTACAAACATTTTTAAAAATCGTGAAGTTTTATTGCTTATTTCTGTTAACATACATAACAGTTGAAAAATATTTCACTAAATTAGGCTTCTCAGTAGTTTTCAAAATGGCTTCTCAGTAGTTTCCAAAAAGAATTGGCAACTTTGCCACCGTGGTAAATAGCGCAAACTCTAGGGATTTTACTCTTGTGTAACAATTATGCACATACATAAGAATAATTAACAGTGATTTGGATGAGAAATATTATTAACGTAGCAAGTTTTCATTTCCCTTTATGCGACAGCAGGAGGTATTTGTGAACTGAAAAAAGGCAAATGCAATTTCAAGAATGTAAAAGTAATGTTCCAGTATCAATTACACTTTTCTCCCTATTATCAATCATACGATTTAGAGGATTTCCGCCTTTCTCCGATTTTCAGATTTGTTTAGGATGTCGTATCTCAGAAGGCACGTGTACTCTTTGTTTGTAAATCGAAAAGTGGACTTGAAGTGAACTGTGGTGCTCTTGTCTTCCAAATGTCAATTAATTTCCCCTCTGCGCCATTCGGTGCTGGACCTCGAGCACACAACCGCGATGGTGACGTTCTCCTGCCAAATCCAGAGCAGTGGACGCAGAGTCTGTTAGTATGACTGCGTCCGCACCACCTTCTCTCAGCGCGACGACGCATCCTCTTTTCCCGTGCATTGCGATTAAGTGCAGAGGCGTTCGTCCGAATTCGTCCAGAGCATTCACTTGCGCACCGGCCTCCAACAGCACGGCGACGCATTCTCCCTTGCCGTTCCATGCGGCTGAATGCAAAGGAGTTTGGTGCCAGCGGTCCGTAACATTCACTTGGCCACCTGACTCCAGCAGCGTGTGCATGCACAAGATATGGCCTGCAGAAGCTGCCTTGTGCTGAGCGGTGTTTCCATAAAAGTCAGTAGCATTGGCGTAGACGCCCAGCTGCAGAAGCGCCTGAAGAGCTTCCTGGCGACCGTCGGCAGCTGAAGCAACTAACGCCTCCCTCCCTGCTTCCCCCAGCACCACGTCACGAGCCGCGTCCGCCAACATCCACACCACCTCCGCGCTACCAGCCACTCGCAGGGAGCGCCCAATCTCGGCCCTCTCGGATTCTTGAACATATTTCAGCAAATATTCAAACATTTCCTCGTGACCTTCTCTACAAGCAACGAACAATGGAGACTGACTTTTAATGTTTGCCTTTGTTGGGGAAGCTCCTCCCCTCAATAGCAATTGTACGAAATTTCTTTTCTGATGTTCTACTGCCACCAATAATGGAGTTTCTCCATTATCTTCAATTCTGTTCACGTTGGCTCCTTTCTCCACGAGGCACGTTACGATCGGGGATATCGAGTGTTGGGTGACGATCAGCAGAGGAGTGTTGCCCATCTTGTCGGTTGCACCAACATTTGCACCTCTCCCCAGAAGGCATGTCACTAGTTCTGTTTCCTTTCTTGGTGGCTCACAGAAGAGGGGTATCGCCGTCTGGGCCAGCCGCGTTCACGTCGGCTCCTTTCTCCAACAGGCAGGTTGTGATGGCTGATCTTCCGAGTTTGATGGCGATCAGCAGAGGAGTGTCCCCGTCCTTGGCAATCGCGTTCACGTCAGCCCCTCTCTCGAAGAGGACGTCACTACCTCGAGGCTTCCCTGTTTTACAGCGTGAATAAGCGGAGATTCGTTGTCCTTAGATGCCGCGTTGACGTTGGCCCCGTTCTCCGCCAGCAGAGCGACCACAGCGGGGAAGTTCCCCCTGGCGGCGTGCGAGAGGGGCGTCCTTCCGTCAGCGTCCGCGGAGTCCACCGACGCGCCCTGCTCCAAGAGCCACTGCACCGCGGCCGCGTGGCCTCCTCGGGCGGTGAGGGCGACGGCAGTGGCGCCCTGGGCGTCCCGCGCCTCCACTGCCGCCCCGGCGCCCACCAGGCGCGCCACCATCGCCCAGTGCCCGTTGGCGGCCGCGCAGTGCAGCGGGGTGCGACGCTGGTTACCCCAGGTGTCCACTCCCACTCCGTTCGCAATCAGCACATTTGCGACCTCTGTGTGGCCGTTGCTCGCAGCCAGGTGCAGCGCGGTGTTGCCGCGCTCGTCCCGCGCATTTACTCTTCCTCCGTTGGCTAGAAAGCGCCACACTGCAGCCACATCTCCCTTCTCTGCAGCCTCCAGAAGCGTCGTTGGGGTGACTGAGGTGATGAAAGCCGGGGCGCCCTGGGTGGAGTGGGTTGGAGGGGCGACTGAGGCTTGTGGTAAGTTTCCTTCGTAAAATTCAGAGACCAATACAGCGGCGGTGGTAGAAGCAAAGAGTTGTATGTTGAGTGATGAAGTAAGAGTTGGTGAGGCAGTGGCTGGATGAGAAGACGGCTGTACTGGAGGGAATTGGTTCTGGGAACTGGGAGTGGAGGATCCTCTCTGATGGGATGGGCCTTCTTCTCGAGATTTACGGTTTGCAGTACTGACGGCGGCGGGATTTTCGACACTAGCCTTTCGGCTAGGTCGAATTCATTCGCTGTCTGGAGGAGAATTCTAGCGGCCGGCTGCTCTGATCGGTAATTTTCTCGTGGTTTCTCCGATCAACACCAGGCGAATGCCGGAGCAGTACTCTACCAAACGGGCAACGTACCGCGCGCGATCTTTCCTTCATCTTCCTTGTCCTATCCTCTCCCCTTACACACACACACACTAACATGCACTATACTACCACATATTCCGGGAGACCGGTCGGGAGCTTAGAACTTGTCCCGGCTGGAGCGGTGCTCTGCTGGTGGGGGAGTTCTGGTTAGGGGGAAAACCCACTAGCCGTCGGTAGGTCGGCGCCGGATCTTGCCATCCAGCGGGGGAAAATCACGGCCATCTCCCGAGAAAAAACATGCACTACACTAACGGGACTAACAACCAAAGCAGTTGACGCGCCCGGAAACATGAAAAAATCAATCAATCAATACAAAAGCGCCCCAACAACTATTGGCCATCGCTGTAACTTCTAAACAGTGCGCGATATGAAAATGCAGTTTTTCGCTCTAGAATACGAAATCTTGAGGCAAGTAATGAGTAGTTCGCCACTTGAAATATTTTTAGTTTTCGTGAAAATTAACCATATTTAATTTTTTAAATGTAACTAAATTTTTTTACAGGCTGTAGACAGATGATAAAAAGACGAATACAATGATGTAAGTTAATGTTTTGATAGCAACTTGAGTATAATATTATACTTTCTGACGTGTGATGTTGAATTAAACGGACGATGCCGCAGCCCAGCAACTGTCGCTGTTTGGCCTTCGCGGCACCGTGACCGTTACGAGGAGAGGGGAGACACAGGGACGGCAAGGAGGGTTCAGGCATAACTACAGGAATTCATCCATCATTTAGCAACCGACCCACAAGAAACCATGAATATGAATGATCGGAATGTAAGTTTTTTCCATTAATTCACCAGCATTAAACTTCTCTATTGGTTGAAATTCCAAACCGTCAATTTATAGCGCCACAAAACACTACAGTCAATGGATACACGGCTTCAGATGTACATTGCTGTCGATGCCCCCTAATTATGATTGCTCCGAGCCCCCTAATTGTAAATTATTTGTGAACATATTTGTACCGTTTTTCTACAGTTATTTACTTTTTAATTTTGTAAATTTATAGTGAGATGAGTAACACAATATTTCTACAAATCTATTATCAGGTGTATTATCTGGAAATATTATAATGAAAATCTTCAACCATTAGTTCCGTTTTCTTTCATTTGAAATGTTTTAAAACTCTGGCTTGTTCTTACAGATATTAGACATTGACCTTAATTCTTGTTAAGTTTCAAAATGACCTTTGTTAGCATCTGAGAGGCATGTTACATTACTGACTTACTTAACGGTGGGAACATATTTTCATGTAATACTGATATTTATAGTTACAACACTCGACGTAGAAATCATGTTCAAGTGTCAGTATCGACAGCTCACTACAAGAAATCCGCATACAATACATGTACGTTACTTTACAACGCATTGCCAGATGAAATTAAACAATTAATATTGGTACACAAATTTAAGTTGAAAGTAAAATCTTTTCTGCTGCAAAACTGTTTCTATACAGTTAAAGACTATACTGATCGTCAAAAAGAAAAATAATGTTTACTTTAACAAAACCAAGATATAGTATAATGAATTAGTTTACATTTGCATTGTATAATTTTTTAAAAAGACTTAAGTGCCTGTAACAAGTAATGTACTTCAGCTTCCGGGTCAATGATCCCCATCTCGATCGGGTTTTTGTCCAGTTTCCCTGATCCATTGAGCAAATGCTGAGATGGCCCCTTCATTTGCTTCTGGACGTAAATGTAGCTTCACTATGCGCACGTTTTGTTGAGCTTTTCCTTTTGCTTGTAGTAGTAGTAGAGCTTAGGGTGAGTTTCTATTTTGTTAGCAATACAGAAAAATCAAATATGTTCGTTCGTTTACCGTTACAAATAAGTTTTCAATAATTCGGCAACGAAAATATCCAGTTTTTGAAATGTTAATCTCTCGCTTTTTAAATTTATTATTATTATTATTATTATTATAATTTTTTCATCTTTCAACTATTAATAGTTAAATTGTTAGGAAGGGATTCTGAAACTCAAGAAAGCGTGCGCAGATGACTTTCCCCCGTACGACACATACAGTTTTTGACTATTTTTGACTAAATAAATAAATAAACAAACAACAAACAAAATTTCATAAAGTAGCCCTTGCAACTGTCGCCTTGTCAAAGGTGACCTTCGCGGCGTCGAAACTATCACAAAAAGGGGGAGACTGAGTGGGGTGGCTGTGAGTTCACGCGCAATTACAGCAATCACTGGTCCTAAACTAGGACAGAGGAACAAATGTCAATATTAAGGATCAGAACGAGAGATCTTATCCATTCATTCATCAGAACTGAACTTTTCTTCCACGAATTGAAATTCCAAAGCATCGATCATTGAAATAAACAATATGAAGAAATTGGTAGCATAAGATTTTGATTTATTTGGTCAAAAAACAGTAAAAACTAAGTAGTATGGGTACAATATCTGCGCACGTTTTCTTGAGTACCAGAATCCCACCCCAACATTTTAACGATAATTGAAGATGACTGAAAGTTAAAATAATAATAATAATAATAATAATAATAATAATAATAATAATAATAATAATAATAATAAAATTTAAAACGCGCAATTAACATTTGAAAAACTATACTTTTTCGTTCCCGAGTTGTAGAAAAACTCTGCAACGGTTAACGAACTGCAGATTTGATTTTTGTGCGTAGTTAACAATATAGTAACTCACCGTCACCTCTACTTCTACCGCTATAAGCGAAGGAGAACTCAATAAAACGTGGGCATAATGAAGCTACATTTATATGCAGAAGCAAAACAAGAGGCCATCTCAGCATTTGCTCATTGAATCAGGGAAACTAGACAAAAACCTGATCGAAATGGGGAAAATGGTCATTGACCCGGAAGCTGAAGTACATTACTTGTTACAAGCATATTAAGTCTTTTTTTAAAACAATACAATACAAATGTAAACTCATCCATTGTATATCTTTGTTTTGTTGAAATAAGCATTTTTTTGTTGATGATCAGTATAGTCTCTAAATGTAGAGAAACAGTTACGCAGCAGAAAATATTTTACTTTAACTTCAATTTTTGTAGCAACTTTAATTGTTTAATGTCATCTGGCGATGCATTGTAAAGTAGGTACATGTATTATTATGTGGATTTCATGTAATGAGCTGATGATACTGTCAGTTGATGAACGTGATTTCTACGACGTGTGTTATAATTATAAATATCAGTATTACAATAAATATGTTCTCACCGATAAGTAAGTCAGTTTTGACAAATACTACAGATTCGTAAATAAATAAGCAAGGCAATGATAAGATTCAAACCCAATAAAAAGAGGCTTGCAGGGATCACGTGAATGGAATTTTTTTTCATTATTCCGATAATTTTCTTTTGCAATCTAAATGTGTGGGCACTAAAGGATGAGCTTCCCCAGAATATTAAGCCATATCTCAGGTGGGAATGTACATTTGCATAATACACGCAACGAGCTGCATGAAGGCTGACAGAATTAGAAAGTATTCTGAATGCATAACATAATGAGCTTAATTTAGTGTTTAATTCTGTTATATGTACAGCCTAGCTACTGCCAAATACCCTTGCCAGCTGCCACCTATCGCCGCCCAAAGTACATTTTGTTGAAAGTTTGTCACTTTTTCGGTTTCCTAATGATAGAAGCGATATATTACTTTAGGAATATTAAAGAAGAGTAGAACTTTGTCCTAAATGACAATTTTTATTGAAAAATTTTGTGCCGTCTTTAAAACAAGGCGTTACTATATAAATACGAAATTTATAACCTTTTCACAGAAAATTTTTGAATTTTCGTAAAACTTCATTCAAAATGATTTGCAGCACTTTAACTCACAAATGCAATAGGCTTTACAAATCGCTGGAAACACGCATATTAACAGCGTGATAGATATTTCAAAAACATTACTTTTGTGTAATTAAAAAAGAAAAGAATACCCCAAAATAAAATGTCATATTAAACAGTGCAATTAGCACCATCTCTTGGAAAAGTTTGAAGAAAAATTTGGATAATTTTTGAGAAAATGACGTTTGAGCGATTCTCAAAATGCGAGAATTTGAGCTTATTTTCACCGAAAACTGTTGAGTTTTCGAGAAAGTTTATATGACATTATTTGAAACACGCGTACTTATATATACAATAATGTTAACAAATCGCCACTAATGTAAATATTAGTCGTGAGGGACAAGTCAAAATAATTACATTTTTGTAATTTTGGAAAAAAAATGAATAGGGCGCTTATATCACCTTATAGAGTGCATTCAGCACTATCTCTACGAAACGTTTGAAGAAAAAAGATTGGAGCGGTTTTGAGAAACGTCTTTTAGTTATATTTTTAACAAATTGCCAAAATCACGCAATATTGCATGAAAACTATCATATGTTTCAAAACAATGCGCATGACCTTAATGAAATATCTAATTATGTAGAACACATTTCAGTTGAAGGAAAAATCTCTATATTCAATATTGTAGTTGTAGGAAGTTGGCGAAAAAAATCATACATTTGAAATTTTCAAAAATTGAAGAGTAAACAGTGAAAAACAGATCTATGCGAACTTTATAAGTGTATACTACTATATTCTTACAAGAAATTTAAAGAAAAAAAATGGAGCCATTTTTGAGCAAATTGGAAAAATGGATAAGTAGAGTATCATGTGCCACGTCGATTTTTATATAAAGGCGAGAAAGCACATTTCCATGGCCTTTCGAATGGGCCAGGATCTGTGGATTGTTGAACTTTCTTATTCCTCAGCATGGTTGTAATTCCGCTCCGAAGGATTTTTGGAAGGAATTTGTTCATCATTATCTTCTCCAAGAGTGGTTTTGTGACAGAGAATAATAGGTCTTTCACACCGAAAGATACCTCATTGTTCAATGTTTGGTTCTGCGAGTATTTTTTTGAACGACACAATTTATCAAAAATATATACTCCGCCATTAGTTTTATTACAAAATACAATTAACTTAGATTTTTCCGTCTAGGGATCAATGTAACCTGTAGAGTGCATGGATGATAAAAAAAGCACATTCTTCATGCGATTTGGATTGTATAAAACCAACATTATCAGGTTCATACACAAAGGACAATTCATAAAGATACTTCGCATTCAAAAGATGTTGGATTTCAGTTTTAATCTTACTCATTGTCTACTCAAGGTTGTTTACTTTTTGGTCATTTCTTCGGCTCATTTGCGAGAGCTGTACCAATTATCTGGCGACACGTTTCTATTAGTAGCTGTAACCGCTCAGACGTTTACA
Organism: Teleogryllus occipitalis; assembly: GCA_011170035.1. NCBI lineage: Eukaryota > Metazoa > Arthropoda > Insecta > Orthoptera > Gryllidae > Teleogryllus > Teleogryllus occipitalis. The sequence goes on along the minus strand of BLKR01000077.1, from coordinate 876,717 downwards.
TCACGAAAATATAAATTTATTTTCGTTTAATACATCTATCGGTATCTATTAGACCAGGAAGTTATCAGGTAATCCGACAGATTACACCCGATGATGGAAGAAAATTCTTTCCAACACGCCGATTCTCAAGTAGTTTACGAGACAGCTACGAGTAGCGCTCGTAACAAATTCGCAAGCGCAGATGACGAAATATTCAGTCATAGGAACGGCCGAAGGACCAATGGGAATTTAGTAGGCGAGATTTACTGAATTTTAACCTACTCAAGGGAGATTCGGACATTTTCTTTCGTGACTGAAGAGCGACTGAAACGGTACCCGCAGAGAAATGGTGAAGCAACGGATCACGCCACTCTGGGAAATACCGACTACTAAAGCTTTTAGAATAAGGTAATCTATTTGATTATTATAATAACTTGCTTAAAGAATAGACGAATATATCATGCATAAGGTATGAGTATAATTGAATGGAGAACAATTAATAAATGAATAATAAGATTTATACTGCGTCAGGAACCAGCAGTCGGAAACGCGTATGAACTTGAATGAGTAATTTATAGTATGGAAATAGTACTATGAATATATTTTATTTCAGCTTTTAAAACTATCGCTTGGATTTATTGAAACCCGAGTTGACCACGCTTCATTCGGCGTACATAGCAACGTCTACTGAAGAAAGGAAAGGGGAGTGGAAAAGCAGTCGCAAACACCCCGATTTTATATTGGACGTAATTGGAAGACACATAGGAAATTCTTCGCAGCCGCTTCAAACTTCGGACGACCTCGAGAAAACGTCGAGCCGTCGCACGCCGCTCGAGTTCCTGTGAGTTTATCTGATTCAATCCAGATTATAAATTGAGGTGCTAGCCAGATTGCAGAACTTTTTACTGACTATGCTAGTTCATGAGGTTAGTGCCTGTAATCATATACAATTTCCGTAAAGAAAATTTAAATTCTGTGTTCGAATGTCAGCTAGAGTTATAGATTCGTTACTGAATTCAGATACATGAAAAGGACTATTGTAAATTTAAGATATAATTTTTCTGTGTTTGATTTGTAACAGTGTTTCATGTTAAGTGATTGTTCATATAATGTTGCATGTGAAATAACGGAGGGAAATTCTTGTTCTGGAAATAAGATATGCACTTGAGTAACGAGTTACCAGTATGGTAATAACAAAAGTACTTGATTATAAATTTGAATTTTTTTTGTATACTGAGAGATCTCAGTGAATCAAACAAATCTAATTTCAGTTGATCATCAGCTAAACTAAATATCGTGTAACTGGAGAAGTTACAAATTATTTTGTTTTGAACAAACCAAACTGTTTTGTTTCGTGTAAAACGTTGGAATATTTCAGAGTGTAATAGGTTTTCTTTGTATAGTGTAATATTATGTGTATGTACTCATTTATGTGTTTTTCCAGCAAAATTGTGTAATGGTATTCGTATGTAAAGAGGTTATCACTGGACTTTTTTTTCTTTTTCTGTGAATTTGTGCTAATTTGTGCTAGTATTCAACGAAAACAGTCAAAGAGTTTTAAATTATAATTCAGCAAAGGTTTTCGTTACATTTTGTTCACCAGTTTTGTTTCAAATCTGATTATAGCAAAGGTACACTCAAACAAATTCGAGTGTACAGTGTAATAATTCTTTTAAATAGAATATATTTATCCGGTTATTGTTTTAAAACATAAGACTATGATGTTTTTATTGAAATCCCATGCATATGTCAGGACCCTATCCCTCAGGAAGGAAGTCAGCTGTGAACTTTCTTCATGTGAATGTTATGACTTATCATCCAATTGAGTCACGACAAAGAGTAATTAGGGATTATTACTCAAGGTCATCTACCTTCTCCCAAAATCGAGGTAATTCTATCTGAGAGGTCGGACAGGCTTAGATTTGACGACGAAACTAATCCAGTGGTTGGTGACTGTTAGTTTGTTCACCATCCACGCCCTACCGACAGGGAGGAGGATTCGCTCCCTTAGAAAAAGTAGGGAGGTGACATAGCAAGAATTGGTTCAATTAGAAGTTCTTTTCGAATTCCTTCTTTCGTTAGAAAACGCGAATTCAGTTTTGGATAGTCTGCAAAATTTGTAACATACACAACAAGGCTGTATCACATACGACACACACCAACTTAGTCTTAACAGTACTGATCATTGAATGAAAGGAGAACAACACAACTTCTACAGAATGTAGCTGAATAATGGCTAGGAGGGTAATGAAGGGTTAGAGACGCGACGCGAAATGACGAGCACGCGTGCAAAGAACTGCGGTGGGTGTCACGTATGACACAGCCTTATCATTTAAAAGTTAACAGTGATTACGGTGTAAAAATACTCTATTAATCTATCAAGTCTCCATTTCTCTTAATACAAAAAGAGGTATTTGCGGACAGAAAAAAAGATTAGACAAGAAATTCGACATTTTAATGATATATAAATAATGTTGCAATATCAAATATATTTTTATTCATATTAATTTTTTGGGAAACTCTACCTTTTTTTCTATTATCAGGTATGTGAAAGATTAATCATTTTAGAGAGCACGTTTGCTCTTCGTTTGTGAAACGAAGAATGGGGGCGAAGTGAATTGCGGAGCAGTGGTCTCCAAAGCGTCATTCAGTTTCCTCTCTGCGCCACTCGCTGATTGATCTCGAGCAAGCAGTCTTGATGTTCCTTTAGTCTCGCGTAGTCCAGAGCAGTGTTACCATTGTTACTTCGTAAGCTCGCGTCCGCGCCGCTTTCCATCAGCGCCACGACGCACTCTCTTTTTCCGTTCACAGTGGCTAAATGCAGAGGAGTTTGGCCCAATTTGTCCTGAGCATTCACTTGCGCACCGGCCTCCAACAGCACGGCGACGCATTCTCCCTTGCCGTTCCATGCGGCTGAATGCAAAGGAGTTTGGTGCCAGCGGTCCGTAACATTCACTTGGCCACCTGACTCCAGCAGCGTGTGCATGCACAAGATATGGCCTGCAGAAGCTGCCTTGTGCAGAGCGGTGTTTCCATAAAAGTCAGTAGCATTGGCGTTGACGCCCAGCTGCAGAAGCGCCTGAAGAGCTCCCTGGCGACCGTCGGCCGCCGAAGCAACTAACGCCTCCGTCCCTGCTTCCCCCAGCACCACGTCACGAGCCGCGTCCGCGAAGACCCACACCACCTCTGCGCTAGCAGCCACTCGCAGGGAGCGTCCTATTTCGGCCCTCTCGGATTCTTGGACATATTTCAGCAAAACTTCAAGAATATTCACGTGTCCGTCTGTAGAAGAAACAAGCAAGGGTGACTCATCTTTGTTACTTTTCTTTGTTGGCGAAAGTCCTTTCTGCAATAGCAACTGTACAGTATCTCTTTTCTGATGTTTTACTGCCATCAATAAGGGAGTGTCTCCATTATCATCTGCGGTCTCCGCCGACGCGCCCTGCTCCAAGAGCGACTGCACCGCGGCCGCGTGGCCTCCGCGGGCGGCGAGGGCGACGGCGGTGGCGCCCTGGGCGTCCCGCGCCTCCACTGCCGCCCCGGCGCCCACCAGGCGCGCCACCATCGCCGAGTGCCCGTTGGCGGCCGCGCAGTGCAGCGGGGCGCGACCCCTGTGGCCCAACTTGTCAACTCCCGCTCCGTTCGCAATCAGCACGTCCGCGACCTCCGTGTGACCGTTGCTCGCAGCCAAGTGCAGCGCGGTGTTGCTGAACTTGTCCCGCGCATTTACTCTTCCTCCGTCGACCAGAAAGCGCCTTAGTGCTGCCACATCTCCCTTCTCTGCAGCCTCCAGAAGCGACGTCGGGGCGACTCTGGAGGGGCTGGAGGAGGACGGGGCGCCCTGGATGCAGTGGGCTGGAGGGTCAACGTTTGGTACGTTTCCTTGGCAACGTTCTTGAAGCATTGCAGCAGCGGTAGTAGATGCTATATGTTGTACGTTGATTGAAGTGGGAGTTGGTGAGGCAGTGGCTGGATGAGCAGATTGCTTTGCCGGGGGGAGTTGGCTCTGGGAACTGGGAATGTTGGTCGCTCTCTGATGGAATGCGAGAAGATCCTCCACCTTAGGCAGTAAAATGCCCAGTTTTTGCTGCAGAGATTCCTCCACTTCGGTGACGTTTTTCGCCACTACCCGGGCGAGAACCTCCTCCATTTTGATAAATCGTTCGTCAATTTTGGTGAATCGTTCATCCATTTGGGTAAACCGTTCCTCCATTTTGGTGAATCGCTCCTCCATTATGGTGAATCGCTCTTCCATTTTGGTGAATAGCTCCTCCAGCGCGGCATCCAGCTGGGGCCTTTCTGAAGTGTCCGTCTCCATGGCCACCTGCCAACAGAATAACTTACATTTTAGTACGGGTACGGGTGTCTGAACACTAATATAATGTTTGTTTTTCATCAAATTTTCCATATATATATAAATATATATATATATATATATATATATATATATATATATATATATATATATATATGGAACAAAGGCAGTCGGAGTTAAGGCGACAACGGAGCGCTGAGCACAATGCACATCTATCATGACGAAACAAAGATCGCATACAGGAACGGCTACTGGTAATACGTGGAAGGGAATAAAGAGGCGATACGCGGGAGAGCGGCGACGCGAGCCGACGCGCTTCTCAAAGATTTGTGATAATCGAGAGGAAAGGCGTAGCGGTGGCCAATACTTCGAAGCGGCAAGCGAATAGGAACAGCAACGACACAGGAATACAATCACCCCCCCCCCCCACGGGTAAATTGGCTGTGCGCCCTGCAAGTGTTGGGGCGTTTGCCGCGTAGGAAAGAAATGAAAGGGGTGACCGCAATTTATCTGAACAAGGAGATGACCAATGGCCATTCTCGCTGGAAGGTCTTATTGTCATTGGCGAAATGAGTAAGTAGGCGTGGGTTCGCCTTACCTACACAGAGGAGAGGTGGCTTGGCGGCGTGCGGGCCGTGCGAGAGAAGCTTGAGGACTGAGGTCGAGAAAAAACGCTTGCTTGGAGAGGTCGCGGGGAGACGCTTGCGGAGAGAAGTCGTGGCTATTAGTAAGAGAAGGTCGTTAACGGATATGAGTTGACAAATTATCGGTATCATGGAGCGCACAGCTCATTGGCGTCGGTAGTAAAGGATGCGACTGCGTGAATGCATCGGCAGAGGTAGCGAAGTGATTAGGCCGACTCCGAGTCGAGTGACCGGTGCGGAAGCATCTCCGTGACTGTACGCTAATTGAGTACTCGGGACGCCGGTGAAACTACCTATGAACTTTATCCAATCGGGAGTTAGAGCCTTTACATCATCGGCGAATGAATGACTGTGGCCGGGCGCTGAGTTCACCGAGCTGAACGAGGGGTGGCGGAGGTCGATGGCCGCGCCCACCAGCTAAGGGCGTCGACCGTCGTGCGTTGTCGGAAGCGTGGGACGCAGCGGGGCGCCAACAGAGAGAGCCGAGTCAAAGGCGCTTACCCCCTCTCTCCGCTGTATGGAAGACGGCTCACAGACACTTGGCAGCATCAACGAGGAAGACGTCAATGATGGTATGTTCAAAAAAGACATTTATCTAATGATATTGGTCAAGAAACAAGATAGAGAAGACTTGTAATCCAGCAGTTATAGTGATAGTAATTAATGACATGAATGAGAATGTTGGCGCATTGCGATTTTCGGCTCATTTGTATTCCAAATTTCAATGAGATTAGTAAATGACCTATTTGTCAAGCAAAGCATCTGTTTTTAAATTACCACTTTCAACATCCAGTAGTTATAGTACTTTGCATGTGCAATCACAATGATTAATTGAGCAAATGTAATCAAAGACGTGCCAAGCAGAGAACGTGCAGCTGGACAGCTGTCCACGCGACAGAAAGACAGAAATAACTTCAAGAATATCAAATGCATGCGTGCAAAAGTCAAAATGAAAGTCAAGGGAACGAACTCACAGATCCGATGCTAATCGATGTCCAAGCCATAATTCGACAAGGCCGGTGAACATCACTATGTATTGTAACGTTAGTATTGTACGTTAACCAATGTACTGTAACGCTCCATGAACGAGCATGAGAATCCCATCCGCGATTAAGGGCCAGTTGTACGAACACAGAATAAACTCTGGATAAATTTTGTCACGCTGTTAGCGTTTAAATCAGTTGTACGAACACGGGATACGGGTTAACCAGGGGTTAACCGAGGGATAACAAGGTGTTAAGTTACCCCGTGATCTCGCATGCAGTTAACAGTGTGTTAACCTTTACACCTCATTTTGCCGGCAAAATCTGCAGTACTTCATGCTGAAATGATCGAAATTCTGGAGTATTTGTTTTCTGACGAGAGTGAAGAAGAAGAAGAAATACTCGAAATGTATTTAAAAAGCCGAAAGTTGAGGAGAGTGCGGAGAAGGCCAGACTTGCTGAATGAATACGACGATTTCGATTTTTTTTGCAAGATTCAGGTTAAAAAAGCAAAGTGTTCTTGAACTTTTAATGCTTATAAATGACAACATCGAACACAATACAAACCGGTAAGTTCACGAAATATTAGATTTTGTATAAAATATGTTCTATCGCTTATTATATTTGGAACTATGTTCGGCTTGGTGCAGTATAAAAATGTTACGTAAAGGTGATGTTTGTCTTTCAGGAATCAGTCTGTACCTCCTATAATCCAGCTCCTCCTGACATTAAGGTATTATGCTACTGGAGCATTTGTAATTTGCATTGGAGATTTTTGTGGACTTGATAAAAGTACCGCAAGCAGAATAATTAAAAAAAACTAGCCAGTCAATAGCCAAGTTAGCCCCAAAATTTATATACTTTCCCAAAAGTGCACTGGAAAGGAATCGTGTCCAGCAAGGGTTTTACGAGAAAGCAGCATTCGCAGGAGTAATTGGTGCTATTGACTGCACCCATATTAAAATAAAATGCCCAGGTGGAGACTGTTCAGAAGATTAGAGGGAGAGATGGCACATTCTCGTTGAACGTACAAACTGTGTGCAGTGTAGATCTGAAAATTCAGAATATTGCTGCACGCTGGCCAGGAGCAGTACATGACCAAACTATTTTTAATAACTCATCGCTGAAAGCAATATTTGAGTTAGGTCATATGAATAATTTGATTTTAGTGGGAGATTCTGGATATGCCTTGACCAGTTACTTACTGACATCCTTTGCAAATCCACAGACAAGAGCCCAAAATCTTTATAATGAGTCACATGCAAGAACAAGAAACGTTGTTGAAAGGAGCTATGGTGTGTGGAAAACACGTTTTCCTGTTCTGGTTAATACATTAAGGTTAAAAAACGACAGACTTGAAGCTGTCATTGTTGCATGTGCTGTTTTGCATAACTTGGCAATTGACAGAAAAGAAGAACCTCCAACTGATGATCAAGTAACAAGATTAGTTGAGGAAACCATTGCAGCTGAGTGACAAATCCAACAAAATGAAAACATTCAAAATCAACAAGCTAGAAACAATTTTGAGCAATATTTTGAAAGTCTGTTGATATAAGTAAATCTCAGTAACCTATGTTATTTATGCGAACAGTTCACTGGCTTTAATGTGTCAAGGTTGTAAGTCAGGAAAATTGAAAACCATAAGTTTTTAATGTTCGAATTTTTTCAGTTAATGAGAGACATAAAATATTCTCAGCAAGATAATGAATTTCTGAAAATAATCACTAAATTTTACTTAATTTTGGGAGTGAATAAGTTATTCATTGTATATTTGCACATGCTGAATAATTGCTGAACCACCCTAATTGTTGATTCTGCAGAGGAGTATTGTCAATTTGTGCAAAATATTGTATTGCTTGAATATTTATTTTTAATGTTTAATTAGCGTTAATTCTAGTAATATCATAAATAATAATAAGGCTTGTTAAACATGATTGACAGTTCAATTTTTTGTTTTGCAAAACCGTTAACAAAATGTATTTACTATTTTGTACTTATGAAAGAGCAAAGTTTTCAGTTCAATTACCATGACAAAATAAAATAAACTATAAAATATTCACATTGATAACAAATAAATCCTGAGCATACTAGGGATACAACCATTAGTTTAGAAATTATATTAATTAAAATATCAAAAGGAATTTGCAATTTTGAGCAATACCTTAAAGTGAAGTCCAAACAAATAATCTTCCAGGAATAATAAATAAATAAACACATTACTTCTAAATATGACTTTTATTTATTTTTATTACATTTTTTTCAGCTGCTCTTCCTTAATTTTAATAGATAGTTCTAAGTCCCTTTTTTGGAGCTCAAACAATTCCTCCTTCCTTCTTTGCTCCTCTTCATGCTCTTTTAGCAACAAAACTTTAAGCTGCTCAATTAGGTCCATTTTAGCTTTGAGCCAAGACTCCATTCTTCTTCCTCTTGCAGATAGTGGTGTTTCTGTATTTTTCACCTCTGGAATTCTTCTACGTTTGCCATATTTAGAATTCATTGCAGACTGACTTACCTCCTGCTCGGATCCATCACTTGTGTCTGACAGATCCTCTGCAGTTACATTATTCACTTGTAAAGCAGGATGCTTACGTTTCCTCAGCATTTGAGGAGTGTATTTTCCCCAACTAGAAAATACACTCAATTCATTTTCGTCTTGTGTGCTTGGGCCCGGCATGAGACTCGGATGGGCCTCTGCACTTGGTCTGACCACTGCAGTTGGTTCAGCTACTGCACATGAACTGGCCACTGCACTTGGTTCGGCCCCTGCACTTGGACCAGCCACAACACTTATGTCTTGAATATCAGGGTCGATGTCTTGAAATTCAATAACAATAGGCTGAGAATTCAGTAATTCATCAGCCAATGTTCTGTCCGAATCAAAATTGCTATCAACCCCTTCGGCAGACAATTTAATTAAGCCTAACACTTTTTCATGCAAAATGCTATGCTTCTCGGTTGCCGGCCCCCCACCAGTTTGCAGTCTTTCTTGCCTCAACCGAGCAGCATACTTCCTTGTTTCTTTTTTGAGAGAAACATACTTTGATTTCAACTGCCCGGGAGCCATCGGAAAAGTTGTTTCTGAATTGAATTTCAGTGCAATCGTTTTCCATGCTTTGTCCTGCAAAATATAAAATTGTGATGTAGTATTATGACTATGCGTAAAATTCAAAATAAAATATTAATGTAAAATTTCACCGTTTCGCCAATATAGGTAAATCAGTAATCTTATTTTAATATATCAATAATAATTTACTAATCTTACCTTCTCGCTGGACGTTGCGGCATCGGTGATTTTATTTTCAATCACGTGTCGAAACGTGTACACCAAGTCTACAAGTCTCATCGTATCTTCCCTGGTGTAATTTTGAGTTCGAATTCGTTTCGAATCGATCATTCTCAAAATAATAAAATAATGATGATTAATAATAATAATAATAATTTATAACTATATAACAATAACGAATAATAGTTTATAACGATATGAATAACAATAACGAATAATAACAATAATTTATAACGATGTGAAAACTAAACACTGCGAAAACAGCAACAAACCAACACAATCCAAACATCAATCGGTTCACCTTCGCAGAATATCGAACTATAACCAATATCCCGTTACGGCTTTTAAAGAAACACATGAAACACGTCAGGGAAAATAAAGCTTTTACTTCGACAAATGACAATCGCCAGTTTTGCCAACAAACTTTCATTCAGCTTATTCGATGGGTACGTAACACCGGTGACGTAAAGGGTCGTACAACTGGTCGCTCCATTTAACCCAGGGTTAAGCAATACTTCAGGCTTACTATCCACAGTTTTATCCTCCGTTCGTACAACCGGCCCTAAGAGAATTATTTCTTCAATACCCGCGAGACCTGGCACGGTGAAAGCCCCGGACCGCCCGTCCGCCCCGTCCTCCAGGGACAGGCAGGTCGACCGCGGCCGACAGCCGACCGAACGCCGCCGCCGCCACTTGACAGAGCGAACATGCATTTACGACTCCGCGGAGACCCTATTGAAATTGATCCTCGAGGTGACGAGCGCGTGCCACGTCGCCAGCCCTCGGAATGCCCAAAGCGGCAACGTTTTATGTCTCTTAAGACAGACCCACCCTGCCCAGCGTCAGCGTTCAAAAAAAGAAGCGTATCATGTACGGGGGACAGACGCGGTGTAGCGGAGCAAGCGATCGACCCTTTCAAAACGTCGCAGGGGCTAGCGATTCGCAATGCGCACATGTGCGTCGGCCAAGGGTTATCTGGCCAGTAAATAATTTTAAAAAGATAGAGGCCAGCTGCACTGCATTGCTCCGATCGAAGCCTTCGTCTTAACGCGTGCGAGGCCACGAAATCACTTGTCTGCCTCACTTCATTTTGGCTTCTACACATCACTTGGCCAGTCATTACTCAAATTCGCATCTTTCAACTTTCAACGTCGGAATTGTTACTCCAGTGTAACCCTTTGAAAATTTCTAGGATTTTGATCTTTCAACTCGCCACTTCAATACTGCCGTTTCGATTTCAGACTCGCAGCTCGAGGCATTTTACGCTTACGGGCTTGCATAAGTTAGCATTTTTGACTTGTGCCTTGAACGTGGGATCAGTGAGCCATAACAAGTGGGACCACTAATGCGTTAAGGAGGCAATTATTATCATCTCGGCAATGAACTTAAGCGGGAAACAACCGGCAGTTATCACGTGTACGTCTGTGACGCCAAAAATATCAGTGGGTTCGATGGTAGCGCGCTGTCGTCTGTTAATCCACCTGGCTGCAGAACGGGGGAAACTGAATCTGCGCTGCTGTGCTGACTGGGTCATCGCCGCTGAGCTGAGGAAAGCTCACCGCCGACATCCCGCCGTGAAGACGAAATCATATAAGTTATGACATGTAATCGGGTGACGCTCAGCTTTTTTTCCCGCCGAAGTGCGGAAGGAGTCTAAAAAACGAAGCTGGGAGCGTGAATGCCGATAGTCTGGCATGTTATTGCAGAGGCTAATTGTATTTGTTTGCTTGTTAAAAAATAAAAAAAATAAAATACGAAGCCGCAGTCATTTTACTAAATGTTTGTAAAACTTATGTAAGAATCATTTTGCATGCTCTCATCATAACCTTAAGTTAATTAAGTGTTTTAAATTCATTTCTGTGTTATTTATTGAACATGCAAAACCCGAATTCACACCGAGAATATATATATATATATATATATATATATATATATATATATATATATATATATATATAGAGAGAGAGAGAGAGAGTGATTTTATCTACTCAATCGTGCAAGATTCGAAGTTGCCGTTTAGACAGTCGATTGCATTAACAGGGGCTATTGAGTACAGCATACTTCGTCCTTGTACTATTTTTTACAACGAAGATATAAAAGCAACTTTGTTGTTTAAATGGAATCCTATGCTAAATTTTAGTGCATCGTAAATTGACTTAAAAAGATGATTTCAAATATGTGTATATCTTCGGATTTAAGCCAATTGTTTTTTAGAAATTGATGTGCTATTGTAACTTTTTTTTTTACTGAAGTGGCAATTTTGCACTCGACCTTGCCTGTTCTCGTCTGAGAAACTAAAGGAAAATGTCTCGTGAATGGTTTTGCCTGCTTTCCGTAAACGCTCAAAGGCCACTACAACGAGTAGATAACAGGGCAGAGGCCTGGAGTATAAAATGCGCTGCTGGGGTAATGATAGCGCACTTCTATCAGTTTCTTAGAGCATTCATTTCTTTTGTTAGTGTTCATTTACTTTTGTATTATTTACTTAAAATTTATTATAGAATAAGTTGTCACAGTTGTCAAAAGAATAGAATAGCATTTGTGTGACCAAACAACTTTCCGGAATCCTGTATGCAGCATTTTAGTTTCCTTAGACGAAATCAACTTTCGGCAAAATAAGTTTCGAAGAAAGTTGTTATTGTGCCAAATAAATGTGTCAAGTAAATGACCGCATTTCTCTGAAGGACGGACTCGCGAAGTTCCCCATTTAGTCAGCAGGAAAGGGCGAATGGAAAATCGCTGCTTCAGTGGAAAAATACGTTAGAAAAATACATCAATTTCTAAAAGTTGATTCGCTTAAATGCGAAGATATACACATATTTGAAATCGTCTTTTTAAGCCCATTACAATACGCTAAAATTTAATTAAAATCCATTAAAAAACAAACATCTTATATCTTCTTAGTCAAAAATAGTACAAAGACGAAGTATGCTGTACTCAGGTGTTTATGCAATTGACTGTCTAGTCTGCGTCCTCGTATCTGGCAAGGTTGAGGAGATACGAGGAGTGTTATATATATGTGTGTGTGTGTGTGTGTGTGTGTGTTTTCGTTGAGGTGGAAAATACTCTTTACGTATTCCAGGAATAGTAGCTCCTCCTGGATATGTCGGGCTCGGATAAGCATATCCCCTACCGACTAAAAACCACCTCTCACATCTCTTACCCCCGTGGAACTACCGCTTGGTATTACTTCACGGGGGGAGAAACTAGCTGTTGTTCTTCCTTCAGGGGGTTGTGGTTACGCTACATACCATCTACACGTTGGGCATTCATTTCAGCTCGTATTCTTTCAAGACGACGAAGCTCCAGTAGGACTTCCTTCGCGAATCCGTTCGTCACCTCCCAAGCTTCTTTTGAGGAGAGCATTGCATTAACTAGGGACTCAGGCCGAAGTTCCAAACGAACTGTTGATTCCCAGGCACTGCGTGCACTAATGAATCTGGGGCACGTGAAGAAGGTGTGTTCTACATCTTCACTGACTCCAGGGCAGTCCGGGCATTCTGGAGAGTCGTCGTGCTTGAAGCGATGCAGATATGCTCGAAAGCATCCATGTCCCGATAGAAGCTGTGTGAGGTAGTAGTTGACCTCGCCATGTTTTCTGTTGATCCAAACATCTAATTGCGGGATAAGGCGGTACGTCCACCTGCCTTTCGTTGAGGAATCCCACATCGTTTGCCATACTCTTAGGCTTTTACGCCGTTCCTGTAGTCTGAGTTGTTCTGGACTCATAGACGTGATTCTTTTCTGCCGGTAAAGGGCTTTTCGCTCTTCGGAGAGTACTCCAACAGGCAGCATCCCGGCAATGACGCACACTGCGTCTTCAGACACGGTGCGGAAAGCACTGGAGACTCTCAGGGCGCTTAGTCTATAAACAGGGGCGATTTTCCTGCGAGAAGCTTGGATCTGCAGTGTATTAGCCCATATGGGAACTCCATACATCAGTATTGATGTTACTACTGATGAGAGTAGAGCTCTTCTCTTTTGCTTTGGTCCTCCTATGTTGGGCATCAGTCGTGATAAGGTCGTTCTGACCACTGACGCCTTGGCACTCACGTGTTCAGCTTGCTGCTTAAATTTAAGCCGCGCATCTATCATGACTCCCAGATATCTAATGAAGGGTTGAGAAGTGATTTCATGCCCTCCAACCTGAAGTGTAATGCCCTCCAGCTGTTTCCGACCGGTAATGAGGACTGCCTCAGTTTTATGTTCCGCCAACTTCAGCCCTACTGATTCCATCCACTGGCTGATCTTCTCGAAGGTGTTGTCGTGAAGAAACTTTATATCATCAAGATGTTTTGCGACGATTACCACGGCCAGATCATCAGCATATGCCACCAGTTTAGTCCCCCTTGGTACTTCTTGTTTCAGAAGGCCGTCATACATTATGTTCCACAGCAAAGGTCCCAGAACTGAACCTTGTGGAACACCTCCAGTCACTCTGTACTCTTTAACACCGGTCTTCGTGTCGTACGTTAATGTTCGGTCAGTAAAATAGTTTGACACTATCCTTTGCAAGTATTTGGGTACTGTCATTTCGGCGAGTGCTTTCATGATGCAGTCCCACTTGGCGGAATTAAAGGCGTTCTTGATGTCCAGTGTCGCCACCAGGCAGTACCTCATCGTTCCTCCTTTCCACCTTGTTCCTGAAATGGCGTCTTTGGCCGTACTCACCACCAGGTCAATCGCGTCGAGGGTGGAGCGACCTTTCCGGAAACCATATTGGTTACTGGCCAGTTGCGGCTCGACGGCTGCCTCTATTCTTCGGTGTACTATGCGCTCAAGTATCTTCCCGGCTGTATCCAGCATGCAGAGTGGACGGTATGATGTTGGTTCGTCCGGGTTCTTGTTTCCTTTGGGAAGGAGCACCAGTCTTTGGAGCTTCCATTTTCGTGGGAAAATACCCTCTTGAAGGCAAGTATTGAACACATCCAGAAACAGTGAGGGTGCCATCTTGACGGCCATTTTTAATGCGATGTTCGGGATTCCATCTGGGCCAGGAGCTTTGTTATTCCCCACTCTATCACACGCTTCCTTTAGTTGATTTTCTGTGATAGGTGGAATATCCTCAATTGAGTTGAACTCTGCGGCGTCTATGAACTGGGTGAATTCCAATTGTTGGGGAAACAGTTCAAAGACAATTTTCCTCAGAAGTTCCGGACACGTCGGTTGTAGCATTGGCTGACTTTTTAAATGGGTCATGACTACCTTATATGGTCTACCCCAGGGGTCGCTCTCTACTTCCGAGAGCAGTTCCAGCCAGCATTGCTGCTTGCTTTCCCTGATAGCCAACTTAAGCCTTCGGCGCGCAATTTTGAATAATGTCACCAATTCCTGAGAATTGGGCTTCTTCCTGCCACGCTGTGATGCTCTTCTTTTCCTCAGACAATCTTTCCGGAGGGCGGCAATGTCATCATTCCACCAGTGCACAGATGGCAAACGATGCGTGCCGCGTTTTCGAGGCATGGTAGCGTCACACGCTTCCGTGACTCTCTTCATCAGATTAGCTGTCTTACTTTCCGCATTTTCACCGTGTATTGTTCGGTAGTCAAAAGCCACTGCAAAGGTCTTTGGGTCAAAAGCGGATGCTTTCCAGCTAACTGCCTTGGTATTTCTTTGTCCTCTTTTAGCGATGTGCCCGATGGATAACTCCCACAGAATCACACAATGGTCGCTGGCAGTGAATAAATCCGCCACTTCCCAGGAGCAGGTTCTTGCAACGCTGCTACTGACAAAGGTCAGATCCACAATAGAGGTAGCATCTCCCTTGATGAACGTTGGATGATCACCACTGTTGAGCAAGACGACGTCTAGAGTAGACATGGCCTCCAGCAATGCTCTCCCTCGTCCGTTCGTTTTCTTACTACCCCAGTCGACGGCCCAGGCATTGAAGTCTCCGGCTATAGTCACCGGGTAGTGCTGCTCCGCATCCGCAGTAAGTCTATCAAGGAAATCCTTGAACTCATCACTTGAAAGGCTGGGTGGAGCGTAGCAACTATAGAAGAAGACTCCCTCGATCTGCGCCATCACGTATCCAGCTTCGGAACTCTTCACACTCTGGAACGGGCATTTGCCACATGACCAGATGACAGCTGTATTTGTCGTATCCGTTACCCACGGTGTTGTGGCGAGATGTTTGTATGGTTCCGAAATTATTGCCAGATCCACTCTTTCTTCCCGTACTGTCTGCATGAGCAGATCGTGCGCAGCTTCACAGTGATTTAAATTGATTTGTATCACTTTCATGATCGTCGAGCTTTCATTCTCTGAAGTGCTTCCTTAAATACTGGGCACCTATTGCCGCCAGCTGGGTGAGCACAATTCTCTCGATGACCTTTCTCGAGGCATAAAGCGCATCGTGCCTCTTTCTTGCAGTCAGCTGCTATGTGACCTCCTTCTCCGCATCTGTTACAGAGTCTGGTTCGGTCCACATCACTCTTACACTTCGTTGAGATATGACCGTAGTGCCAGCACTTAAAACACTTGGTCGGTTTCTCAATTCTTCTGATCCGGCAGTTGACCCAACCAATCCTTATCTTGCCGTGTTCGCCCAGGATCTTTTCCACTATGGGTGATGGCAGTGTCACAGAGGCAATCCGTGTACCCCCGTAAGCATTGCGCAAGGATCTAATCGCACCTAGTGTCAGTGCATTTTCTTCTCCAGCCGCTTTCTGCAGGGCTGCCAGAATATCCTCTTTAGTAGTAATCTCATCAAGATCCAGTATCTCAACATGTTCTTGTGGACTCTTACTGACGATTTCTGCGTCGCTTCCTAGCAGATCAGTCATTGTTTTCTGAAGACCTGCCCCATTGTCTGTATTATCCTTTGAGAGGATTATTAACAGGTCTCCAGAGACTGTTTTGCGGATCTTATCCACTGAGGTCCGGACCTGCTCGTCGGGAACTCCTTCTTTAACCCGACTGAGGATATCCGCATACCTCTCTTTCTCTTTCGGGCGAACAATGATCGCATTTGGCCACTTGGCCCGTTTCTTACGTCTATTCTGTCGTGTCCTCTTCTTTTGCTTTTCGGGCTGTTTCAAAGGCAGCTCCGTTCCCGCTTTCCTCTTTTCTTCCCTCTTTTCCTTACGGGATTTGACCTTCTGCCACCCACCTTTCTTCGCCTCTGCGAGTTGGGTGTCATCTTCAGAGGTAGATTCTGCCTCCTTCCTCTCTGCCCGGTTTTTGTCATTCTTTAGTCTCCGTTTTGGGTTCCGGGTGTTACGTCCCGCATCTGAGACGTCCTCTGATTCATCATCAGCGTCTGTTTCTGTGACCGACGGAGAAATTGTTGGTGCCCTTGGAGTCACAGCACTAGGAATCACAATAACAGAGCGTCTACTCTGCACAAACCTGAGACGCTTCAGTCGATTGTAGGCATTCCCAACTCTGGCTGATTGCTCCTGGATTAGCTTGCCAATGTTTCTCTTGGATTGGATCATCTCATTAAGTTCGCCGATCAATTTTCCAAGGACGTCGATAGCGTTGGTTCCTATTTCTTCTACGGCTGCTTCTTGGACATGGAGTCCGTTCACCTTCTCTTCATTCCTCTCTTTGGTTTGGGCTGGGGCCCCCCTTGGTTTCTGCACTTTTAAATCTCTATTTTCATTTTGCGGCTTCATATTAATCCTGTACTCCCTCTTCTCTCTGAAATGTAAGGTAATGGTACCTAGTATCCCCGAGTTCCTCCGTAAACCCCACCTCGACACGCAAGTCCCGTCGTCGTCCTCCGAAGACAGTGGCCTCGGCACAGCCTCCCCCCGGTCGCATCAGGGCCCTGCCCGGGCGCCACCCGGCACTAATACGACCGAGGAGATTATACACCTGCTGATAGGGCAGCCGGGTCAGGTGGCTTCCTGTACCTGGGCCCCTGTACTATCAGGCGGCCTGGGAGTGCAGTTAACCCAGTTTCTATGCTGTACCCTCTGTCGACTTCGGGCAGCGCCAAAACCAGAGTGAAAAGGTGGGAAGAGGCCATCTAAGATATTAGGTATTTGGTAAATTCGGGTTATTGCATTTGGGCGGGTGTATGCGATTGATGTGTATGGAAAGTAGACTGGTTCAAGTAAAAAGAAGAGCATTGTTGTAGAAACAGGAAAGACACGCCCTAGCCCTCGAAACCTAATAGCGTCGGGGTCGAAAAAACAAGAGTTGGCCAAGGGAGGCCTGATAGGATAGAAGACAGAGAGAGAGAGTCAAGCACAAGTAAGTGGAAGAAATGCTTGACACAGCTTAGGGCCCCGTGGTTGCCACTCACGAACTCCCAAGGCGGGAGACCCTGAGGGGGAAAAGAAGGAGGTTTAGGGAGAGGAGTGAGGTCAGGCAGGTCGTTGTAGGACACACTTCGTCTGGCTCCTCCGTTGAGACCTGTCCAACATGGGAAACCCTACCAGCAGATGCATCTGCAACTGCCGCTGGCATAGCCCTCAACATCAACGAAGCGCGCAAGCCCTCGCCACCCGCACGGACAGTGCTACTACAAGGTGGTGTCCCCTGGGAGGGGGACACCACCTTGTGTGTGTGTGTGTGTGTGTGTGCGTGTGCGTGTGCGTGTGCGTGCGTGCGTGCGTGTGTGTGTGTGTGTGTGTGTGTGTGTGTCTGTCGGAGAAAGCCTCCAATTATTTCAGCTCACAAATTTATAAACGTGTATTTTTCAATTTACACGCTTGGCCATGCATGCCATCAGGGTACCCTTGTATATATATAATTTAATCATGTAATAATGATCTATTGAACTGTTTGTTGTATCAGCCATGCACGTCTTTCGACACAATCCTCATTATATCTTGAAGAATCTCATAACGACGCCCTAACCGCCCATTCTACGACTCGGGTTTTCCAGAAACCGTCCCACGCGGTTTCCGGCAGCCGCCGCTCGCCTCAGCTCGCGCAGCTGCGCGCTGCATTGCAATATTTCTCAGAAAAATACAATGAAACAGTATGCAGTGTACTGATGCTTCAGTATCAATGGAGCCTTTTAATAAATATTTACCTTACATCAATAATTAATACTCATTGCCACGTTAACAAATAAAATGTTTACTAGTTACAGATATTCCAGATGTCAAGGACGTATTTTCCTGAGCAGAACAAGACGAACTCATAAGTTTGGAACAACAAAGTTATTTATTCTTAATACTGTTGCTAATGTTCAAAGATTAAAAGAATCAATATAACGTAGAAGTTCTTGAGTTTTGTTTAAATTAAAAAGAGACGAAAGCACTTCAGCAGAACTCTCGGATCAAGAAACACCTCAACAAAAATTGTATTCAATTAATTATTATGCTTTTAAGTATTTACTCAGCGTAGCTCTCAAAAATATTCAAACTGCAATCCAAATATAATCTCATCGCTAATTGGCTGGCGGTGCACGTGGCGCAAACACTTCGTCCCTTCCCCCAACAAGCCCGGCCAAGTCACCCGTCGCAGAGCAAATCCCATGCCGCACACATCCATGCTCCTCCGCTCTGTAACTAATATGAATCTGTACATTCTTTACAACTGTGTTGAATTCAGTAAACCAAATACCTATAGCAATGACATTGTGAAGTCTGATTGTGATTAAATCAGTGAACTGTAAGTGTTATAATGTGTTCGTTGTGCAATCAGCAACTTCCCACTAATTAATCACGATAAATTACGAGGTCAAAGCTACAAGGGTCGTTTGCACGGAACTTACATTTGCTGCAACTCATCAGTTTTTTAAACTTGATTGTCTTAATGTTTTGTACTGACTGTTAACAAATTAGTCACAAGGTGGAAGGTGAACTGTGATCTCATCGCGATGTCATCTTCAGATGCTACGCAATTGTCAGGTTGTAGGCAATGGGCCTTGACAGGGCAATGCTCATTGCTTGGTATGTTCCTGTTCTTGATGTGTGCCCAAGCGGATACGCATGCACTGACGATGGCGCCCTGCCGTCAGTCCAGATATCAGCAATACGACTATGGTATCAATCGTCATTTTAACTAATCTCATTGTTATAAAACTTATATAATTAGATGCCAGATTATCATTCCATTTAATTGTTTTAGCGTTTAAACGTATTAGCACTGACCAGTCTAACTTGTCCTATTCGATTCAATGTCGTGGGGGAAGATCTGGCACCATGTGCGGGGGAGTGGAAGGGCGGTAAGGGTAGAAGGTGGCCTCTGGGCCGTTCCCAATTCTCCTAAAGGCCTAAGGCGGAAGAGAGGGAGCAATAAGAACAGGGATGACCCCAGTCATGGCAAACAGCAGTTTATTGGGGTGTTACTTACATTGGCACCTGACGTAGCCCAGCCTCGCCGAGGGCTGTTCTCTGGAAAAGAGACTTTGCAGCGGCCATCGGACGGGTTGGCGACACTCGAAGTGCACAGCGGACAGGGGGAGGGCGGGAAGCTTCTAACAGGACCCTGGAGGTTCGGTCTGGACTAGCGTTCTTAAGTTGTAAGTGCGAGAAAGTAAAAGGACGTTAGATTCCCATTTCATTCCGCCCTAAGGGATCTGTAAAACGAGGTGTGACGTCATGCATTCACTACATAGGTTTAAGTACAAGCACAAGCTTACGCATACATTCACTACACAGGCACGAAGGGTGCGGCCACGTAGCCTTCAAGGGTGGGGCTTTTTTTATAGGGTCTGAAGAAGGGCGTGTTTACCAGGTAGCAATACTATGCATCTCAGCGAGTAGCATTGAGCATCAACTGTGTAACCCAGATGACAAAGCCACTAAATGTATTTTTTGTCGATTCTGAATTGGGCACACTGCCGTGTAGATATTTTCAGAACCTGAAAAAGGTTTCAGGATCCAAAACCCTCTACAAACCGCTGAAAATGAATGTAGAAAATTATGTTATATTCCAAAAGCCACTAACTGTGCTTGTCTTCGGATACAAAGCCCGCTAAATGTCCAACGTTTGGAAACACCCGCAAAGTTTAACAGGCATGGCGGTCACCGCGCCATGTCCAGATGCAAAACACGCCAACTGGCATCACTTATCAAACTAAACATCCAAAGCTACCTTTCAGTTTCTTACGATTACAAGGAGCTGACGTGTTCTACACAAAAGTGAAAAAAATAAAAATAACGAGGATGAATTAACTGTCAGCTCCAAATTTTTTCATTAAACGTTTGGTAAGGATAATTCTAAATGCACTCTATAAGATGACATACTGCTCTAATCTTTTGATTTTTCCAAATTTTCAAAAGTGTAATTTTTGACTCGTCTTTCACGTTAATATTTACATTAGCGGCAATTTGTTCACATTGTATTTATGAGTACATGTGCTTTAAATAATATCATATGAAGTTTCTCGAAAACTCAACAGTTTTTGGTGAAAATGAGCTAAAAATTCCACATTTACAGAAAAGCTCACGCGTAATTTTCTTAAAAACGTTTTCAAATTTTTTCTTCAAACTTTTTACAATGGGTCTAATTGCACTGTTTAATACAACGTAAAGTTCATTTTGGTGCATTCTTTTATTTTTTTTAATTACACTAACTATTTTTTTTAATATCTTTCACGTCATTAATACGGACACTTCCAACAATTTGCATACATTATTGCATTTGTGAGTGGAAGTGCTTCAAATAAATTCAAATGAAGTTTTTCGTGAACTCGATAGATTCCTATGAAAGGAGCTTCACATTTCGCTTTTACAGTAATGGTTAAACGCCATTTTCTTAAAAATGACTAATTTTTTCAATGAAAATTTCCATTTAGGACAAGGTTTTACTGTACTTTAATATTCTTAAAGTAATATTTCGGTTCTACTACTAGGAAACCACAAAGTTAAGAAAATTTCAAAAAATGTATTTTGGGCGGCGTTACATGGCAGCTGGCAAGAGGATGGAACAAGACTGTAAAATCATAACAAGGAAATTAGTAAACTTTACTACGAGAAAGTCTGTACCATTCTGTAGCACCACTAGTTTGACTTATTTTTAAAAAAGAAATGAAGTCTTTAACTTGAATTATTTGGATGGGTCAAGTTTTTCACGATTATCTCAGTTTCGCTTATCATGCAGTTAGCAGCTTTTGCTAATGGGCTTCTCAACAGTTCTCCCAATATGCAGTATGAGCGCTACTGCCATAGAACGACACCACCTATCTATTCATCCATGCAGGGGCGGATCCAGCCGATCATTTTGGAGTGAGCCATCATAGATTTTTGTTAAATAATAAACATGTCATTATATTGTTTATAATTTTTGTAATGTATTTGATACTATATAATATTATTTTTGAAATAATTACATAATTATATCATAAATAAATACAGTAAAACTTCACTTGTACGTTTTTCAGGGGACTGAAGGGGAAAAAAGGTATAAGTGAGAAAAACGCATAACTGAAATTATTATGAGTAAAATAAAAACTCAATATTTTTTCACTATCGTTTGACCGGCTTTCCCAGTTCTTTAGAAATATGTACTCCCTTTTTATTGCCACTCTTCCCAACAACTTTAACAATTTTTATTTTATCTGATATTGAAAGGGGTTACCTTTTCCCACCACTCTTTTTCGTTAGAACGGACACGAAATGGGGACCTTACTGATAACCTTATGTGACTCGGTTTCACTGCGGAAACGAAGGTCGTACCCTGCGTGGGCTACAACTGGCGGCGGCGACTC
Source organism: Teleogryllus occipitalis (assembly GCA_011170035.1). NCBI lineage: Eukaryota > Metazoa > Arthropoda > Insecta > Orthoptera > Gryllidae > Teleogryllus > Teleogryllus occipitalis. The sequence continues at coordinate 854,897 of BLKR01000077.1, read as the reverse complement.
ACGGCTAGCTGCTTCGGTTTCAAGCTTGATGTTACTCGAGATTCCGCGGGTCAAAGCACGGTGTTCTACGTGGGAGACACGAAGCACACGACTGCCACAGCCCCACAGCCTGGCGGCACCCGCCGCGCCGCGTGGAAAAGCGATCAGTTTCCTTAGTTGCTTGTGCCACGCCGCTACGGAAAGGTTCTCGTATGTTATTACGTCGAGCAAAAGGGCCTTCAGAGAGTGGGACAGTCAGTGCACAAACTTTCTCACTAATTGGTCATCTACGTCGTTACTCTCTTCCAGGGACGCTTTTGACCTTCCCTCGGAGCTAGCGTCGCCTCCTGAGACTCATAGCGTTTTCCAGCCGCACTTTCATTTGCACTGGTGCGCACTCAGGGCAGCTTGCGTGTTTCATTCGACCGCTAGGGCGCACCAGTGCAAAAAAAGCGCATGTTCTATTCGCACGATCACACTGAACCAGGGCGCACTCGGGGGCCCTAAACTGCACTAACGATCGCGTCAGTGCAGTCCAGTGCACTGGGTCATTATGAGGTTGGGTACGGAAGTTATCCATGCTGCTTTGGATTCGTGGTGAAATTGTGAGGGCAATTGAGGATCTACTGTCACGCAGGGATACTTCGAATGATGAAGTATATTGTTTTGCAAGAAATGTCTTAAAATACTCGCGACTCGCGAAGTTCGGAAAATCAGTTTGTGTTTTCCTAAAATTTAACCTAGAATAACTTCATGTTAACAAATCCAGTGATATTTAGAAACCAAAGTGTAGGCATGTCTCAATTTTGAAACGCTAATAAACAGAAAATAAAAATTGGTGACCCTTACAAAATCATTCAAATATATGTGTCAAGAAATGTTTCTCGCACGCCCATACATATACCATCGGAAATGCTCACGTTAATATTTTTATGGTTTTCAATAACCAAACTATTCTGCAGAAGCCTTTCGGTTCAAAATCTTGTGTACTACATCGATCACTCGCAAATCACGAAAAATGAAATTTCGACACATACGCATTTGAAGTTTTGTAGTTTTTAAATAGAGAAATCACACGTTAATAATTTATGAATTTAGAAGTAAGAATTAACAAAAGACTTCATAAAAAATATAACAATGATCACAATTGAAAATTATTATTTTTCGAGTTCCATCAGTGTGACAGGCCAAGAACAATCTCACTGCGTAGCGCACATGCACTGACTCGGGAATCCGTTTCATTCGCAGCTGCCCTTCACGCGTATGTGGCAGCACTGTTGCGGAGCGATGACGTTTTTGCCCTGCATTAGGGTGGGTTTCGGTGCAACGAATGGAAAACGCTATTAGTTGCTTGTGCCACGCCGCTACGTTACGGTTCTCGTATGTTATTACGGCGAGTAAAAGGGCCTTCAGAGAGTGGGGCAGCCAGTGCACAATTTCTCACTAATTGGTCATCTACGTCGTTTCTCTCTTCCAGGGACGCTTTTGACCTTCCCTCGGAGCTAGAGCTAGCGTCGCCTCCTGAGACTCAGAGCGCTCCCGTACGCACCCACTGAATTTTTTCGAAGTTCCACTGCCGGAGGTGGCCCGGGAACCGACTTTGCGCTACCACCCCGCGGGGCCGCGCTGTCTTGGCCCCTCAGCTAGGCCGAGTCGATCTTCCATAAAGGCCCGTTTTCACGATGGAATATGTCATGGAATATTCCACGACATTTGAATGGCGCGACTTTCACAGTCGTGACTTTTCTTGAAAGTCGAGAGTGCGCGTTTACACGTTGACATCTACTTCCACGACATTTTTAGTCACGTGACACTGAAGCAAAATGTATTTAAAATACGTATTTCAAGTCGAAGTATTTAAATAGATCTTAAATGTTATTCAATTTGGGCCAACAACTGGAGAATGAAAATCAATATGAATAAATGCCAAGCCAAAATATGTACGTTATGAAAGCCAATAAGTCCTCCCCTTCTCATTCATAAAACTCCTACTCCTCTTCATATGTTAAATTTTTAGGTCTCCATTTACACACAAAACTGAACTGGAAAATTCGTATTAAAAATGTGATACAAAAAACTACTTTTAAATACACAAACTAAATTCCCTTACAATAACTAAACTCTTCGTGTTAAAACTGCTAAATTAATATACACTTCAATTAATAGGCCTACTTTAACATATGCATGTCCAATTTTGTCAAATGAAGCTAAATCAAAAATACAAAAAGCTCAAAATACCCAAAACAAATTCTTTAGAAAAATTCAACATACACCTTGGTTTATTCCCAATACACAAATTCATAATGAATTAAATCTCCCTACAATACATGATTGATTAAAAATTATAGTCTCAAATTTTTGAACTCTCTTCCTTCATTACATCATGCACAATGTTTTCATCTTGGTAAATCTTATCCCTTTCCTCATGGAATTAATTCTAAATTTTCTAAAGACAAATTTCATCTTCTGTAGTTTTATTTTCTCATATTTCCAATCCAATCTTATCTTTACAACATTTTTTTTCTCAAATTTTACCTTAATAAATCCTTTTAAAGAGGTTACTGTTTAGTGTCCATGACGACTGTCCTTTGTAAATTTCAAAGCTCTGAAAGACATATCGTTGAACAGAAAGTAATAATAAAAAATAAATAAATAATAATAATAATTTTAAAAAAATAATACTAATTTGAAACTTAAGAATTATGTTTCCATAGCCTAAAGAATCGATTTGAAACATGTGGGTTTGTTTACTTGAATAAATAGATATGGAAAAATACATTATGAGTAGATAGGAAGTGATGAGCACAGAAGGTTCTTTTACTTGTAAAATAAGAGCATAGAACATTCATTTTATTATTAAGACTATTAGATTTATTTATGAATCTGGATATTTTATTTCAAATTTGGGTAGAAATGCCCATGGTTTCTGGGTAAACAAGGGTTGTTAACATTAATTTTCAATCTTCATCCCTGAGTCTTGTAATAATATTATTGATACACATACAATACATTCATGTCTTGATATGCCCTACACTTCAAAGACTCACTATTTCTACATAATGCAAGAATCTTACATAAAATGAAGATATGTCCTATGAATTAACTTCATGTGAATTTTGTAAATTTTTGACAGTGAATCGTGAATTTTAGGTAGTTTGGGGTATGAAGCAGCAAATATTATTGATTGGGGAATTATTGAAAAGTATAATGCTTACACACCAAATACTATCTGGCATATTTTACTAAAAAAATAACAATTATATCTATAATATAGCCAATGTAGAATTTTTGTTATTATTTAATTTTGACCATCTTTACATTTCAATTCGATTTTAAAATTTTTCGTTAGGAAATCGATCTTCAAACAACTTTTCATTTACACAAAAATGAAGCCTATTTAGGTTACACAGGTAAACATATTCGTTTCGACTGAAAACAATACACTAAAACATTTTTAATTCGAAGATACGTGACATTACACGCAATTTGAAGATGAAAATTCACGAAGATTTTCCACACAAACATAAACGCTAGAAACTAATCACGATTACGATTTTTTATAAGTAATGTACAAGCCACTGTTTCATGTCACCCTAACCTAAAAACAAATATTTCTCTATTCATATTCGTATGCCAATGCTATCAGGACTATGGTGTTACTATTAAAATTGTGAAATAAGTTTCCTCCGACGCAAGTAGTTATTAACTTTACTCGCAACTTCTATTCGAGACAAGCCATAGCTATAGGTCACGCCAGTCGGCAAGTCCTATTCACTTCCGCCCAGGGCCCGTTTCACAAAGGTTACAAGTTACAAGTTACACGTTACAAGTTACTAGTACTAATAATCACAAGAACTCGTAAGTTCTGTTTCACAAAGAATTTACAGCACTTGTGGATACTAGTGAATGCCCTGTGGAATGCCCACAAGTGAATTACCCACAATGCAATTCAATTTGAACTGAAATGCGCGTTTTCGCGTTCTTTATAATAATAATAATAATAATATTAATAATAATAATAATAATAATAATAATAATAATAATAATAATAATATTTATTGAGTCACAGATACAATTTCAATCGTGTATGACGAGTCAGATATGGCAGAGTGAAGTTACATTTACTGTCCAGAAATCAAAACAAGGGGGACCATCTCAGCATTTGCTCAAAGGATCAAGGAAAACTGGACAAAAAACCCTGATCAAGTTGGTCATTGATCTTACAATACTCAATAATAATAATAATAATAATAATAATAATAATAATAATAATAATAATAATAATAATAATAATAGTAATAATAACAATTCTAATAATAGTAATATCAATTATAATAGTAACAATACTAATAATAAAATACTATTCATTCAGAAATGATTTAACGATATTAATGATGCCTAGTGCATTTAGCAAATTCAGGATGAAGGAAATAGAATTTTGGTTTGGCATTCTCCTTCTACATCAGTCCAACTGCAATTTAACACAGGCAGGATGGGATATGCCAGTTCTTTTTGTTTGCTTCAACTTGAACAGTCAACATGAAACAGAGAATCAGTGGGATTAAAATTTTTATTTTTGTTTCTTAAGGGAGGTAGTGGTGTGATTTGTGTATTCCTTCTTTGGAGTTGAGTCGACTGTGTGGTGTTTTCGTTTCGTGTCCGTGTAGCGTTTTTGGTTTTGCGTGCGTGTGTTTTGTTGTCTCTGGGGTTGTTTGGTGTATTCTTTATTTTTACTATCAATTCTATTTCTTTTTTTACTTTCTGCCCTTTCTTTTTACTTCAATTTCAGACTTTTTATAGATAATTTGTTTTCATTTTAAAATTACTCCATTTTCCAGCGATTTCTCTTCTACTTCTTACATATTCTTACTTTAGTATTTTATTCTTACTTTATTTTTTATTTTTCTTTATTTCTTTCATTTTTCCTCGATGGCATCAGGCAACAATCGCATTTATGACGGAAATGTCTTCGTCCGTATCACTTAACATTATTACTATATATCACTAATAACACTTATAAAACGGCTATTTTTAATTCTAAACCTGTGAGCACACAAGTATAACAAATATCGTCACTTGTAATCGTAAATCGTCTATCTTACACGTATCTGTAGGCTTGTCACAAAACACTGCTCATTTACAATTGTATTTGATTACTAGTAGGTTCTGAGAAACAGAAACACTTGTTTCTTGTAGAATTTCACTTGTGAACTACTAGGCATTCACTTGTAACTACTAGTGATAACTAATACGATTGTGAAACGCAATTGCCGCGGTTCTCACAAGTTAACAGTGAATTCACTTGTAACTTGTGGACTTGTAACCTTTGTGAAACGGGCCCCAGCCCGCCCGATTCCGCTCAACTTGGACCCCGGCTTCAGCCCGTGCCCCGTGTCCTGCTTCGAGCTGGCGAAGTTGCTCCTACCGTGACTGCTTGCAGTCTGATATGTTTACAAATTCTATCGCGAGGTGTCTCTGCTATCGCAAAAGCCACACCAGAATCAAGCAGAGCTTGATAAAATGTCGCGATCATGCGACAGGAGCGAGCATTGCTCTTTACTCTTTGGGACTCTTTGGGACTCTTTGGTATACTCTTTGGTACTCGCCCCAAGACTATTACCAACATGAACGTGTAATGCTTCTGTTTTTGTGCCATCATTGATTATTTATCGTTAATGGTTAATTAAAATTTTCCTTTCTGTAAATGTATCTTCCAGTTAGCATTTGATAAATTACTTGAATATGGTTGATGCTCTGTTTTGGTTGAATATCTCATGTAGATTAATGTCGAGTTTGCATTTTTGGCGACCATGATTATAAACGCCTAGAATAAATATACCTAGTTGTGTATGTTTGTATGTATGCCGTGGTTTGGATTTGCTTATGGAGGGAATTACTTTATATCTACAATTTCTGAAGTTGTTGAGATTACTTGTGGGAATCGTGTGCTCTTTGATACTATGTAATGTGTTGTCATAATTGATATGATTTTGATATACTTCTGATCTTTAGTGTCATAAATAGGGGTTACATCGTCTCACGTCTGTTAGAAGAAGCCGATACACTATACCCTGTTGCGGCTAAGTTTTCTTGAAGTTATTGCATTTAACAGGTAAATTGAGAATTGCTTGGCATCATGCAATTATTTTTAGTTTGTATACCTGTACCGGTTTGCTCTTTTGCAGTTATAATCATGCAGCGTCGTGGTGGGAAAAGGATACGTATGGATGACCCTCCTCCTCCAGAATATGAATCCCCAATGACCCCAATGACACCTATGGATGGAAGTGGTTCAGAAGTTCAAGAGCCATACAACACACCTTATACACCGTATAGTAATCAGCCAGCCACACCTCTTCACAGTGGGTGAGTTCATGTTATTAGAATGAATTGTTCTCCATGGACATTTAAATACCCATCTGATCTGCAGTTGCTATTGACACATTTTAATATTTAAATCAATGGTTGTGAAAAGTATGCCAGTTATTTCTTCTCTGACTGGACGAATGCCCTTTTCAAACCTATTGATTCAATTGTAATAGCAGTCATGATTAAAATGGACGTTTTGATATCTGCAATGTAAAACAAACATATTGTCAACTAGTTTTAAGGAACAATTAATGTTTTAGATCCTACTACAGAACTTGGACAACATATGACATAGTTTAAGATTATATATTAATACTATGTATATTGTATACTATATAGCCTCCTCTTGATGGCTATTAATCAGCATTAAATATTATGAATGTTTGCAAAGTGTTAATTGTGTTAACAAAATATCGAGTTCACTTTCCTTTGACAAGTTAACTAGAGAAGAATATTGGCCTAGACATAAAGTTATTTTTGTGTTTTTTTCTTTATCTCCCCAAGTTTTGGAACCCATAAAATTGTCATGTAAAAGATTCCTCAGTTTTTACTCACGGGCTTGAGGTCTTCCTTACTTATCCCTAAGTAGAAAATTACCCAGACATAAAAGAGATGAATCCCTGAACCTCATGATTGTTATGAATATAATGACTTAATCACTTCTCCGAGGAAGTAGTCATTGAGCAATTATATGAATTTTTTCAGCGCTGAAATGTACAATACTGACCAGTATACAGAAACACAAACTACAAGTCAATTTCAAAATACTCAGTTTGAGCAGTCCCAACAGCAGCAACATCTGTATGAACAGCAGTTTGATATACAACAGCAACAATCTGTGTCTGGTTTTGATCAAGCTGTTCAGTATGAACAGCCTGCCACCCCTGCAAATTTAAGGACCCGAGTAACACGTTCTCGTGCTCGAGGTGCAGGTATGTGTAATTTTGTGCACAAATTGGTATTAATGTTTAACATTAGTAATTGCTTCTTGCAGGACAGATGATGCACCTTGATATGTTGCAACATATCAATGTGCATCATCTTCTTTCCTTCACCTCATTCGGGCATTAGATTTCTCCATTCCTTTGTTTCATATATGAATATATCTGAATAGCACTCAGTGCACTATTGTTTTTCTTTCTTTCAGCCTCCATTCACCTTTTAGCTTCATACAAATCACATACTGATAGGCGATTTTCATGGCTTGTAAAGTTTGGATGCACCCTCAAGAAATGACAAAAACCTCTCAGTTGGGATTTTGCCCCCTTGAACCTATACACACTTGAGGAGTGGTCCTTATCTTGCTGCATTTCCACTTGAAATCCATTGCACAACACCTTTCGCTTGGCCAACCTCATTGGACACTGACACTCAAGACACGTAAATGCTGTAGCAATCAAACCCTGTTTTTGTGCCAATTCAATTACAGCCAAACACCCCCTTCAGTGCAATGCATAAAAAAACATATTTATTCTCTCCATCGTAGCACAGACACTCAACACTCCAAAACACAAATTGCAAATAATCTATAGATTGCAAGAAATGTAACTAGCTAACCACATATCGCACAGAGGTACATCACATATCGCAGCACAAACCATTTACATTTATAACCAAGCAATTATGAACCATTAAAATTATTTCAGTCGTGTATTTTTTACAATTTATTTAAATTGCCCACACTTTGCTTTTTTTAAGAACAGTGAAACTTCACTTATACATTTTTCTGGGGACTGATGGGGGAAAATGTGTGAGAAAAATGCATAACTGAAATTATTATGAGCAAAATAAAAACTCAATATTTTTGCACTATTGTTTTACCAATTTTTCCAGTTCTTTAGTAATAACTACTCCTTTTTTATTGCCACTCTTCCTAACAACTTTTAAAATTTAGTAATAAGTAATTTAGTAGTAAATTTAGTAATTTTATTCTTTATTGAAAGAGGTTGCCCTTTCCTACCACTTGTTTTCGTTAGAATGGACGTGCAATGGGAACTTTCTTGATTACAAGATGGCAGATTTTGATTACCTAAAACATGACCAAAAATGATCAATAAAATGCTCTAAATTTTTTTTAAATGCCCTAAAAGTTAAGAAAAATGATGTAACAAATTGATCAAAATCAGTTTGGATGAAAAACTCAATCTGTTGGATATGTTACTGATGTAGGCTTCTTCCTTTCGTTTAAGTAAACTCAGCTTGCAAACTTTTGGTTTGCATTGGATTAGGAATCTCTGCCTCTAGTTACCGTAAAATTTTCCGAACCGATAATGGTGCTGATAGGCATCACAGGAACCTTAGATTACAGACTTACAACTAGCCGACATTACAATTTCTGAGCAAAGAATTCGAATAGGTTACTCAGGAATTCTGTGAAGAACATTGGTTGCATCTCATCAATATTATTTGAAGCAAGTACCATTAAAATGATATTAAAATTGATGAAATCCGTGAAAAATGCTTTAAAAATGATGTAAAAAGATTTAAAAAATGACTTATTAGTCGAAATCAAAGAAAAATGTCTTATAAAAACAGGCAATTTCCTTTTGTAATAACTAGGGAATGTATTTTATTGTAATAAAAAAATCAAAATATGTACATATATATGTATTTATTTTTTCAAAAATATGTAGGAAAAAATTAAAAATATGTAAAATAAAAATTGAAGTTAGAGTTTGAAATTGTTAGATACAACATGCATTTTCAAGTTTTCAAAGAGAAAATGCCGTCGATGAGCTCTCAAAATAGATTTGTAGAGGCTGAAGGAACGTTCCACATCTACAGAAGAAATTGGAGCATATTTGAACGCCGATATATCCATTGGGTTCAGTTCTAGTTCCAGTGTTGAGGTGTCTTTTCCTCTGCTGAGAATGTTGGCAATGATTTTCATGTCTTTCCAGCCTGGATTTTTCTCCAACGAATCTTGTAATTTCTTTTTCATATTTTCTGTTTTCACCTGTTATGTGTTTTAATTTTGCTAATGCACTGTTAATAACTTTAATACTAGCAGCTAATGGCATGTTCTGAGCCTCAAGTTTTGCGATAGCATTTACTAAAAAAATTTCATTTGCAGAAATGAACGCCAAATTATATCTCAGACTAGAATCATATATCAAAGATTTTGCTTTTTGTAGTGCCGCGGATGACTCTGAGTCCAGCTTCAAAAGAATATCTTTTATTTGCTCAAAGTTTTCACAATATTTAGCTGCTTCTAACCATGTGCCCCATCTTGTAATTACCGGCTGTGGAGGCAAATTCAGTTCAGGATAACTGTCTTTAAACATTTTAACTCTGCTTGGTGCTTTCAAAAATACTTTTTTAACAGTCGATATCAAAGTATCGACATCAGGAAATTGATGTTGAACAGTTTCTGCCACTCGATGAAGAGCATGTACTACGCACGTAAGATGAATCATCTTTGGGTAGAACACTTTTAATGCACTCCCCGCTTTCACCATGTAAGGAGCAGCATCGGTTAAAAACAACAACACGTTTTCATGCATGATACCACTAGGCCACAGCATACTCATCAAATCATTGAGAAACCTGGCATTTGTAGTGTGGTTGCATTTTTCAAAACTTCACAATTAATTAGAAATGATATCGAAGGAGATTCAGGGCACATCTTTCCTACAATAATATTTGCAATATATCTTCCTTCAATGTCAGTAGTTTCATCAATTGAAACCCAGACCTTACTAGTTTTTATTTCCTCTCTAATTTTAGTGAGTTTCCAAATAAATAGTTTTCATGTAATTTTTTCTGAGTGTGCTTTCGTCCAGAATTTGTTTGTTAGTATATTTTTCTAAGAAGCTCTTGAACTCAGGGTCGTTGACTTTGTAAACGGGAATATCGGCTCTAACCAATGCACAACACAAATCGGTAAAGAAAACTGACTTACTTGATTGAACATCAGGTGAAGATGTCAGAAATGTTTGCTGAAGCTTCAATTTTCTTTCTCTGTTTTCTCTGTGTTTTGCTGTAGTGATGTGCTGCTTGACTTGAAACCGTTGGGAGGTTGAAACCTTTTTCTCACAGCATGCGCTGTACAATATACTCAAGTCACTTCTGAAGGTTTCGTTAGGAAACTCACGGATGTATCTAGCCACTAACTCTTTGGATGTCGCTGCGATTTTTGGCATTGTCTCGCACAAATCCACTCCATACCACTCAATAAGATTGCTATATGAAACGTAAAATACTTGAAAGTACAGTCTGTAGTTTTACGAAGAGCCGGTGCATAAGTGACCAGTTGTAGTGGAGAGCTAATACTGATGGGTTCCGATTTTCGCATATCTGAAGCAGAGAGGTATGTAGGTAGGGCGCAGGAAGCGCGATAAGACAGACATTCTAAACAATGTTTGTCCGATTAATATTGTGTCATGCGTGGGTTGAATGTAACATGAGAAAGCATGTGATTGCTTACACTTCTGCTTCTTGACCATCCGCTCATCCTACGTGGTTTCTGAGAAGCAAGGGCCTAGGGTCAGTTGGAGCGAAGGTCAGGAGGACATAAATGTGCAGTGTTCCATTGCTAAGATTATCAGAAAAACAGATTTCTGGAATATTATTGGGAAATTCTTATTTGATTTTTTTTTTTGTACAAGTAATAATCGAATGTAACGAAATATGTTAAAAAATAGTGGTAAAAGGTAAAATATGTGAAAATATGTACTTATACTAAAATATGTAAAAATATGTAAAATAAAAATGGTGTCAATTCATTCAGAATGTCTAGAAAAGTCTAGAAAACAAATTCAAAGCAGGTACCTTGTTCCTATCAAAACGTATTTACATGAAAATCCGTTCCCTAGTTATAACATAAAATGACTGTCTACTAAAAGTCATTGTTCTAAAGTGAAAAGAGATATAAAAGGACGTTTCAGTAAAATCTGCCCCCTATTGATGACCTTGTGCGACTCAGTGACACTGTGGAAACGAAGGCCATGTCCTGCGTGGGCATAACTGGCGGCGGCAACCTGCAACTGGTCGGTTCGGTTTCAAGCTTGATGTTACTAGAGATTTCACAGGTCAAAGCACGATGTTCAAAGTGGGTAACAGGAAGCCCCTGACTGCCACAGTCCCACAGCCTGACGACCCCCACTAGGTCGCTACTGAAAGGATCTCATATGTTATTATGGTGAGCAAAAGGGCCTTCAGAGATTGGGACAGTTGGTGCACAAACTTTCTCACTTATTTTTCATCCATGTCATTACTCTCTCCCGGCCACGCTTTTGATCTTCCCTCAGAGCTAGCAGTCACCTACTGAGATCGTCAGAAAGCTCATGTACGCACCCGACTGAAATTTTTTGAAGTTCCACTGCCAGACGTGGTCCGTGAGTCAACTTGGTGCTACCACCCTGTGGGTTCTTGGCCCAGGTTGCCCTGTGCCTTACTGGGATCATTTGAACATTATACGGTCTTAAGGGACTTTTCTTATGAACATGTGTGTGAAAACGTTTAAACGTTACCTGCATAACTGAAATAATTTATGGGAATTATAGGAATTTATCTGGGGCTTAAAACACACTCACATGCACACATATAAGTGAGAAACATCTAAACCGAGTTTCACTGTATATACTAAGTTATCTATATTGGTCACTACCCCTCCCTATCAAAAGGTTCCCCTCATAATCTCCTAATCACTGCTCATCTCCTCTTCATGAATTTCTTCCTCGCCAACGCGGCGCAAAGTGTTGGCTTCCTTAAGTTATACCATGTTCTAGGCTTCAGCCTATTTAGTTAACATCTTTACACTTCCAAGCAGGTAATAGTCTATGAAGATTTGAAAAATTTGAAATGATGTAACAATAATCGTGATATTTGCACTGTTTGCAATCAATGTTTTCTATTGGATGGCATCTTTCTCAAGTCACTGGTCCCGTTTCACTTATGTTACAAATAAGCGTAAGAAGATACAGTTATAGTGAACCTGAACCTTGGATATAGCGAATGTAGGATATACAATGTCCAGGAAATTAATTCCTTCCTGAAAAGGAATATATCACCCCAGTGTCACGAATTCCAAGACTAGGCAGTTTGAAAAAAACATCGTCGACCAAAGGTCATAATCAAAGAAGTCTCTCCTGACAGGAAGGTAGCGGTGCAAGAATGGGCACCTTACTGTTGACATTTATGCCTGGCCTTTATTCAGTTTCATTACGGAAACAAAGGCTATGATCTGCAAGGGCTACAACTGGTTGCAGCAACACACTATTGCTGCTTCAGTGTCAATCTTCGTGTTACTTGATATTCCGCGGGACAAAGCGCAAGTTCTACAAAGGTGACTAGAATCATGCGACTGTGACAGCCTGGCGATGTTGACCATGTCGAGCAGAAAAGTGATCAGTTTCATTAGCCGCTTGTGCCATCCTGCTAAGGAAAGCATCTCATATGTTATAGGCAAGTAACAGGGCCTTGGGAGAGCGGGATGGTGTTCCAACAGTGCAGATCATTAAAGAGTGTCAAGACTGCATTACAATACATAGACACAGAGGACAATGCAGAATCAAGTATGGAGGATGAATTCTGGAGAAGGATCTAGAGAAATTACTAATAATGAAGTAAACAATGAATTTAATTGATTTTTAAGGACAAATATAGATCTTCAAATTTTCAGTTTGTGCTGTTAATGTATTTTGCCATATCTCTGTATTAATAAAATCAATTGTTATGAAGAAATTCTATTTAATTTTGACATCATCGGATATAGTGAACCAAAAATGTTAGTCCCCAGAAGTTCACTATAACCAGAGTTGACTGTACTAGTCAAATGAACCATGTAACAATCTGAAATCATTCAACAATAGACCCAATAGACATTACCAATTGTTTCTACCACAGATTTGCACATCCTACAAAAATTCAAATAAGTATGGAGCTCGGAAAAGAATGAACAGATTAGGTGAAGTGGGACCCATTATTGGACAGAAGAGCAATTTTGTAATGCCGAGCCCAACTTGACTAAGGAACACAGAGGGTTAAGAAATATTTTAATTCACTCATTTGTGCATATTCAATTCAAAATGTATATTAACAGACATATTAAACACACAACCTTTATAGACCTGAGTAAACTTTAGTAGAAGCTTAGAACCAGGTTTAATTCGTTGCAGTGTCTGTTGAAGGCGATTTTGTAGAATTGGCTTTGTTTATTTGGTGTTTTAGCAGCAGCTGCTGCAGCTGCCAATGCATCAGCTACTCCTTCAGCTTCTTCTCCTGTGGCCCAAACTACCCAGCAGAGGCCACAAAGAGTTCTGACAATTGAAGAGCCCAAAAAGCGGCGCCCAGGGCGTAAACCGCTTTCTGAACTGGTTGCGGAAGATGAGAGTTGTTTATACTTCATTATACGACAGGGCAAAGCTTCTCTACAGGTATTTTTATCATTTGTGAAGAGTTGCATGTAAACTTAATTCAATTTCAGAGATACTCTACAATAAATATTGATAAAGAATTAATCAAATCACAAAAATCATACGTTTTAATATTACTTAAAACATAGTTGTAGGCCTACCTTTTCTAAAATCATTTGAGTGGGCATAAAGCTCTTCTTTTAAATCATTTCTGAAAAGTGCAGTTCTTTGAACCAACTAATCTTTTTTCCTCTTATTTAATTCCCTTTCTTTAAAATCCAGTGTATGTATGTAAGAGGTAATTGTGAGTTGGAAATTGTTGAATTTAAATAATGCTTTTTCAGACAGTTGTTGATGATTGGATTGAAAGTTACAAAGTAAATAGAGATGCAGCTCTCCTCTCTCTAATGCAGTTTTTTATAAATGCATCTGGATGTAAAGGAAAAATAACTCCTACTATGCAAGCCTCAATGGAACATGCAGCTATTATTAGAAAAATGACTGAAGAATTTGATGAGGTTTGTTTCATACTTAAATTTTTTTATATTGATAGTTCTTTGTCATGTTTGGGGGCAGAATTTATTGTAATAAAAAAGCAAAATATTTACTTATATATCTATTTTTTAAACAATGTAAGAAAAATTAAAATATATGTAAAATAAAAATTCACTATGTTGTTTAAAATTGCTCTATTTAAGCACTTTCAGAGCACAGAACGTCACTGATCAGATTAAGTAATGTACCTCGTAGCCAGTAATTGATTCCGGTTAAAGAGAACATATCTGCCCCTCAAATCCAATAACATGAACAGGCTGTGATTTATAAAAAATATTTGTGAGTTTTCGTTAGAGTTACGCATTGGACTCTACGAAACATGAGGAAGTACGTGGTTGACATTACCTCTGCTTCACGAACATCCACTCATCTGTGATTCCCAGTATGAGTTTCTGAGAAGCAGGTGGGGGAAAGGGTGACAAATCATAACAAAGGTCCAGTGCTCATAACAGCATTACATTGCTTTGTAAGAAAGATGATTCTAGTAATATGTATTGCAAACTCCCATCTGAAATGTTTCTTTTCATTCCATAAATATATTAAAATATAACAAGGTATGTAAGAAATAAGTGATCAAAGATTTAAAAAATGCAAAAAATGTGTAATTATACCAAAATATGCAAGTTGTTGGTTGTTGCAAAATATTTACATGAATGGTCCCAAATGTTTGTTTCGAGCTTAAAAATTCATTCATTCATTCATTAACGCATATTCCTTCAATCCCAGTACCATTGACAAATAATTATCTGTTACCATGTACATTCTACCACTTAAGTGAAAGGTGAAATTTCATAATTGACAAAAAAATTAATGCCAATTGAACAAGGTGAGAACATGCTTTGAGGTCAGGTCTGTAGCCTCTGCCTCCACCAACTAGCAAACATTGATACGGACACATTTCATTTGAACTGATCCTGTTAATGAAGGGTCTTGCGGTTTTTGAGAAACTTTCTTCATGTTAGATGAAGCGATGCTGATTTGCAGCTCTGGCAACATTAACAATCCTTTTTTCAGAGCAGGTCACATGATTTGTTGCAACACATGCCAAGAGAACAATCATAAACATTTCCATACATAAACACTGTAATCCCAAAAGACCATTTTTAATCCCTGTTTTTCCTTTCTTTATGTCATTATATTCGCAAAGGCCTTTTCCCTTCTATTTTTTCTCTTTGGATTTTTCAGCCTGCCCAGTGTAGCCTACTCGGTTTTATAAATTAAAAAACAGTCTAGATTGAGAGGTAAAGATTTCAGGAAAGTATTTTGATAGAGGGGTTCCATAGAGAGAGGATGAAAAATGTGTTAGATCAATGTCAGATGTGTGAAATGTTTCTAATGTAGGATTGTGATAATTTATTGCTAAAACAGCAATTTTAGAAAAAGTATTTTTTCCAACCATTTTCAATCAGTGTGCATTTCTCCCGAACTTTGTTACTTCTGAGAATGCTATCGCTTGTGGATTAATTTCCTGTCTTTATTTAATGATACTGTATACTTTGGTCCCACGCATGGGAGCCACTGAGACTGCTTTCACATGAATTATTTAATAATAACATATATTTCTTTGCTCATCGCTTGGGAGCCACTATAACCTTTAAATTAATTCTACGACTATTACTTTAATTTAATTATTTGGTAAAATAACAATGTCTCTTGTACTGGGTGTTAACGTAATCAATTTCCACCTGTACTATTACTTTTCTTTCTTTTCTAGTTAATTAATTGATCCACTGGGTCCACAAATTTATTTTGTTTCGAGGTTCGTGAACCTGTGCCATATACAATGCGGGATGTTCTCATCAATTTTTATGCGGATAAAATATGTGGCTTACTTTGGAAGTAACCATTGTCTCATACCTATATAAATAAATAAAAAACAAAGTTCCCAATTTTCAATGTTGCAACTGCGGTGCAACTCTGTTTTATTTTACTCTAAGCAAATATTTTTAGTTTTCATTACATATTCCTATCATGCTTTCATCTAAATCACAACAATACACTACACAAAAACAACAAAATACACACACAAAAAGATTACACCCTGAAGAATAACAAACCTGAAATATTACACCTATTTTCATTATATTGATTCAATAACTCATTCATACCTACCCTCCTACTACACATGCATGCTATTATGGCCATTTAATTTTAAAATTGAATTCTCCCTTTTAATTGCTAAACAATCTTGGCTCTGTCATATTAATTTTGAGAAAAAAGTTCAAAGTTATTCTCTTCCCATTACTGCAGTAATGCCAAGTGTATATTTTATCATCCTTCATTCCATCGCCCCTCAGGAATCTTCACTTCTGGCCATTATTCCATACCTCCACCTTCACTTCATGACCCATACACTCGTTTCATAAAACTTTTGCTGCAAATCAGAATTTTGAAAAGGAAAGAAATTCACGACTTGCAATTCAGCAATCTAAACACTTTGCTGCCTACTACCATTCTCTATGCTGCCCAACATCGTTCTCCTGTAATTTTTACCATTGGTTAAATGAAGACTAAAACAATCTATTGCTTCTGTATGTTGACACTTCTGTAGAATATTTTCCTTTATTGTTCATTTTATTAATAATGTCATGTCACTCATTTCTCCTGTAGACCAAAATATTTTTAATACTATTCCATCCACAATTTGTCTTTTTTCCTTTAATCCCTTTTTAACGGGATTTTATCTCATAAATCTTTAGACTTTGACCTTTCAACCATCCTTCACGTTATATTATTTTTAATTGCCAAAATACAATATGTAAACAAATGTTTATGTAATTTACATGCTCTTTTTTTTATTGGTATCTTTCATATTTGTTATTTGACACTTTTCTCTGATCTGGAACAATTTAACTAGAAAGAAATGTTTCATTTTTGTCCCTCCCTTTCATTGTTTACTAGTCACATTGTCACTTTTGGGATCAAATATTCACATATTAAAATTATTGTTGACGTATCCAGGTGGATCATTACTTCACAGTGTACTTCTGCTTCAGTTGAAAAACATTGGTGAAATAGATATTTTTTAATCCTAGATCACCAAGCGTATTTATAGGTACGTTATTACTAATCATGAGTTGAATCGACTCAACATAAAATAATTGTAAATAATAAATTTTTCCTTGGTTTTCAAAGAATTACATGTAATGCAGTGGATGAAATGTGCATGAAACAATATTCAATTTGTGATTGTCAAAACAAGACAAGACAAAGATACCTCCTTTTACTAACGATGAGTAAGATCAACGCACACTTAAAATAATCTCTTATTGCTAATCATGAATAATTTCAACTCACTGATCTTTGAAGATGATGACACCACACAAACTCGTCAGAAGTCAGAGACACAACCTGGGATCACAAGAAGCACTAAACATTGGAACCTTAGGTGACTGATCAGAGTGCTAGTGCATTTTAGTACCAATTTAATGAGTGCACCTTTGTTCAAAATGTAATTTTCAATTTTTGTGTCTACTTTGAAAATGTATGAAATTATGATATTTGTAGACATAAGTGGGTTTTTGTATATGGGATGACTTATGTTTTTTTTTAAACATTTTTGATTTCGTGGATAGGAAAGTGGCGAATACCCTCTAATTATGACTGGCCAGACTTGGAAGAAATTTCGTAATAACTTTTGTGAGTTTGTTCAGATACTTGTGAAACAATGTCAGTATTCTATTATATATGACCAGTATCTAATGGACAATGTAATATCTTTGTTAACTGGGTTATCGGATTCACAAGTTCGTGCATTTCGACACACTGCTACTTTAGCTGGTAAGAACATTAAATAGTTTTCTTTTAATTCCATTTTCTTTCATTCATTGTTGATATTCTTGTTGGTTTCAACATGGAATCTGCAATAATTCATCATCTTAAAATAATAATTGTAATAATTGCATGCAAAATTGAATAAATTCTGAAATATTATTTGTTTTATATTTGATTGGTTTTAAGTCAGAAACATTGAATTTATGAGTCTCTTAAATGCTATTTTATTTGGTGAAAATTGTATTTCAGCTATGAAGCTGATGACTGCATTAGTGGATGTTGCCTTGACTGTTTCCATTAACTTGGATAACACTCAGCGTCAGTATGAGGCAGAAAGACAAAAAGCCAGAGACAAACGCGCTAGTGATCGCCTGGAAGCATTAATGACAAAGCGTCAGGAATTGGAAGAAAATATGGATGAAATTAAAAACATGTTGACGTATATGTTCAAATCAGTGTTTGTACACAGATACCGGTAAGATTTATAAAAAGGTCATGCATTATAGGATTCTTGTTTGATATCATCAGCTTCATAAAAATATTGAGTCTTGTCATGTGTTGCCAAAGTGTATGAAAATGCAGCTATCAAATGCAGTGACGGCTGGTACCCCAACAGACTGGAGATTGAACCTTCATTGAATGACGGAAATATAATTTACAAAAGTCAAAATACAAATATATAATAGAAATGTAAGCAATTCAAGTAAATTATTTAAAAATTAGTTAAATAAAAGCCTATATTAAAACATTACTTACATAATTTTCTGCATTGTGTCTGTGCAAGTTATGTACACCTCCAATGCACGTGGTTCTGGCTTTGAATTTCCACTGGGTTTGACTCCAGCACACAACAAGCACAATTGCTTTGACACCTTTCACACAAATAAAATGATTTTATTTTGAAAACGTCACTACCCTGGTATGTATGTCAATAATAAAAAGAGCTTCGACACACATTCGTATTAACAA
Source organism: Teleogryllus occipitalis (assembly GCA_011170035.1). Taxonomy (NCBI): domain Eukaryota; kingdom Metazoa; phylum Arthropoda; class Insecta; order Orthoptera; family Gryllidae; genus Teleogryllus; species Teleogryllus occipitalis. Next base: position 835,896 of record BLKR01000077.1, on the reverse strand, counting down.
GAACGCTTGCAAACTGCTGACCAGCGAGCTGCAGGCACACTGCCTTCCAGGATACACTAAGGGACTTCCATCCAGAACAGCCACCTTTACATAAGGAACTCATCAGTTGTACGCTTTGAATCTACAAACCTAATATCAAATGAAAGTAAATTCTCCAAATATCGTAAACAATGCATTAAATATCTTCAATAATTTACTGAACTTGTGTACTTTCAATAACAAGTGAAATTCATAAAACTACGTTGCAGTGAGTCAGACTATGTCAGAATATTGGTATTCCCTTGAGACTACCTCCATCACCGCACAGCGCTAGACAGTGCCACTTGGCTGGTTGCACCACCATGGACCCATGTTCCCCGTGTTAAATCGAAATGCCAATGTAAATGTGTTAAGCCCGGTAATGCAGCCAAGAGCATGGTGCAATTCCTGGCAAGGTACTAGATACCGGAGAGAGCGCCAATTGGATACTCCTTGGTTTCAAAATGATTTCATATACAGTGATATTGCTCCAATATCTTGACTATTGAATATCAGTAAAATGAAAATGTATATTCCTTAGATATTATGAGATTTTTTCCGATTATCTGGGGACTGTGCAAGCGTGCAACCTAAGTACGAGCCGCCACGGATCAAATGTAGAATCACAATTGCAATATCTGCACATATTGACTTTGTTCTGTTTACTAATAATTTACCTATGTTTTTTGTTGCCTTGAATTATATTCAGGAAATACAGTAAAAATTTACTTATACGTTTTTCAGGGAACTGAAGGGAAAAAATGTGTGAGAAAAATGCATAAATGAAATTGATTATTATTACCAAAATAAAAACTCAATTTTTGCACTATCGTTTTACCAGTTCTTTAGCAATACCTACTCTCTTTTTTATTGCCACTCTCCCTAATAACTTTTAAATTTTTTTATCTAATTTGGAAGAGGGTTACCTTTTTCTACCATTCTTTTTCGTAATAACAGACATGCATCACTGATGAACGTGTGCAACTTGTTTCACTGCGGAAGTGGGCTACAACTAGTGGCAGCGAACCGTGGCTGGTTACTTTGGTGTCAAGGTTGATGTTACTTGAGATTCCATGGGTCAAAGCTCAGTGTCATACATGGAATACAGGAAGCGCACGATTGCCACAGCCCCACAGCCTGGCGACAGCTGCCAAACCGCTACCGAAAGGATCATGTATGTTATTACGAGCAAAAGGGCCTTCAGAGAATGGGACAGTTAGTGCACAAACTTTCTCACTTATTGGTCATTTTCATCATTACTCTCTCCCAGGAGTGCCTTTGAGCTTCCCTCGGAGCTAGCTGTTGCCTCCTGAGATCGTCAGAGAGCTCTTGTACAAACCCTTCTCAGAAATTTTTTGAAGTTCTGTGGTCAGAAGTGGCCCACAAGCCAACTTTGCGCTAACACTCCACAGGCTTGCACATTCTTGGCCCTTAGCTAGACCTAATCAAGCTTCTATATTACAAGTTTCATTAGCAGGAAGTTGTCTCAGAGACCGAGTGACAGTTCACTCCGCAGAAGTGCTTCGCAGCATTCCGACACAAAGCAATGTCACTCTCTGGGCTCTCAGTGCAGGTTGCTCTGTGCTTCATTGGGATCGTTTGAAAGTTAAACAGTTTTAAAGGGACTTTTATTATGAACGTATAAGTGTGAAAAACATATCACGCATAACTGAAATAATTTAGCATGGGAATTATAAGAATGTATCAGGGACTCGTCAAAAAAAGTATACATGTGAAACACGTTTAAATGAAGTCTCACTGTGATAGGTGTTATGAAAATAAGAAAGGTGTTTATAATTAAATTTAAAATTGTACCTCTATTGTATTTCACAATCTAAAATATTCCTCTCCTGTATTTATTTATCACAATATTCGGACAATTTGTCCATAAATGATTATTATGATTTTTTAATTTTAAGTTGCATTCTTCTTTGTATTTGTAGAGATACTTTACCCGAAATCAGAGCAATATGTATGGCAGAAATAGGAGTGTGGATGAAGAAGTTTCACCAGAACTTTCTAGATGATTCATATCTTAAATACATTGGTTGGACATTGCATGATAAGGTTGGAGAAGTTCGATTAAAATGTTTACAGGTAATGTAATTTAAAATGTGTTAGAATTTAATTGGATTTTATTCTTCTGAGTTTTGCTAATGCAATTACCTGGTTTCTATTTCTACTCAGGCTTTGCAACCATTATATGCCTCTGAAGAATTGAAGGGCAAGCTAGAGTTGTTTACCAGCAAATTCAAAGATCGTATTGTTGCTATGACTCTGGATAAAGAATATGATGTTGCTGTACAAGCTGTTCGATTAGTCATCAGTATTTTGAAGTAAATAATATAATGCAATTTTTCTTATCGTATAAAACTGACGTGATAGTGGTCCAATTTAATGAATTCAAGAACATTTCTTTTTCTTTCCTTTTGTCTTGAAATGCATCTATACATAAAAATGTTGTTTATATACATACATTTAGAGTTAAAAGTGAATGGACACTTACGAATATTTCTATTTTGGGTGTGTGGAAACATTGCAGAGGGATTTAACGTAAATGAGATAAAACAGTCTGACAACAAATAAGTTGTTCTTATATTTCCACAAAAATAGTTTCAGAAATCCAACCAAATACCTTGGTACTGATGAAAACAAGAAACACTGCACTGAAATGGGACGCAAAAAGTCTTTGGACTCTGATAGTTCTAAAAAACACATTTGCTAAAAAAGACCTGTTAATATTTTGTGGGCTTTCCTTTGGCCTTAAGTCTCTGTGACAAGGAATTCACAAGATTTTGCACAATTTGAGAAGAAATATTACTCCATTCTTCTCGTCTCTTTTGTCAATTCTGTTTTCTTTGCAATGTTTCTATTTCTATTTTTTTTTTTTTTTTTTTTTCTCCAGAAAACTCTGTAAATGTTCTATTGGATTTAGGTCTGAGGACTGAGGAGGAGAGTGCAGTTGTTTTGGTGTATTGTACAATAATCAAAGTTTCATATTAGATCGGTATGCCAAGGATCATTGTCCTGTTGAAAAATGTAAGCTTGTCCTAAATTCTTTGAAGCAGCACAGGCTCTCAAATTATTTCTTAAAATGTCAATGTAGTCATATTAGTTCATTATAATGTCTATGATGAGTAAATTCTCGACTCCACTAGCACTCATACACCCCCAACTAAGACTGAACCACATCCGTGTATGACAGTCGGAATTAAATTCTGCAGCTCAAAATCTGTGTTCTTTTCCTCCACACTAGACACTGACCATTTGTTCCAAAAACAGAAAATTGGGTCTCATCCGAAAAGATGATCTTTGTGGTAAATGAAGAGAGCAATCAGGTTAGAATAAATTTTTTTTTTTTCCTCTTAATTTTCTGACGCCTAAAACTTGAAACAGAGTTATTATTGAGTGAAGACAACAGGTGTCCAAATTTTACACTAACTGTATCTGTACTGCAGGTGAGGAGAAATTGCAAAGCATATTTAAAAGAAAAAGGTAATCGAAAACGTACTTTATGGTAGAGGACTAGACTAATTATTATAATTCATTAGCATTTTAAATATTTTAAACATAGAGAAAACAAGTTTGTCTGTGATGGCAATGAGGCTTATTCTGTTTTTGTGTCATTGCAGACATCACCGTGAAATATTGACGGATAAGGACTGTGAGCATGTGTATGAATTAGTGTACTCCTCCCATCGTGCAGTGGCTCAGGCAGCTGGGGAATTCTTGAACGAGAGGTTGTTTGTGCCTGATGAAGAAGCTGCTGGTGTGAAAACAAAACGGGGCAAGAAACGTCTCCCTAATACTCCCCTTATTCGAGATCTAGTACAGTTCTTCATAGAATCTGAGGTAATGATATTGTTTCTGTTACAGAATGATTGATAATATTTATTTTCAATTTAACAATTTGTCGAAATGATTATGTAAAGAACAGGTAAATACTTACATCTCAATTACTCAAAGTAATAGACTTATTAGTCAATTATTCGTACTAATTACTCTCTCTCTCTCTCTCCTCTCTCTCTCTCCTCTCTCTCTCTCCTCTCTCTCTCTCCTCTGTCTCTCTCCTCTCTCTCTCTCTCCTCCTCCTCGCTTGCTCGCTCACTCTCTCTCTCGCGCGCGCGCTCTCGCTCTCTCGCTCGCTTTCTCTGTGTATATATACATATATATTTTATGTTCCTATTCCTGTCAGTTTCGTTGTGTAGTGCTCTCGTCTGTGTTTTGTTTTCTATAATCACACACAGGTGTGCATGCGTGCGTGCGTGTGCGTGTGTTTTACGAGGGTAGGTGGAAATCTTCAAAGACACTTGGTAGCCCTTACTACCCAGCGTGTGAGATTTTTACTCTCTAAAACCGACCCTCCCTTCTCCAACCTCTCCGCCTAAAGGCATTACTTCGCGGAGAGTGGAATAGTGATCTAGTCACATGAAATTAATCAGGTGAGGAATCATGAGATGTCATTCCTACCTTTCTCTAGGCGTCTCAATTCCATCAATATATCTTGTGCAAAGTTGCACATCACTCTCCAATTGCTGTCAGAAACAAGCATACATGAAACAATGTTTTCTGGAGTCAACTGGTCTATACCAAGTATTTGGGACATGGCTAGTCGTTGAGGTGCGACGTGGGCACAGAAAAAACTTGTATTCTGCATCCTCGACATCCGGTTCACACACAGGACAATAGGGGTATCACCTAGTTTGAACCTGTGAAGGTAGGCTCTGAAGCAACCATGTCCCGTTAGAAGCTGCGTGATGTAATAATTTACCCCGCTGTGCTTTCGACTGATCCACGATTCAACTGTAGGAATCAATTGGTATTGGATCTTCCATTGGAGGACGTGGCCCATCGCTGTTGCCACTCTGCTAGTTGTTCCAAGCAGTTCTGCTTCCCGTCTCTTTTGTCGTAACACCTTTGCCGTTCATGGGCCATTATATCTATGGGAATTATTCCGGCTATGACGCAAACTGCTTCGTTGGAGACAGTGTGAAACGCACATGCCAACCTCTGCGCAGATAACTGATATATTGAAGCCATGACTCTTACATAGCTCTTCGTATCTGCAGAGTTGGCCCAAACTGGTGAACCGTAGAGTAGAACCGAAGTGATGACCGAAGCAAGGAGCTTTCTCTTTTCATGACTAGGCCCTCCAGTGTTTAGCATTAACATAGTCAATGCAGCATTCACCACTGCCGCTTTTTTGCTGGCGTAGTCCAAATGGCCTTTAAAGGACAAGCGTGTGTCGATCATGAAACCGTCACCGAGGTATTTTATCGTGGGTCATGATGAAATGTTGTGGTGATCAACTTTAAGAGTGATGGATTCTCTCTTCTTTCTGCTAGTTATGAGCAGCACTTATGTTATAATGTCCAATGTTACAACTGCACAGTACTTTTTTGGACCTCTTCTCCACCGGCTTCCTTTAATGGCCTGTCGGGCAGTGTCGACGACAAGCTTAAGAGCATCGATTGTTGGAACGACCTTTGCGAAAGCCATACTGGTTCTCTGAGAGTCCACCTCTATCTATTGCATCTTCCAATCTTGCCCTAATAAGATGTTCAAAAACCGTACCCGCAGTATCGAGCATGCACAGCGGCCAGAAAGATGCCGGATCTTCAGGAGGTTTCTTGCCCTTTGGAAGAAGCACTCGTTGTTGTTTCTTCCAACTCTCAAGAAATATCCCTTCCCTCAGACATGTGTCGTAGAGGTTCACAAATATTTCACTACGAGCACCCATCGAGGTGGGTCGGTCCACGTCCTGACGGGGGGATGCTGGGAGGGCTCTTAAATATTCCTTTCTTTCACGTAGCCTATAATTAGAAATACAACTCTTATAACAAGATTTGAAGATTGGTAAAATGTGTGAGGATTTCCACTCTGTTGGAAGCAGACTTTAGTAAAGATTTATCAAATAGAACATTCAGCAATTGGGAGAAGACAAATTTACAATTTTTTAGCAAAATTGTAAGGATCCCGTCTGGTCTTGTTTTCCCTTTCATGTTAACCTTCTCAATTTTTTAAAATATCTCAGAAACACTGAAATCAATGGAGTTCAAAACATACCGAGACTTATCAATAAGATAAGTCCAAATAAACCATCCATACATCCTCTACCTAACTTGAGTAATGAATATAAAAGGTGGAGAAATAACTTGCAAATCCATTTATAATAGATGGAGTATTTGCATAGACAATTGAACCCATCATCTTAATGATTAGTCAGGCAAGCCTCTGATACTCTTCTTAGAGTTAATGTATTTTCAGACGTTCCTCTTATTGGTACTGATATGTTGTGCAAGATCCTTATTAAACCTCATGAAGTCACTCGCCTTTTGCTTGGCTTTTACATTTATATCAGATTGGAAAACAAAGTGGTGAGTCAAGCATTTTGTAGCATTTTTGAGCTTCATACTTCCTAAAAATTAAGTCTTTTACTTTCTGACAACGAGAAAACTTTGATTTCTTCAAGATCTTTTTAGTAACAAGGAGATCAATACTAATCACGCACTTTATCTTGATACTCCACAGCAGTGGGTGCTGCGAAAGGCGAGATCTATCTATGTCACAGCAGGGCAGTGCTGTGAACTTCGTTAACAGAAAACTTAGAGTAATAGCACATCTAGGACTACATAACAATGAGAAACAAAGCAAGGTTTTTTAAAATTCTGAAGGAATAATTAGTTATGGAAACTATTATGTAGAATTATTATAAAAGAAGGAACTCCATACACACAGATCATTAGAAAGAGAGCATGAAAATTGAGAAGTCCGCGTTATAAAAGATGAAGGCGGGCAGCCCTGGAAACTGAGCTGTTATGTTCCGAGTGGAGCTCATGTTTTCTACTGGGCCGTACTGTGCCAGGCTGAGCCAGAACGAGGGAGCTGGAGGATCAAGAAAATGCACGTGCATAGTAAACTGATAAATGTAGAAGTAAAATATGGAAATAGATTCAGGGAAGCAAAAATGGGAAGAGGAGTATAAAAAATATAAATCACATAGAAATGATTCCATCGTAGAGTAATCTGCATTAGTAAATTCATAAATCCAATGTTCATCATAAATATCATTACATGTGGAACACTGATAAATCAAACATAAGGGAGCAACAACCGAAACAACTTCCTCAGAAGAATGTACCAGTGTGACAAGTGGAATCAGGAAAGATCAGGTCAAGCAGACCATTGTTCTCATTAGTAATTACATTAATTTTGAAAGAGATTCAATAAACTAATTGCATCACCTAAAATTTAAGTGCAGGTTTTTCATGTATTGAAGTATTTTCAGCAAAAACTGGGCAGCTTGCAGACCTACCCTCATTCCACTTCACATTCAGTAGATTATGATCTCCAAATAATATCCAATGACATCAGGGTACTCCAAATATAGAGACTAAAGTCATTGTATGTGAAGTGAATATATTGTCTGTTGGTTAAAGGTAGAAAATAAACACAGCCAATTGTCACGACAAACCAGACTTTTATGTAGTTACATATCTTTTGTCTTTCTACTTACTGTTCTCAAAATTTTAGTCTTGGCGAATCATCGCCATTCTAACCTCAAATCAAATTTTTTCATTACATATTTTCACATATTTTGGTACTGTGTTACATATTTTGCAATTTTCACAAAATATTTTTTATTCTATCTATTTCCGTACATATTTTGTATGAAAAAAAGTATTTTTTTAAAAATCAGCATTCTTTCCTACATGACTACTGCCTACTGTCTATTTCACTATGTGAAGACAGTCAAATGTTTTCACAGTCCGGCATGCCTGCTTCAGTTACCTCAGTGATGGAAGTGTGCATCAGCGACAAATCATTTCAACCGTTAGGTACGAAAAGATTCACTGACGCCTTATTTTGTGATCTTTAACATTAATTTCTGAGAGTCTTTGTCGATCACCGAAGTGTAATACTTCAGTGTGAGTGCTGCATGATGCAATGATTGTTTGCTGGTTGTAGATATCATCAGTTTGTATGATGTCTTCTATTTCATCTAGTCTGGCTGCTAAACTATCATCCTGGGTAGCAATAGATGAAGCTTTTACTAATGACGAGAAAGTTGTATGATGTAAAATGTGTATCAACTTAAGCTCTCCAAAAGATTTTTAAAACGTTTGTATTATTTTTAAAATTTGTTTACGAAATATTTTATAAATGTAATTTTGTATTACGTAATTGTGTTTTATAATTAGTGTATTTTAATTTTTACTTATATCCGACTTTACGGATTTATTACAAATTCTTACGGTTTTCATTACATATTTATGTATGTATTTTGACATTTCATACTACAGTGAAAGTATAAAGTACATCATAAAATCATTTTATTTGTATTTTATCCGCTGAAAAGTACTTTATAATGAAAATAATTTTAACAACTGTATTTACTCGACTATAAGATGGGTTTTTCCTGAATATCTCAGTCGAAAAATGCGGGGTCATCTTTTATTCACAGATTAAGCCTAGTTGGTTTGGATTTAAGCTTTTACATTGCCATTCCATCACGTAATTCGTAAATGTTTATGCAAAAATAAACTGCAAAGATGATAGAAATATCACGTGTATCTACAATTCGTAATATTACATTCGCGTTCTTATTTTCGGCATCCACTGTGAATTTGTGGGGTATTCAGACCTATATTTTTCAGTGAGTCGATAATGAGAGAATCTCAAACAAACAGCATAGTATCAAATGAATGCTGAGATTTTGTTACGATGTGTGTTCGTTGAGACCGCGTGCAATCGCCCAGCAAGAACGGCTCAACGCTTGGCAAGTGCAAATCTGCATTTTAAACTGTTAAAAAAAAAAGAGGCTATCAACAAACAAGTGTGAGACAGACAGAAAACCTGGTGCCACAGAAGGGATTGTTCTTAGGTGGTGTCGGAAAGACTTGGAATGCAAATTCAATGTGCAAAACTTTCAGATGGCCCTAAAAAATCAATGATGTCGCACCATGGAAGGAGGGCCAAATAGAAAGAAACAAATTGATACATGTGAAGATAATGAGAGTAGTGACAAAAACCATGATTATGATGATTTTAAGGAAGAAGAAAATCATAGTTCAGCAAGAAGTCTTAACATTCTCACCTTGGCAATTTTCTCGTTAATAAGACAATTTGGAATTTTATTTTGACTAAATAGTAAGAATTAGTAAAAGTTTTAAAAATTCTCCGGTCTCTTCAAAATTAGGGGGTCATCTTATATTCAGAGTTGACTAATATTTGGATAAATATGGTAATTTATTTTAAATAGTTTGCCCAATAAACAAAAATAATGGAAAAAAGGACATATCACTCATTAAAATAATATCTGATGGAAATTTATGTCTCTTTGAGCAAGTTGTTTTCCACAAACTGTTCTACCTCAAATAATGATATGAGAATTGTCTCTGGAACGTTTATATTTTTCTAATCATACACTTTTAACTTCTCAAGACATGTCTCTGCCTCTGTTGAAAACACGGTTTTAATCTTTCCTTCTTCTTTCCTCCTCCTCTTCATTATTTTCTTGTGACATAGTCAAAGATTCCACGATGTCACTCTCTATGAGGCAGTAACTTGTTTCAGTCCCAGAATCAATATTGACATAAGCATCAAATGTAACAGTTGATGGAAGTTCCTTTTAATCCTTTGCAATTTGTTCCCTTACCTCACAATGATCTTCACAAGCCTCAACCTCTGGCATCTTAAAAATCCAAAATTCTTGACTTCCTCCAACAATTGGCAATTGTTGTTGCTTTCATATTCCACCAACCCCTGCTAATATTTGTATCCCTTGCAGAATGTTGATTTTGGTTGCAGCTTTCAATCTAAGGTTGATTAGAATCCACTGAACCAGTTGTTTACAAAAGTGGACCTTTGCATTATGAATAATTCCCTGGTCTAGTGGCTGCAGTACAGAAGTGCAGGGAGGGAGGAATTCAGTATTGATATTTTTCAACCTGCAGTTTATTTTTATTTGCAGAGCAATTATCTGTCAACAACAGGATTTTTCTTTTCTGTTTTCCAATATCTCTGTTGAACTCAAGAAGCCAGTCTGCAAACAGATTTTTAGTTATCCAGGCTTTCATGTTGGCTGTATATTTTACTGACAGAGATGCCACACTTTTGAAACATCTAGATTGATTGATTGATTGATTGATTTTTTCGTGTTTCCGGGCGCGTCAACTACTTCGGTCATTAGTCCCGTTAGTGTAGTGCATGTTTCCCCCCCGGGAGATGGCGGTGATCTTCCCCCGCTGGATGGCGAGATCCGGCGCCGACCTACCGTCGGCTAGTGGGGTTTCCCCTAACCTGGACTCTCCCACCAGCGGGGCACCGCCCCAGCCGGGACAAGCTCTAAGCTCCCGACCGGTCTCCCGAAATATGTGGTAGTGTAGTGCATGTTAGTGTAAGTGTGTGTGTGTAAGGGGAGAGGATAGGACAAGGAATGGGAAGGACAGATCGCGCGCGGTCCGTGGCCCGTTGGTAGGGTACTGCTCCGGCATTCGCCTGGTGTTGATCGGAGAAACCACGGAAAACTACCGATCAGAGCAGCCAGCCACTAGAATTCTCCTCCAGACAGCAGCTGAATTCGACCTAACTGAAAAGCTAGTGTCGAAAATCCTGCCGCAGTCAGGACTCGAACCTAGGACCTCCCGGTTAGAAGCGCTGCAGTGACATCAGTTGATGCACTGAGCTACCGCTACCGGTGAAACATCTAGACTTTATGTAATGTCCTTCTACCTTAGGCTTCAGTGTTTCTGTACCATTACAACAAAACAATTCTGTTAATCTTTCTTTTCGCTGTTTTCCACCTACTCACTTTTCCTCCTTGCAAGACATTGGTTTATTTGGCAACATATGATAAAAAATGCAGTTTCATCTGCAATGAAAATATCTTTAGGATTGTACTTTTCCATTACATTTTTCAGATGTTCCTTCCACTCTTGAGCAGCATTCTTGTCAGCATCTTTAGCTTCCCCAACAACAGTCTTCCAAATTATGCCATATCGCTTGTAAAAATGAAACAGTTAGCCAGCACTTGCCTGAAAATTCTTAACTTCCATTAGTGTTGAAAATTGCCTTGCTTTTTCTTGTATCTGGTCCAGAAATAGGAACTCCACTACATCTAACTTAAACCACTTCTACTTTATGAAAATCCCCTAAATGAATCTTCTTTCTATCGGGGCATATCGTTAATTGTTCATATATTTTTAGAAATTCTTTCTCTGCTTTTTAAAATTGTTGAAACTGAAGTTGGCTTTGCTTACACGTGTACTACATCCACCTGCTTCATTCCACTATCAATTTTTTATAATCTCCACTTTCTGTTCTATTGTGAACTTTCTTCTTTTCTTACTTTCCATTGTAACCAAATCGGGTTGTAATTTTTATGAATACTACTACTTAGCACCACAAAACGCAATTAGAAAACTGAAAATACCACAACATGTCTATTTGCAAACGGAGCATTCGCTACAACTGTTATGACATGAAATGAATTTCTGGAGGATCGTAATATTCTAAATTGAAAAAGTTGGGATTCCCCATCACAAGATCTAAAAATAACGATTATTGCTTCTATCTGCTGTGATTACGGCGAACTAGGTCTTGATGTGTAGAATCAATATGTTATTCAATGCAAGTTGTGAACTGTGAACATAACCATAAAGGAAATGTTCTTGAAATACATAGTCCAGAAAATCTGGGGACAACAGCAGATTCAAAAGAAATGAAAATATTTATAAAAAAAAAATCCATATATTTTTACTACATAATACTGAAATAGGTCCGAGTAAAGAGTTTGTTAAAATGAAATAACTTTATGTTGTAACATACGACATTTAAACAGGGATTTCAAATTCTGTTCGTGTAATACTGAAATGTATGTAATACTGAAGTCTATTATAGTGACTGTAATTCACTGTACTTATTTTTCCAGTCTGTAATTATCACATTAAGGATTTTCGAAGAAATTCAAACAAAGAGATGCTAAACATCATTAGAGAAATTAAGCCACAAACAGTTATAAATGTTTTTGATTGCAATAAGGACACTCCCTCTGCTGTAATAACTACTATTGCAACTGTTTCTATCATTCCTATAAATAACAAAATTATTTAATTTAAATTCTGAACTTAAAATGTCTGGTGCTAGCCATGTTTTTGTAAAAACTATCATATCAAAATCACCTAAAATATAACTATATTTCTCTGTATCCTTTATCTTTGTACAAAGGTTACATCTCTTAACATTTTTAATATAAAATTTTCAAATTGTCCTTACTTATGCATTTTTTGATACATGGGATTGTTTTGATTCTATAAAATTAACAATTTTAGGTTTACCATTTATATATCTAATTGTTTTTACTATATTTGTTAATGTTATATTTTTTAAATTAATATTGTTATATTACTATATTTATACAATTCAAGAATTATACTATTCTTGAATCTCATTCAAGAATCTATAAAAATTGTTACTTCTTAGAACAAATCACAAGTTTTCAATTTGTAAATTTTGAATGTTTGATTGTGAAAATAGGAGAATGTTTTGTCTCTTTGTGATTTTGAAAACCTGAGCTTGGAAGTAGAATTATTTAACTGACTCTTTTGTATTTTGTGCATTTTTTGCCCTTGGCTATTAAAAATAAATAGTTTGGTAATTTGTTAATCAATATTCTCAATAATATAAGTAAGACACATTTTCAGTGAACTGTATAATAAGAAATCTGACCTTTGTTATCCTTATTTTACATGGAAAATTTGATTCTAGTTGCATGAACATGGTGCATATTTGGTAGATTCCCTCATAGAATCTAATGAAATGATGAAGGATTGGGAGTGCATGACAGATTTGCTTCTGGAGGAACCTGGCCCAAATGAGGAAGCATTGGATGATCGTCAGGAGACAAGTCTCATTGAAATCATGGTGTGCTGCATCAGGCAAGCAGCAACAGGTGAACCTCCTGTAGGTCGAGGGCCCACTCGGAAAGTAAGTTTATTTATTGACTTATTTATTTCATTTACAGGTAGCAGAACTCTGATTATGCCAGAATTGATATAAGTGCTTATAACCTATATTGGAAACACAATATTATTATTTATATATAAATAAATAAAATATAAAAATATTTCACCATTAACATGCAGCCCTAACATATCTTGTTTATCTTTCTAGATTTTGTCTGCTAAAGAATTGAAACAAGTCCAAGATGATAAAACGCGACTTACAGAGCACTTCATCCAGACATTACCCCAGTTACTAGATAAATACCGAGCAGATCCTGAGAAGTTGGCTAATTTATTGGCAATACCTCAGTATTTTGAATTAGATGTGTATACTACAGCTCGTCAGGAAATGGTATGCTTAAGTTATTTAGTAACAGATTGTTAATAAACCTAATATGAAATTTGATTGTTTACTAAATTGATATTGGACTATAGTTTTTAGATAGCCTTTTGAAAAAAATTAAAACTATAGTTGAGAAACATCATGACCAAGATGTTCTGGAAACATGTACTAAGACATTAGAAGTTCTATGTACAGAGGGAAATGCTATATTTACTCGATGTGATGTTGCTCGTTCAACGTTAATTGATATGATAGTTAACAAATACAAAGAAGCCATGGATGACTGGAGGACTTTAATAGAAGGAGTAAGAGTCATTTAAACTGATCTTATTTCATGGTGGAATATAGTGTTCCATTGTACATTTGAATATCCTATTTGTATAACTTTCATTCTTTTGACAGGAAGAAACACCAGATGAGGATGAAACGTTCAATGTTGTGTATAGTTTAAAGAAAGTTTCCATATTTTATAATTGTCACAATCTGGGCCCTTGGAGCATTTGGGACTCAATTTTCAAGGATATAGTTGAAGCAAAGGAGGGAAGTAAATCACTCCCTGAAGAAGTGAGTAGAGAGGCAAATTTCATTTTATATTGCATGATTCACCCATTTATATGCAAATTCTAAAATTAAAAGATATATAAACTTTCTGTAGGCAATCAAGTACTGCATTGCTGCTTGCTTCTTTAGTATAATGTGGGACCTGAGGCATTTGGAAGAATTACAAGAAGGTGGTGGAGGTGGAGTCGAAGAAGCAGCCAATCTTCGCAACAAACTTCATCAATTCATGGACACCATGAAGGATATGCTTCTAAATGGACCATGTCAATTGTATAAAGAAGAGGTTTGTTGGTGTTATATTTATCTAGAACATCAGCCTATTAATTTGGCCTTGCTATGTTTTCTAAAGGTGTCAGTGAATCTTTCCAGTGTGTTTTTATATTGTTTGAGTGAGAAGACGGAATGAAGATCATATTTAAAAACGAATGGTGAAAACAAAACAGATTTATTTGTAACTATTTTCTTTTCTCATCATTGTTGAAAGTTATTCTGTATAATTTCAGCTTCATGCCAAACAAATGAGGTTATTGAGAATGTTTAATATTATTGTTTCCTGTGAATCCTAAAAATCAACACTATGTGATCGTATAGGAATATGGAAATATTTGCACTTTGATTTTGGATGTTTTAGGCATACATCACTGTTTGCGATTTGCTGGTTGTATTTTGTGATCAGCTAGCAAGTAATCCTGTTTTGGCAAATTTGGTTTATGAACCCGATCGTGCTCTACAACTTATGCTGATAGACTTCATAGAAACCTTTGTATTCGTAATGGAGGAAGATGGTACTTCATAATTTTAAACTTATAACAAAGATCTTGTTATTCAGTAAATGTAGTATTCAGGTTTGAAGTTGCACTAATATATGGGTTTCGCTAATATACCGTTTCAGATGAACAGGATGAACATTCAAAGATAGAAGAATTACACAAGAGACGTAATTTTCTTGCTTCTTTTTGCAAATTGGTTGTTTACAATGTGATTCCAACTAAGGCTGCTGCAGATGTCTTCAAGCACTATGTGAAGGTAATTGTAAGAAAAAATTGAGAATAATTGCTTTAATCTTGACCTAGGTCAGCTCCATGGGATGGAAAGAATAGACTCAATATAGAAGAAATAGGTTAAATGCTATGAAGATTTCCTATTCATGCACTTTTTTTTTCAATGACCACACAAATTATAACATGCAGATTTACTAACCTGGTTTATTTGAATGTTAAAATCATTTTTGTTTAAATAATAATAATTTTAAGCCTCTGGAAGCTGGTGAGTCCATAGATCAAGGTTGTCCAACTGGCAGCCTGCGGTGCCATTATTGTGACCTGCAAAATGTTCTTAGCTAAAGGTGAAGGTCCCTTTCATCCATGTCGGGCAAGAACATTGTGCACCCTACCGTGGTCAGTACCTTTAATATAAAAATTGGTTAACCCTCCAAGGACGAGTGTGACATGTACGTATAAAAAGAGAGCAAATGATGAGTGTAAAAGTATTATTGCTTAAAAGTGCATGAAACGTGACGTTGGTTTGTGCTTATAATGCAATATACCATTTCATACTCTGGCGGATTTTCCTTGTACTACTCTGCAATTATTTTTATCATCTATATACTACCTTTATTCTTCAATATTCTATTTCATTATTTACCATGACAATTGCCATATTTATATAACTAGGTTGATCCATCCTGATAAAATTTGTGGTTTTGACAGTTTTACATATTTCCGGTTATGAACATTTATGTAAAATATTTCTTCTTTATTTGGGATTTGGGAATTTTCCTTACCATGACCAATAATAATAATAATAATAATAATAATAATAATAATAATAATAATAATAATAATAATAATAATAATAATAATAATAATGATGATGATAAAGATGACGATGACAAGTTTAAAAAATCAAGGAACATTCTAATTTCTGGTTCTCTGTTTCTCATGAACAAGAAAAATAAAAATAAATAAAAAAAACATACATGGCGTTTATATAACAATTCCCAAGAACAATAACAATAAAAATAACATTATTCAGTATTTCCTGTTACTCTCACCTTGCATGTATGGCCAATACCTATTATTATGTTCATTGAAACTAATTAAATCTATTCCAAAACTTGGTCTTCTTACATTACTCGGATTTATGCGACCCATTTAATAACTTTCCTGTTCGAGTCTTCAGCATACTTGGACGTAGCTCTCATGTCCATTCCAAATTTTTCATTTCCAGCTTAGTCTAAACATATCATGGCATCTTGTTCTTTTCCATGCCTGATTTATTCTTTGTTACACTGACAACATTTCTACCATCAACAATTTGCACGATTGCCATCTTTGACTATCTCAGAGAATCTTCTATCACCATCCAGTCATCACTGAGTCCAAATCTATTCTACGTCTGTTTATAACACTTACTGTTCTTTTGTCTCGCAATGCGCATTACAATGCCTTATTCCGTTTCTCATTAGTTCTATTACTCAGGTTCACCCCTTCTACATATGCATTCTCATTTCTAATTGGCTAATACTGCCCAAGCATGTTATTTAGTTATTTCTTGAATATTGATCCTTAGATTCTTTTTGTAAATTAACTAAAATACCAATGGAAATTACTCACGTGTCCGTATGATATTCTATTCGCCACTAATTACGCTATTTTTCCCTTTATTAATCATACTGTCTTCCCTGACATTTCCATTATTTATTATTAATATATTATATAATTAAAACATATAATTCCTTTATGTTCTCCATTGTTGCTGTAGTTCATCCTTAAAGTTTATACAAAATTTGTTTAACTTTTTTTACCTTGTGATAAATCATCACAATACAAAAAAATCAATACTATTTTCTGATATCACACATGATTCCATTCCCCCCCATATCTGAGCAGCCAGGCAAACTGCTAAGATCAACAATAGGGGAAAGACATGTGTGGATTGCCGAAGTAATGAAATTATGGCCTATAACTGTATTCAAGGTTTTTTAGTTGTGGCCCTTGAGACCGTGCAAATTGGGACACCTCTGCTCTACAAGGATAATTTCCAGAATGTTGTATTTTGCTCGAAAAATGTGTTCACAGAAAGAATTGAGAAAAATAATTTTCTCTAAGAAGTCTGTCACGTATTCTTTCTCAATAAATTTGTATTTTATGTGCCAAAAGCAGAGCCATCTCAGGATTTTTCTTGGTGTGTTAGTGTGTGTGTGTGTGTGGGGGGGGCGCAGTTACAATGTCCAGCCAACTTAATGTTTTCTAATAAAGAATTTTTCATTCATACTGTATATAAAATGTGTTCTATATGTTGATGTATAGTTAATATTTATAACATTAACTATTGATGTATTGAATGACTTTTGTTAGTACAGCTCTTATTGTTCTGCAAGGCTCCCATCTCAGCTCTATATTATTTAACATCTTTATCAATGATCAATATCAAGTTATAAAACACAATGAAATATTGTTGTTCACTGCTGATGCCAAATTGTTGACCACAATCCAAAGTGAAACTGATACCCTTCATCTGCAGTTGGACTGAACATCACTTTTTGATAACGATATCATACTGAATTTGAGCTAATGCTATGTTTCAAGTTTCACCAGACAAAAGAAACCCTTTTGCAATTTATACACTAATTACAGCTGTCTTCTGCAATGTGTGGATAACATTGTGGATCTTGGTGTGTTCACAGATGCTGATTTGGATTTGCACTTTGAACTGATATGTAGCAAAGCCATGAAAATGCTGTGATTCCTGATATGGAATGCGAAAGATTTTTGTAATATCCAGAGTTTCAAATTGCTATTTTTGGCACTTGCAACATATATTTTGAAATATGCAGTGGTGGTCTGGTCACCCTACACTGAAGCTTCATCCATAATGATAGACTGAGTCCAGAACGGATTTTTGAGAAATTTGACATTTATTAATAACAAATCTATGTCAAGACTAATCACAACTAGAAAAATATCTGGGCATAAATGAGTATCTCTACTTTATTGGTTAGAAGACTATATTATGATCTAGTCTTTTATGTGTGTGTGTATAGTATACATATTTTATATTTCGTACAGACATTTTTAGTAATCTATTACTTTGTTATTATTATGATACCCATTTCATAAATTTTTATTTATAATTTTTTTATATCAATTCTTAATGAATGGGATTATCCTGTTAATAAATAGATAAATGAATAAATATATTTGAATAAGTATCATTGGCTTGGGGGGGGGACAAGTTTGTTAACTCCTTTCCTCCTGTGTGGTGTGGGCTAAATGCACAATTAATTATTTTTATATAAAATGAAAGTTCACAGGTTACATTGATCAAATACATCAAGTTGGCTGGACACAAACTACCTCTCTTTCTACCCCCAACACATACACATTGAGAAAAATTCTGGGATGGCTGTGCATTTAGCACACTTCTGTATAATACAGCCAATTCTCAAAGTGCATAAAGATGTATTTATATGTGAAAAAAACTGCTCTCAAGAAGCATATATGTGCACAGTGTCGAAGTATGCTGAATTTTGCCTGTAAGGAGTCGTGATGTGATTTGGCTCATATTAGGTTTTTTTTATTTCAGTACTACAATGATTATGGTGATATCATTAAAGCAACTTTGGGCAAAGCACGAGAAATAAACAAGACAAATTGTGCCCGTACAATGGCCCTTAGTTTAACAATGTTATTTAAGGAACTACCCCGTGATGGAATACGTATTAATAGGCAGAGTGAAGATTTCATTAGTCTAAAGGTAAGCTAATTGCATGATTCTAATGTTTCCTCATTCATATCATTGGATTTCTATCATTCATTATAGAACCATATTTTTCCATGTAATAAGCAATGGTTATTACGGAAAAACAAAAGTAAATTATCTGAAATACATAAATTGCCATAATAAACATGCTTTATAGTGCCATCGCCTTGCACCGCATACTTCAATTAACTCATTTGGTCATCTTAATGCACATTCCAGTATAAATTGGTCTCATATTGTTATCTAAATGTCCTTTCTCTTATTTTTCTGCCTGTTGCTCACATAACATCCATGATTAACTTGTCCGTATTCCCTTATGAATAAAAACTCGTCAACTTATTGTTGCTACTTGGAAATTCTTAATGAAATATACATAAAAACATTTAAAGTTATTAGTCCATATCTATTTGTCTAAACAGTCTCATTAAATTATTAAATTCAAGTGCATGCGTGGTTCACCTCAATACCCTTTGTGAAGCAGATATGACCTATGTATCCAGGAAAAGAGCAGAATACGAAGAAGTTAATTTTCAGAGGTATACTTAATTAATTTTCAATATTTATATACAGATATTTATGTTTACAAATGCTCATTCTTTTCATCTGCATAACAATTATACGTTTGGTTATTTCTATTGATATTTGTTTAATTTCAGTTTCATTTATTGATTTGTATTAAAATATATTTTTATTGCAATATAAACTAGTGGTGCTAAAGAATGTCAGTGTCTTTTTGTGCACTTGTTAATTTTCTAATTTCTTTGGTCTATGCAAGCTTTTTGGTATTGCCCCACCCTCTTCCTAGCTGCTATCTGTAGGTGCCAGAACAACATTTTTTTCATATTTTCTCAATTTTTGGTCTCCCAATAGTACAATTGGAATAATATGTCATTAGGAATGTTACAAAAGCAGTAGTCCTGTTTGAACACTTTCATTGAAAAATTTAGAGCTGTTCTGTAGAAAATGTTGTTTGAGAATTTCTGAAAAAGGGCAATTTTGAGCTCATCTTCACAGAAAAGTTTTGAGTTTTCTCACAACTTCACAAGATATCATTTGAAGCTCTTGTGTTCACAAATGCAATGATGTATAAAAACACCTGTAATGTACCTTTTTAAATTTTTGAAAATCAAAAGAATGTATCAAAGTAGCATTTGTGTCACGTAATTTACATTTAGAATGTATTTAGAACAATCTGTACAAAAAGTTTAAAGAAAAAATTTGGAGCCATTTTTGAAAAGATGTTCTCTGTGTTTGTCTGAAATTGTGCAATTTTAAGCTCATTTTCGCTGAAAACTTTTGGGTTTTCAAGAAACTTCATACCAAATTATTTGACGCGCTTTTACTGACAAATTCAATAATGTATAAAAAATGCTCTTAACATAATGACATGAGTGATATATATAAAAACAAAAAACAAAAACTATTACATACGTGTAATTTTTGAAAAATGTAAAGAATACATCAAAATGGTGTTTATGTCGTGTTATTCAGTGCATGTAGCACTACCCATTCAAATAGTGTGAAGAAGAAATTTGGAGCTGCTTTTTAACCTGTTTACTGGGAAGTTTTCCAGCCAAAATGATGCTACAGAATGGGGCATTAATTTACTGAGAATTCGTATATACTCGTCTTGTGCAAGATAATAAATGTGGTGATGAGTTATGTCATCCTGCCCAGTAGAGTAACGCATTGACATTTTATCTCGTCCCACCCAATAGAATAATATGATATTGCAATGACGAAATAATAATGCCCAATGTAATCTTATTATTATAACACCTAGAGTAGTTTATAGATGTTCAATTAGTTATTAATTTTAAGTATCCTTAGTAGTATCATAGGTTTAAAACAGGATTTAATAAAAAGGAGTCAACACATGTTGTAATAACATTATACAATGTTTCGCAACTTTGTGGGTCACTTCCTCAGGCACTGTCTGTGAAACAAGAATTTGAAAATAGTTTAACTATTGAATATAAAAGTAAACATAAAAATATTAACTAAAACACATAAATACAGAATACAGTGTGGTTTTGAGGCTCATCTTGTTCTATTGCCACAAAATTCATTTATCAAGTTAATGATAGTTGATAAAATAATTTATAAAATATTATGCACATGTGATGTGCAGAAAACTATTATTAACTTGGCTATCCAGGAGACGCCGCGTCCAGGGCACAGGTGCCGACGTTTCGGTCGCCATTTTGCGACCTTCTTCAGGGCGTAGTACTGAAGAAGGTCGCAAAATGGCGACCGAAACGTCGGCACCTGTGCCCTGGACGCGGCGTCTCCCGGATAGCCAAGTTAATCATGACTCCGGCCGCGGAAGCCTACGCTCTCACTTGCAGAAAACTAAATTGAGTGGAGGTGACCCATTGTCACAACTGTTACTAAAATGAAAGACCAAATGTCTCAGTCAAATCTGGCCCGTCTGGCACTAGTGGCTAAGATGCAGTGACAAGGTTGGGGTCAGTTTGTGGGGCTTTCAGTTGAAGGAGAAGAGATATCAGCGAGGAGTGGGGCAAGGAAAAAAAAAACAAGACACAGGGAGGGGGGAAGGGAAAAAGGAGGGGGTGGAAACAAGTGGGGAAGTATAGAGGAAAGAGAATAAACTAAAATTACTGGGAGTTATCAGTATGAAAATAATAACACTAGAACAAACTCAAAAGGTAAGATTCCAAAATAATAACATTTAATATCTAGACACAAGGAATAATGCAAAACACCAAGTGAAGTAAAATTGACTCAAAAAGTTATTTAATTTCATTTAAAATGTGATCGTATACATTGGTAAATATATTACTCTCTAACATTGAATTAATAGTATTATTTATCTTCATGAATAATATTTCCAACATTAATTGGGCATAGGATCTAGGTTCATTGTCAAATATGCGTGGATTATCAAAATCGGAAGTGTGTGACAAACTCAGTCTAAGCTTAGATATTAAATCTCTGGTTAGCTTATCTCTGGTTTCCTTTATGTTGTTTTTATGTTCATTCATTCTAGTTCTAATTTTCCGTTTTGTTTGTCCCACATTGGTTTTTACACAATCTTGACAATGAATACCATAAACAACATTTTCTACATCTAATTTAGACATTTTATCTTAGGATCGATTATCAGATTCTTTTTATGTGTAATGATATGCTAGTCACAACCTTAATTTTGTCCCTCTTTAGGTTCTTTTTTATCTTATTGGTAACATTAGGTGTGTAAGGGAGAACAATCTGTTTTTTGTCTTTGAGTACAACTTGTTCTGGCAGGCTGTTTATTTTTCCTAATATGCAAGTTCTCCTCTTATATATTTGTTGATGAAATTCTTTCACACAAAGTTGCGAAACATTATACTAGTTTCAAGAATGAAATATAAATAATAGTGCTTCTTCTTGAATTACAACATGTGTTGACTCCTTTTTATTAAATCCTGTTTTAAACATATGATTGTCTATAATACTAAGGATACTTTAAGTGCATTTCTTGCTACAATTTCTTTGGTTGTTAAGTGTCTCTACAAAGGGGTGTAAGCCTCTTTTTATTGAGCTTGGAATCTTACCATTGCCTTGCCTATTTATTTACGAATCTGTAGTATTTGTCAAAACTGAATTACTTAATGGTGGGAACATATTTTCATGTAATACTGATATTTATAGTTACAACACTCGATGTAGAAATCATGTTCATCAAGTGTCAGTATCAACAGCTCACTACAAGAAATCCACATACAATACATGTACGTTACTTTACAGCGCATTGCCAGATGAAATTAAACAATTAAAATTGGTACACAAATTTAAGTTAAAAGTAAAATCTTTTCTGCTGCAAAACTGTTTCTATACAATTAGGGACTATACTGATCGTCAAAAAGAAAAATAATGTTTACTTTAACAAAACAATGATATTGTATAATGAATTAGTTTACATTTGCATTGTATAATTTAAAAAAAAGACTTAATATGCCTGTAACAAGTAATGTACTTCAGCTTCCGGATCAATGACCCCCATCTCGATCAGGTTTTTGTCCAGTTTCCCTGATCCATTGAGCAAATACTGAGATGGCCCCTTGATTTGCTTCTAAAGATGACGTAAATGTAGCTTCACTATGCGGAAGTTTTGTTGAGCTTTCCTTTTTCTTGTAGTGGTAATAGAGCTTACGATGAGTTTCTATTTTGTTAGCAATATAGAAAAATCAAATCTGTTCATTTGTTTACCATTACAAAGACGTTTTCTATAATTCGGAAACGAAAATATCTAGTTTTTGAAATGTTATTTCCTGCTTTTTTAAATTTATTATTATTATTATTATTATTATTATTATTATTATTATTATTATTATTATTATTATTACTAGCGAGAACCCGTCAAAATTTGACGGTGAGATCTGAGATAAATGTAAAATACTGTACCCAGACTAATGTTCATAATACAATACATTGCATTGTTTGGATATTGAGGGTATAACGAAGATATTCTGTGATGAAGAGTTCCCAAAATTTTGAACATGTATAGCCCACGACCAGATGGCAATGCAATATCGGCACAAAAGATATAGCACTATTATACTGAAGGATATTATTTCTGAAGTTTTTTGATGTGTCATCTCCTATAAACAACTGTTTGATCTCTTCTGGCATATTGCTCGAAGGTATACTTATTTTCCCATTAAGCAACACAGAGTAAATCGTTTGCAGAATTTCTCTCACATGGAAAAGTACAAAGCAGAACAAAACTGACATTTCATAGACAATGACCCAATAGAAAACGAAATGACCTCACTATCACGACACCTACGCTGACTTTCTGAGTTTTCAGTTAATGTAAGCTTGCGTCTTTTGGGGCGCGTGGACAACGATTCGGAATTCGACATAACCTGTAAACTACTTCACTAAAGTATTACAACCGAGCAAAACCCACAGTGTGAATGTTCTCTCCAAAATACTCCACAGAAGCAAATACATGCACACTGTCAACACCACAATGCAATTATTACACTGAAACAAAACCTTGACGAATTGTAAACAAATCTCAACAATGAAAACAAAACATCAAGCAGCGTGGTCTCACATCTATGGACTCATGTATATCGACTTTGAAACTGCCACCCTTTGGAAGAAAACAATTGACTATTGATAAATGTACTATTAAAGAATGATTTAATTAATTAATTTACACCGTAAATGTTGGTGAATCAACACAAACAATATCTGATAACACATCTAGAGATCATATTCTTTCATTTAAAAGAAAAAATACAACAATCGGTTCAGAAGAAGCTCGAAACGAAGCCATGGCAGAATACCTTATTTTTTTAAATATATAGATTATTACTATTATTTTTTCATCTTTCAACTATTAATAGTTAAATTGTTGGAAAGGGATTCTGAAACTCAAGAAAGAATGCACAGATGATTTTCTCCCCCATACATCACATACAGTTTTTGACTGGTTTTGACTAAATAAATAAATAATGGGTTTATAGGAGCTTGTTGTCAATAATGGGATAGTACATTGTTATCAAGTAGTTTTGGTAAACAAGAGGCTGATTGTTATCCAATATCCATTTTTTTTTAGGAATGCAAAGTTCTTTTCATTGGAAACGTGTATCCAGTACATAAAACAATACTTATTACTCAATAAGAGTACAAGAAACAAAAGAAATGTCATAGCCAACTAAAAATACAAAAATGTAAATGACAAAAATGAAGAGCCAGGAATTTGTCTTGTAGGTTTTGCAGCTCACTTTTTTGAATGATAGTCTAAAACAAGGTGTTACTCAGTCTTACTCTACAATCTGGACACCAGTAACGACTGTCTCTTCATAGTCCTTTGTTGTAACATACTCTGCATCTTTGGTGGGACTTTCATTTGCTACAGCACGAGGAATTTCGTCTGGGAAATGGCGCTCAATGAAGTGAGCCAATGATGGCTTTAAGGACGGCTGTCCTGTTGACTCTGAACTATTCTAAATTGCACTTACATTTTCCTCGACAAGGCTTTCTACTAGGTCAAGAAGAAAAGTAAGCCTTTTGTTACCTTCTCCACAATGCTTATAAAAGACATAAGTATTGAAGCAAGAAATGTCTAGAAGATGCACAAATATTTTGAAGTAGTATTTTTTCGCAGTTTGTTTTGCTATTTTGTATGCTTCCATTTGCCCATCATTTTGATCAACCCCTCCCATTTTGCTGTTATAATCTACTAATATGGGGTTTCATTTCTGTCTGATTGCATTTTTCCACAGATCCCATTGTATCATCTTGAATTGAACTAATCATCATGACGTCCTTTTTATCTTGCCATTGCAAATATCATTATTTTATCTTTGAAGTGGGCAATGTGCTCACCTCTTCTCAAACTTCAAGTTTTAACTTCCAAGGGGATTCCTTTCCTGTTTTTTGTATTGTGTCTACAACATCAGTTTCCTTTTCGCATAATGTTTTCATCAGTTCAATACTAGTATACCAGTCGTCTAAATGTGTAGTATAACCATTGTTTAGCAAGTTAGGGGCTAATTTGAGTATAATTTTGTTTGACAGTACTTTCGGGGAAGTTTGTACTATAATCGGTATCTCAGCCTGTATAAATAATAAAATTCTAAACATATCCTGAAGCACTTCCACAAAGTTCAAAAAGCTTCACACCAAATCGACTCCTCTCTGATGGAGTATATAGTTACCATGATTCCGTGTTGGTTGATCTCATTTTCTCAAACTTTGACACTCTTGATGTACAACGGTCTATTGATGATCATATCAAATGTGATCCTTACCACTCTGTGATCAGTTTTACAATGTTATTACTACATCCAGTAGACTGTGAGTTGAATCCTACTTATGTTTATGAATTTAAAAATGCTGATTATATAACTATTTGTTCCAAACTTAATGTGATTGATTGGAGTTCCTGTCTTAACATGGATATTAATATGAATGTGGACATCTTTTATAATGTTCTCTATTCACTAATCAACTTCTATGTTCCATTGAGGCTGATTTTTGGTAGCTGTTACCCTCCCTGGAATTCCATGGAACTGATTCATCTCATCCGGGAAAAGAAAAGGTTATATAGAGACTTTAAATCATCAAAATCGACTTGACATATGATTTGTTTTCTGCCATCAGAGTCAAAGTAAAGTACGTCCAAAAGCTTTCCTACGATAATTATATTTCTTCAGTTGAAGAATCTTAATCTTCCAATATCAATGTTTTCTGGTTTCATTTATGTTACACCACAAATCACAACCATATCCCACATAGTATGCACTATTGGGATATTCATGGTACAGAAGTGAGCAATACCATATGCATTTTTGCACAATACTTCAGTAATCAATTTTCCAACAATACATCCCTTCTGGCATTTTCTCCAGTTTTGGTTTTGAGGTCCCTTTCATTGAAAATCTTCAATTATGGTTGTGTGATATCTTTGAGAAGCTTTGTTGTTTAAATCCAAGAAAGGGTCCAGGTCCCTATCTCATACCTAATCTGTTTTTGTTACATTGCAGATATGCCACAGCTAGCCCATTATTTCTATTTGATCAATCCCTCAGGTGTGGATCTTTTCCTGATATTTAGAAGAAGAGCAAGATTATTTCTGTTCATAAAAAAGGTGATAAATCTGATGTGATAAACTACCGCCTTATTTCCATCTTAAACACCATCCCTAAGCTGTTTGAAAAACTAGTTTGCATTAATCTTCTTTTGAGCCTTTACTTTCAGACTCCCAGTATGGATTCAGGAAGGACATGTCAACCTGTACAAACTTGGTCATATTTAAAAAGTTTATTGTAGATTTGCTTGCTGATGACTCTCAAGTTGATACAATCTATATGGATTTTGCTAAGGTGTTTGATTGGGTTGATAATACGATCTTAATCCATAAACTAAGATGGGTTTGGATGATTCGCTCCTTTCATGGATCAATTCTTATTTGCATAACAAGACTGCAGTATGTTTCTCTGAATGGTATCCATTCCAAGTTGTATCATGTACCATCTGGAGTCCCTCAGGGATCTTACCTGGGCCCTTTACTTTTCAACTCGTTTAGCAGTGATCTGCCTACAATCTTAAAACACAGTAATATCCTTTTTGCTGATGAGGCTAAGATTTACCATTCGATAATTGATACAGATGATGCCATCAAGATGCAACTTGATTTACTAACTGTTGAAAATTGGTGCCTTCTGAATAACATATCATTGCATCATGACAAGAGCTATACCATTAGCTTCTCCAGAAAGCGGGACACTGTTAGTTTTCCATATAGACTCAATGGGAGGATATTGGCTGTGATTGACATAGGAGACCTTGGAATTAACTTCGACTGTAAACTCAATTTCAACTATCACATTAACAGTATTGTTAACAGTGCTCTGTGATCCTTAGGTTTTATCCTGTGAAACTCATCACAATTTCGATCACTTTACACGATCAATCTTCTGGCTGGTTAGAACCATTCTCGAGTATGTCTGTTTGAGTTGGTTTCACTTCACTGGGAAGGCCATAAATCACCTTGAGAAGGTTCAATACAGGTTGTTGCACAACTTGGCGTTTTGTGAGGGATGCCAAAAGCCACCCAAAAGAAAAAGTTGTCATAATTTCCATGAGCAGATTTTATGTTTTTAACACTTTCACATTCTGAAGATACGCTTGCATTTTTCTTCTGGTATAGAGCCTGCCTCTTAAAGTCTTTTGAACAGTTCTTAAACTCATTTCAGAGATTTGCAGCATTGATAACAAGAACTTTATACACAGAGATATCTCTGGATCCTTTAATTTTACACAGTAACTTCACATGTTTCTTTCTTTCAATCTATTTAGCTTTTGGTACACTTTATTCTTCTACATGTAGCCCATCGAAGCAGCACCCTGCAGTAGTTTGTTACCACACTCGCACAATGAATGAAAACGATTCTTTTGCAAAGTAATGAGGAGGTTTTCTAAGCATCTATTAAAATTAAGGAAAAAATAACAATTCACTCTCTCAAACATTCAGTGTACAAACATAAAGAATATATACATATATTTTTGTGGAGCATGCATTTACATTGTGGAATCTTTTTTTCTTTCACCTCCTCTTCAGTACCGGAGACAACATTTTCCCAAGTTTCTCTTGCGCTGTGCAACATATCTGTTCCAATTTTGAACATTTCATCTTCTTTTTCTGCCATTGTTGGTTGGCATTGAATAAATCGAGGACCGTAACCTTTTATTCATATCAAGTGAATGATCTTGGCTGGTCTGACCAGCCCTGAGGAAGACCACGAAAAGATGGTCGAAATGTTGGCAACACAGCCTTCGATGCAGCGTCACCCGGACAACGAAGATCATTCACATGACTCGAGCCGCGAAAGCCTTCGACTTCACTTTCATTCATATCTTCAAAATCAGAAGTGGTCAACATATCGGACAGAGATTGTGAGCAACTAATAACATGAGACATCAACATTTTCTCCTTGTCTACTCAGTATTACACACGCACATTCGTGTTTGCACTTACATGCAAGAACTGAGTAACATTGGATGCAACGTAAACGACTCTTGTACCCTCTTAAAACAACATAGATAAATAAAATTGATATCTCCATGTACAGGAAGTGATTCTCAAAATGATGTTTATGCATTAACAGCATAAAACGACTTATGCTCTTATTGCATCTAAGGCTTCAATTATTCTACCACTTTCCCACACATAGAACAATAGTTCATGTGTGATAAGATAATAATTAGCCACTCAAGTAATATATATTTGTGTGGCTAAAGAAGGGTTAATAATTGTAAGCATAAATTTGTTTTTATAATTAATTAAATTAAAATCAAATGAAACAAATTTAAATTTCTAAATTTATTTTATAAATTTATTCCAATTGTAACAGGCAACTACGTTGTATTTTTACCTCTTTTATGACAATAACATTGTATTTTATTTGTTTTTATTAATTTTTTAGGAACTTGCCAAGCGTTTTGCTCTCTCCTTTGGTCTCGATGCTGTTAAAAACAGAGAGGCCATTACTGCCCTTCATCGAGAAGGTATTCTGTTTTCTGTGGATCCTTTAGAAAATGTTGAAGATCCAACAGGTCCTCCACCGAATCTTCCATTTTTGGAAATATTGGCTGAATTTACTAACAAACTGCTAAAGCAAGATAAACGTGTTGTGTAAGTATTTTATGTAATATTATGATTTGGAATGACGCGTATTTCCAATGATGAAATGACTTATATTGCCAATGAGTTATTAGTCTGTTATTAAAATTAGTGCTCTTTTCATTGAACTATTTTGATTGCCACATAAACTTTAGCAGAAACTAAAACAAATAATTTATATTCAGATCTGTTATGAATTTTATATTTCTGATTTCCAAAAGTTTATTTTTCTTTTATTTTAATATTATGTGTTTAGGTTGAATTTCCTTGATAGAAGGATTGCAACTGGAATGCCTTCTAGTCGTGGTGAAGATTGGCAACCCCTCCTCATGTACCGTAACAGTTTAGTTCATGGAGAAACAGATCAACCTTTGGTTACCTCTAAAAGAGCTTATGGCCGTAAAAAGAAGGAGAATGCTGGAGCAGGTGGGTATATTGTTCATTATTTAATAATGTAGTTACTTTCCTTCCATGTACAAGCTTTCAACTATTTGTGTGTTTGCATCTAACATTAACCAAAATTTTAATTGTGTATTAATAGAGAAAAATAGAATTAGTTGATGATTCACTTCTGTTATGTTTCTGTTACTGCAGAGGAGGAAGAGGGTGTTGAGGAAGCTGATGAAGTCAATTCTGACCAAGAATTTCCCCTTGGGTGAGTTTCTTACGAATTCCAATCTTTGTCAAACTTCTATTCAAATAACAGAAATATTGTAGTATGGGATATCTATGGTTTCTTTTTACTTCCCATTTTCCACAATTTCCTATCCCTTTCGTTCTCGTCTACTAAATAATTTCTAATTTTGCTTGTGGTCATCAACTACAATCTTTTTCTCAGAGGCACAAGCATAATCAATTAAACTAACCTCTTTCTCCACATTACAAATGTCTTTTTTGGGGTGGGGGTGGGGAGTTTCTATTCCTTCCTCTTGAGTGTTTGAAATGTTAACCCACAGTGAGAGATATCATCTTCACCTGTGTCCCATCATTCTTGCAAAATTTTAGGAGTATCTTTCTGTCAGGGCTCGGATTCTGGTGCCCTAAAAATTCATTGAAAATGACCTATAAAATGACTTAAAAATTCATTGAAAATGACCTATAAAAATAAGAGGAAAATTATCTATAAAATTACTTAAAAATAAGGGGGAAATTTGTATAAAACTAAAAAATTTGTATAAAACTGTAATTAATGAATTACTTTTACAATTTTAAATAAATAAGTAATTAGTAGTTTTACAAATTTAAATAAATAATTAGTCTTTATTTTAGGAGAAAAAGTAATCCTTAGTTGCGATCTGGAAAAGAGGAAAAATACCATTTGAAACAGAAGAACAAGTTATTTAACTGATTTTTTAAAGAAAATACTCTACAAATAATAAGTACAGCATACTTTAGTTATAGTGAACTTCTTGGGACCAACATTTTTGCTGCACTATATCAGAGGTTCACTATATCCGATGATGTCAAAGTTAAATATAATTTCTCCACAATGATTGATTTTGTTAATCCAGAGATAAAGCAAAATATATTAACAGCACAAACTGAAAATTTCAGTGTCTTTATTTGTCCTTAAAAATTCAATTATTATCAATTGCTTGCTTAGTACATTTTTCATTAGTAATTTCTCTAGGTCCTACTCCAGAGTTCGTGCACTCTCCATTCTTGATTCTGCGTTGTCCACTGTCTCTAAGTATCGTAATGCAGTCTTGAGACCCTTCACTGCCTGTTGCATTGTTGGAAGTCCCACTCTTTGAAGGCCCTTTTACTCGCCTAATTTCATATGAGATCCTTTTGGTAGTGGGATGGTGCATGTGGCTAATGAAACTGATCTTCACGACATGTCAGTTATCACCAGGCTGTGGGGCTGTGGCAGTCACGCACTTCCTGTCACCTCTGTAAAACACAACACACTTTGTCCTGCAGAATATCAAGTAACATCAAGCTTGAAACTTGATGGAAGCAATTGTATGTCGCCGCCACCAGTTGTAGCCCATGCAGGTCACTATCTTTTTTCTACAGTGAAACTGATTGGAAGGAGGTCATCAGTAAGGTCCCCATTCCGGATCTGCTACCTTCACCCCAGGAGAGACTTCTTTGATTATGGTTGGCCCATAGTTTTTTCAAGCTGTCTAATGCTGGAATTTGTGGCCTAGAGGCAATATATCTTTTCCAGGAGGGAATTAATTTCTAGGTTGTTGCATTTCCTATAACCATGGTTCAGGTTCACTATAACCAAATCATCTTATGCTTATTTGTAATGGAAGTGAAACGGGACCAGTGACAAGTTCACTATATCTGAGTTCACTATAACCGCAGTTGACTGTATTATGTGTAAGGGTATGTATTACATGTTCTCACCTCATTCAGCACAAGCATTGCAATAGATGACTGTGATCGTGTGCAGATTGTCGAATGACCACTGACACCAATTGTTCGCCAGCAGGTTCTTGAACATGGAAAAGCTTCTTTCCACATCAACTAATGAAACAGAATCTTACTTGATGTGTGATAAATCACTGGATTTTTATTCCTCTTGAATTCATTACAAAATCTCCCCAAACACCTGACTAATGGAGCACAATACTTTGTATCCAGAATTTTTGACAAGAACACGCTGAAGTTTTTCTATCCTACTGTATTACCAACATTACCATAAACTTTCTGCAACATGTCTTCAGTTCTTACTAAAGTTCTTACTTCAGTTCTTACTTTCTGCAACATGTTCTCTAAAGGCCAACTTTACCCAACTCTCTCCTGAAGTTGGGGTAATTGTTGATGACAAGGAGCCAAAACTTGATTCAAGTTTGCTTTCCCTCCGTTCCTCTGTCTGCAAACAGGTCTTGAATAGTTTGTTTAGCCATTGCATCAAGTGAGTCAATTACGTTTTTCACTTTATGAAAATAGTCGCTATAATATGCACAGGCATCTATTCATGTGCCCCATCGCGTAATAAAAATAGGCTATGGTGGCAGCGGAATTCTAGGAGCTTGATCTGATCTTTATGTACATGAAACAATGACACATGTTTACACTAATGAATGGCAGGGTTACCTATATGCCACATTTACCCAAAAATACGACACCTCCTCCCCCATCATTTTGAAAAGACCTACTAAAACTTCGTTTGATTTTAATTACTATTCACTCAATAAAATTGCAAATTGTCTTCTTGTTGGCAAGGGTAATTCTTTTTGTCTTATCTATCCCTATGCTCCTGTCCCTTATAAAAATCATGATTGTTTTTGTCAGTGCTATCTTTATCTTGAAGTGTACCTCAAATGCAAGATTTTGGGCCAAACTGTGAAAGGGGGTCCACTGCTATGGCTAGCATGCCACTCTTTTACTAGATCCTTTACCCTCTAATAACAATGCAAGCAATATCTCCTCTTTTCCCAGGGTCATTATTTAATTAATTTACAGGCAGCAGTGCACTGATAATGCCTGAGTCAGCGTAAATAATATATACAAGTATAATAGGAAATATTAGTAGTATAAGATAGTAATATAAGATAGTAATAAGTAATATAATAGTGAAAATTAGTAATGTAATAATAAATATCAGTATCCAAAAACAATGTCCATAATCATTGTTATCTTCTATCCATGTCATTGAAGCAAAATTGATTGGGTGTCCCTTGATGGACCCATCGTGAGCTACTTGGACCACCCAGAGTAGGCCCAGCCCAGTTCATCGCTGGGATCAACAACTCTGCAGGTTATGAGTTTCTTACGTCGCAGCATTTTGAATCTTCTATAGAATCTATAGAAGGAGCAATGCTCCATTCATGTACGATCTCCTTTCTGCAGCTTCACTAGGCCAACACTCAGGTTGTTTAAGATCTTCATGTCGTCCGCATACATAAGGGATTTCGACCTTATGTGTGTGTTGAGGTTGCTGGTATAAATGATCATTAAGATCGGGCCAAAGACTGATCCCTGTGGAATACCTCTTGTGACTTCTCAGCTCTGAAATCCCTTTCCTTATTCTTGCTCTAAATTCTCTTCCCTCCAAAAAGGCTTGTATACAGGGTAAAAATTTACCTCGTATGCTCTAGTTTGTGCAATAATTTTCCATAAGGGACTATCGAAGGCTTTATGAAAGTGTGGTTTATTATTAACTTAAAATTCATTTTGAAATAAGCTATTCTTTAAAACAATTCTCTCTTTAGATTGAATCCGTGCACTGTCATTACCTCATGAATACTTGTTACAAGTTAATTTAAGTAATTCAAACTCCAGTTAAGACAAAGAAACAGAATTGTACTTGTGATCACTCTGATTTTAAATAACAGAATTTACCATAGTAGTGTGAACACTACTCTCATTCAATAAGTTATGAACCACATGTATAACTGTTAATTAATTATATACACAATTGTACAAGAATGCACTCAGGGTTCTTAAGGCATTCAATCATTACTTTGAGAATTAGTTGTTTTCAATTTCATGTAATTTCCTCCCAAACAACATAAATATTCCCTTTTTCTCTCTCAATCTACATTGCCCTTACTGAGTTCGGTTGCTTGTGACGGTGTCTTGAATGCCGAGTGCAAATAGTTGTTGACCTTATGCCAGCAATGCACTCCCCCGGCCCGCTGCTAAATTTCACCTGTTACCTTATTAAGCGGTGCAGGTCCCAACCCAATCTTTTTCTTTAATTCAATGTACAAAAATTCTCTTCCCCTGTATTTATTTTAATTTTAATACATTGCAAAATTTTTCCTTTGGTTTGATGTCTTTTTCTTTATTGAGGAACATCTTTCTGTTTATAGTTATATATATATTATAAATATATACAAAATCTTTGGACATTGTAACTCTCGCATAGTTTCTGGTTGTGTATTTGATTTTGGAGATGATTGAAATTTGCAGAGAGACTTGCTATGATTGTGTATAGTAAATTAAAAAATGTTATTGCTGCCTTTTTTAGTTTCCCTGCTGGGTAACCTGTTTTTTCCTCCCACAATCTTGGGTACTCCTCCATTGTATTTCATGAATACTGATGGATCCTCAACCTGTTGAATCTTAAGATCATTTCTCATACCAGTGAGTTCTTGCTGTTGCATTGGGATGAAGTTGTTTTCTCTAGCACATTGAGGGGCAAGTGAGCCATTCTATGTCAAATCGCACAAGAGTTGATACGACTTTTTTAAAATATACAATATTATTTTTCTTTAATCTAGACATCAAAAAAAGAGACACATGTTTTTTATTTCCCTGAAAATTAATTATTTGTGTTGTTATGACTATATTAAATTTTGGAATTTACGTATACTTTACAAAATATGATTAATTGTTGCTCTGAACATACGTACTATAAAAAATCCTGGTTTGTTTCATTTAATACTTTCAAATGTGTATTTTATTCCTCTGTAAATACATTTTTTCAAAAAATAAATATTTCATTTAGAAAAGTGTAATAAAAAAAAAAAAACACCACAACAACAACAACAACAACAACTCGAGAGAAAAATTAGATAAAATGTAGGTATTTTCAGGTCACATACAGTTCTAAAAAATCAATAGTAAGTATGAGGGCATGCTCTGCCTTCCCATTCACTAATGAACTGTGTATGGTCTGTCTTTGATCCAAGTGCTGCAGAACTATAAAAAGGATTACCATCTGCCTGATTAGGGTTTCAAGAGTTATGGGTATTTCAGATGTTCACTCTGCCCCCAGAATGGATGGGTGACAGCAAAACGAATTCAAATATGAACCATTCTGCATCAAATCGCACAAGACTTGATAGAGTTTTTTAAATGTATGATATTTTTATTAAATCTGAACATCAGAAAACAAGACACATGTTTCTTTATTTGCCTGAAAATCGATTATTTGTGTAGTTATGCATATATTAAATTTTGGAATTTACGTGTACTTCACAAAATATGATTGATATATGATGCTCCAAATGTACGTAACATAAAAAGTCGTGGTTTGTTTCATTTAATACTTTGATAGGTCTATTTTATTCCTCTGTAAATTACTTTCTCAAACAATATATATTTCATTAAAAAATTGTGATTTAAAAAAAAACAACGAAACTTTCTGTATGAACTCGCTTAGATAAAAATTTGAAAAACAATATAGACATATTTCTTATTCAATTTTCTACAAAACCCAACAAGTAAACAAGTGAGTACTGAATACTACAGATCAAAAAAATATTTTGTAAGTATGCGGGTGTGCGCTTCTTGCCCCTGCACTAACGAATTGTGTTCGATCAATCTTTGATATAAGTGCCGAAGAACAATAAATGGAATGACTTCTGCCTGATTAGGGTTTCAAGAAATATTAGTTACTCATACGTTCACTCTGTCCCCAGAAGGGATAGGTGTCAGCGAAACGAATTTTACTGCCGAGTCCCTTTGTGTCCTAGATCCCTAGATGGGGTGAAATACGACAGTCCACTTGTCAAGGGACTTGAGAAAAGTTTTCTAAACATCAGTTGCAATTCGCATCTTATAAAGAGGAGTGCCAGAGCTTGTTCTGTGAATCGTGTAGCTACTAGCAATATAAGTGGCGATCAGCGTATGAGATACGACAGAAGGTTCTATCGATTTAATCTTTCTGATTATGATTTTAAGAAAAGAAAATCTCCAATTTGTGTAAACTGCGATTGACTAGTGAAACTTGATTTAGAGGAGTCATTAGATTGGCAAATTTGTGATTCATGCTCGAAAAAAGGGAGTCAGCTTCCAAAAATGCTTTTTGTTAGTGAAGAGAGCGGCGAGATCAGTCCCGTGGCATTAACGAAAGTAGCGAAAAGTCCAGTGAATATAGTGAAAACAGTGGAAATCAAGGAAATGACAATTAAAGCTCTTCAGATAGTTCAAGTGTGTGCAAAATAATGTAGAGAACAAGAGTTTAATTCCAATAGGAGAAACCCCCATCAAGAAAAGAAAATTGTAACAAAATCAGTATATTCCCATGTGAAATTTCAGACAGTACAAAGTGCTATCACAAATAATTTTTTCACACCGAAGATCCTTCGACGTCAATTGAAAAATCAGACAATAGAGATATTATTAAGAAACTTATCGATTCCTTTCACTCAACAGATCACAAGACGTTGAAAATTCAAATTTTGACAATTTTTGAAAGTTGAAGATACAGTAAAATTAATCGACACTTCGCTGCAACCGAACACATGATAAAAGTGACTAAAAAGTTGGATGAAGAAAATGGAATTTTTGTCCAGACCTGAAAGTAAATTCGGTAAGACATGTGCATGTGTAAGAACTGTGCACTGTGATGAGTGTTCAGGAAGTGTTCAGGAATTCTAAGGTAAGCGAGTACATAAATTTGAAGTGAGTTGTGGGGGACCAGAAACTTTCAAAATGTCAGTCAAATCGTGAGTCAAGAATCTGTCATTTAATAACCAAATGCAATCGTGAAGTTTACCACCTCAAGAAGTACTTAAATGATTGCTTCATTAAAAGAAACCGACGGCCAGTATCCCAAGAAACTCGTCTCTTGCAGCAATCTACTCCACATTGGTTCATAAAAATTAATATTTTTTAAAGTTACTGAGATCCCACTTTGATTATTTCTGGAGTTGTCAACTATACTTTCGTGCATTTATTAATATTTTTTAAAAAGTTTTAGCTCATCGAGTTTACATAAATGTTTAATTTTCAAATTTAAGATTTAAAAAAAAATGAAAATTCAGGAAATTAAATATTTTGCAAAATCTAAAAAATTAAACATGTTTTTAAGTTTTGAATAGAATTTGAAAGGAGTTTCTATAATTAGTGTATTAAAAAATGTGGTATTTTTGAGTTAGTGATGCGCGTAATTTTTAGCAAATTTCATTATCCAATATTTCCAAAAATACTAGTTAGAAAAAAAAAATACACGTGTTAACGTATTTGATCCATATAATAAATAGAAAATAGTTAAAAACATGAAGGTCAAATTTTGGTATTTTTTGTGCGATTTGATGTGGAATGGCTGAAGTCCCTGAATTTCATCAAAATTACGTGGGCATGGTTAATCCAACAGTTTATTTTCAGTGACATTATTATTATTATTATTATTATTATTATTATTATTATTATTATTATTATTATTATAGAACAATGAACTCCAATATTTATAAGTTACATTATTCACTTAAAAGAAAAAAATATGATGGTTGAATTATAGAAGATCCGAATAAAGTAAGATGGTTGACAGTTGGGTGTAAAGACGGTAATTTACCTCATATTCTCTCGTCTCGTAAGCGAGCAAGGCTCAACGAGAAAGGAGTCCACGATAATATCGTGCAACAAGAATGCATTCTCGAGAACGAGGCGACTCGATAATCTCGTAGCCAGGGCACTCAGACAGAGGTGAATGCCAACCGTCTTAGTAGATATCAATGAGCTCGTCGAGTGACATAGGATCCTACGTCCGGGCGGGAAGCCTGTTGACATGAAATACTGCGTTGCAAATTCATCGAAATTCTCGGAACAGATGTCCTCCTTGCCGTGATTTCGAGTTAATCACATCAGATTTAGTTTAAATTTGACCGTCGCGAAAGCACGCATAAACACTCGTGAAAATATCACAATTTCAGCTATCGTAAACCAGTTTTTCTGTAATATTGCATAATCCCGATTATATATTTTTGTGGTGTTTATCGTTAAAGCGTCAAAAAAGTGCCAGTATTGATAACTAAAATTGTAACAAATATTGACATTGAGCACTGTTGAATAGACTTATCTACTACTCTTACGGCAGAAAACAAGCATTCAGTTCAAAATTAATAATTGAAAAATATTTCATTTATGCACACTTTATTATTCTTTTTACATTTTTTTCAAAATTGACAACTTAAAAATATATTAAATAAATAATCAAAGACTTTGTAAACTTAATAAGAACTTGGAAAATAACATTTTGTAGCCGTGCTTGTTTATTAATAATGATGATTTAACTGACAAAACGAAATTAAAAATAATA
The DNA here is from genome assembly GCA_011170035.1 of Teleogryllus occipitalis. Lineage (NCBI taxonomy): Eukaryota > Metazoa > Arthropoda > Insecta > Orthoptera > Gryllidae > Teleogryllus > Teleogryllus occipitalis. The sequence continues at coordinate 798,115 of BLKR01000077.1, read as the reverse complement.
TTTTTTGTACAAATAAAACTGAGTGCGAATCTGAAAGCCTGGTTGCTCAGTGTCATCACAAATGGTCAGGACTTCCTCAGTTCGCCTCGGAAGGGCACGGAAAGAGAGAGGGCAGACCCCACACCCTCAGCGTATGGGTTGACCTTCTCTCCCCAAATGAAATACGAAGTAAGGCGTCTGCGCCTCCTACGTCTACGTTTCCGACAGGAAACAGGGTATCGGTGTCGTCTCTCCTGTGAGAGATATTCTGCTCGATGAAAGAAGTACAAACACATTTCCTTTCGTTCGAAAACGATCTGACAATTGCAGTGATTACTTCATATTTTAACTTTTACAAAACTGATTGTACAATTGTTTCATTCACAAGTAAAACTTCGAGGACAAAACATCGGCTTTAATAAACTGATATTTAAAACATTGATGTTTTTTAAAACGTTGCAGTGGCATCAGTTTCTCTGATCCATTTCAGCCCCTTTTCACTTTTCTTGTGCACCGACAATACATAAAAATGTAACACGTTATGAATATGTAAATGTTTGATTATTGCACCAGGAGTGCAACTATTTAATTAATGTAGTTATATTATTTTATTGCCAAAAATATTACTCAATATTTATACTAGGTATTTTCAAAGCTTCACGAATAGAAGCGAAAAAGATGTACGGAAACCTCAAAAAAATTTGAACTGTAGTAATTGCCATAATAACCTAAGTGATATCAAGCAAGGACTTAATCATTTGATTAAATATGAAATTTTTCATTACATGAAATTCTGACTTAGGTCTGGTCTTTCACGAAGAACGTATACACTTTCTATTAATTTATTTACAAGTTTATTTACGGGAGTGCAACATTATTTATTTATAACATTTATTATAGATCTTTTTAATTTCGTGCGTGGAGGAAATTCTTACTCTACACTAAGAAATTTTAACCACGAGCCTCTTCCGATATCCTCGGCTGGCTTGGACTGCTCACGGTAATACTCTGTCCCTTCGAGATACGAGAATTTCGCGATCGGCCGCTCTCGTTGCTTCCGCAAGAGAAAGAATCTTTTTCAACAGAGCACCATCACGACATCCCGGTGGGGGTTCCCCCTCCATGGCCCTGCTCCTTTCTTGGGACAGCGAGAATGACTCGCACCTACGAGATACGAGAGAGAATATTGCTGGTTTGACCGTCTTTAGTTGGGTGTGAAGGGGGATGGCGTTGTTGCCTACTACACACACTTTTTACGTTACTTTGTAGGTATCATGACATAATCTGTAATTAACATTGACAACAAAAGTAAGAGCTCAAGCTACTCTGCTCATGTGAAGCATTTCATTATAATTAACCTCACTGGACTAACTTAAGAGCCAAGAGATTCATTTATTGTGTAATTGGAAGTGACATCTGTGCAAATGCTGAAGCTTCCGATTCATTGGTGCATGTGTGGCAAGTGACAACTGTCACTTGTCTTCCAATTTTATTAGTAGTAATCATGTAACTATGAATACATAGCTCCATGGGTGTAATAGTGTGTTGTTTTTTGTTGCCCATATCTTAGACATGTTTTTCTGTGTTTAGGTATTAAATTGGCAGTGTTTGCACGTGAAGAATAAAAAATATATTAAGTTGATACAAAGGCTGGCCAGCCAGTGCACAGAGATGATTATGCTGGTGTGAAGTGTAATATATTATTCCTTAGAAGAATGTGTTTATAATTTAGAAGCAATGTTATAAAGGAAGACTGTTTTCTAATCATAGTAAATTAATACTTCTAGTTAGTTATGTAGATGTAATATTATGTAAACAATATATTACAACTTTTTAGAAAAAAATGAGTTTTTGTTTTTAGAAAAGAAATATAGCCCTTTTCTTCAATTAAACTGTTAGATTTGCTTTTGTGACAATTTCTGAAAATGCTTTGGGTGTTTTACATTCCGATAAGAAGTTAAATGTATTTTCCACTTTGAATATGTAAAGTCCTTGCCCTAATCTGTAACTGTGAGAGGTGTGTAATCTCTGTGTGTATTCAAGAACTGGCTCAGTAAACACATAGCAGTGGTGTAAGCATCGAGATGGTCGTAAGTATCATTAGACATTTCATTACAATATAAAATTGGAAAATCAGCCTATGGTGATCGCTGATGATGTTAGTAGTTATCAGGTGGCAATTGTATAATAGAGACCGGATTTTCATGTACTTACATATTTTTTGTCTTAATACTTATCGCTCTCAAAATTTTAATCTTGGCGAATTGTCGCCGTCCAAACACAATAACCAATTTTTTCATTACATATTTTTACATATTTGGTACTATATTATATATTTTACATATTTCGCTACTCTCACAAATTCTCACAAAGTGAGAATCCGCCTCCGGATCGGTCACTCATTTCTCCCACGATTATCTCCTCCACAGGGACCCACCCCCTATATGCGAATACTGCAAAATAGATCTTATCGTGGAGCATGTTCTCTTACACTGTGTTAAGATAGAGAGCCGTCGAATGCATGACCTTGCTAGCTCCTTAGCGGAGATTCTTAGAAATGATGAATCCTCTCTCTGCAAGCTGTTTGCGAGAGACTGGCTTGTACAGCCTTATCTGAGAGAAGATAATGCCAATTATTGGCTTTTAGCCCGAGATTTAAAAAAAAACAACTATCTGGCATTTTTCTGCCAAACCCTTTGATTAGGATACGTTCTTTTTCAGTTTTACTTTGCTTCCTATTTAAAGATTTTAATTTTTTTGTTAGCTTGGCACTAATATTGTGCACTGGTCTTGAAATAATTTGACACGGGCGAAAATGACCTTAGCCGTTGAAGCGCCCTTAAACTCAATCAATCAATCGAAAGATTATGGACGGCTTAAGAGTGCTTCGAGAGCTGACATGTCGTCAGGAGACATATGTCTTGTCTACCTCGACGACATAATTGTTGTCGGAAAATCTTTCGAAGACCACATCAAGAACCTAGAACAGGTGTTCAAGAGGTTGGAAGGAGCGAACTTGAAACTCAGCCCAAAGAAATGCCATTTATTTCGCAAGCAGGTGAATTACCTTGAACATGTATCTGACACGGGAGTAGAACCTGATCCGGAGAAGGTTAAAGCTGTAAAGGAATGGCCAGTCCCAAAGGATAAATATGAAATAAATATGAAATGATAAGTTTTCTGGGTCTATGTAGATATTATCGCCGCTATGTTCTGGGATTTGCCAACATCGCGAAACCGCTGACTCAGTTGACCGAAGAAAAGCGTGTTTCAATGGGATCAAGATTGCCAGCGCGCTTTCGAAAAGCTTAAAAGCACCTTGCTGAGTGCCCCTATATTGAGCTATCCACTACCTCAAGGGAATTATGTACTTGATACTGACGCAAGTAACGGCATTGGAGGGATATTATCGCAGATACAAAATGGACGAGAGAGAGTAATCGGTTATTATAGTAAAGTGCTATCAAAGCCAGACCCGTCGAGGTGGGTCGGTCCACGTCCTGACGGGGATGCAGGGAGGGCTCTCAAGTATTCCTTTCTTTCACAAGTCATTTTTCTTCTCCCCATTGTTCATTCTCATTCTTTTATAACATCCTGTTTCCTTTCTTCTCCCTCTTCTATTTCACTGGCTCTCTCTGTATGCTGAACGCCCACCCATGTGTTTGCCGTGCATGGCGACCCGTGTCGAAGGGAATGTGTGTCCTGGCGGTTGAGGGGTGTTTGTTTCCCCAGTACTCACCTTGTGCAACGTTATGCTTTGCACTTAGAGATACGTTGTTACGTATTTTGGGGAACATTCCTTGTAGGCTTCAATACGCTTCCTTTGGCCTCGGACTCTTCTAGACGGGCGGTCGGGAGCTAACCCACTCCCAATCAATCGGCTTGGACTAGATCTTGTACTGAACTCCAGGGTGAGCGGGGGGATTCACGGTAGTGCAGCGCTGTGTTATTCCCCCACTATATCCCCGTGGCAACCCTGCCACTCCGATGGAGTGTCCCCTTGTTGGGTTCCGTGGTGGGTGGGGACCACGGGGATGAATCTAATATCCATCTCATGGATACTAAACCTTCTACCCCGCCCTCTTCCGCAAGGAAGAGGCGATGTCCGGAACGAACTATTGATCTGAATAGTTTCTTTTCGAAAGAAGATAGGCCAAAGAAACCTAGATTCCTCCTCATGGAATGCGCTGAGGAAGGAAAATCTTTTAAAATGCTAAGTGCTGTCCGTTTTAGCGCGCGCAATTGAGGAAACTTATGGAAAGCTACAAGCTGTGGTGCGACAAAGGAATGGTACCATTCTCGTTGAAGCACGTTCAGATGACCAAATAGATAAGATTATGAAAACCAAGCAGATTGCCGGCCTCCAAGTGAAATACCACTCACCCAACACTTAACCTGTGTAAGGGAGTGGTCAACCATGAAGACTTCTCTGCGGAGAGTGAGGAAGATTTAATAGCCTTTTTTAAGAGCCAGGGAGCCACGGAAGTATATAGGATCAAGAGGAGGGAGCATGGGCGAGAAATCCCCACTTCCACCCTTATTCTCACGTTAAATCTTCCAACTCTCCCTCAAATGATCTCGTGCGGTTTATATAATCTTCACATACGGCAATATGTCCCCAACCCTGTGCGGTGTTTTAAGTGCCAGAGGTTCGGCCATACACAGCAGCGGTGCATGGCAGATAACCCAGTGTGCGGTAAGTGCGGGAGAACGATGCACGAACCTGAACCCTGTGCAACTACACCGCATTGTGTAAATTGCGAAGGTGACCACCCGGCCAATTACAAGCAATGCCCTACTTTCTTGAGAGAACGCGCCATACAGAAGATTCGAGCAGTCGAAAAAGTGTCCTTTCCTGAGGCCAAACGTCGGTACCAGGCGAGGAACCCTGTTGATCTCTCTCGCTCCTCCGATGCCGTGAAAGTAAAGACACCTAGGGTAGCAACGGGATGCCAAACGGAACGAGCTACTCCCCAAGTGGAGTTTTGCATGCCAGGTGTCTCCAGTGGATGCCTCCCCTCCAAGGTGGGAGAGTGATCATCCCGACGAAATATAAGATGGACAAAAAAACTCAGCCGTTGCAGTCGACTAAACACATCCAACCCCCTTTCATCAGAAAATGTTAGACGCAAATCTGCCTCAGACACGGCCACGAAAGGCTCATCGAAGCCACGTGTTACTCCTTCCGAAACCCACACTGAGCGAGCATCCAGCCCCCCTGGCAGTGCCCGGGAGGTCTCGGCTTCGGCGGAGGCTCCCGTTGGGGAAGAGTCTCGCGCATCCAGATCCCAACGTCGGAGGAAAAAAGAAAGTTGAATTTACCATGGCTCTCATATGGAACATGAATGGTTTCTCCTCGCGTCGGGACGATTTTAAACTTCTGTTATCCCGTCACAACCCTTTAATAATCAGACTCACCTCACCCCACCTCGACCCTTGTCTCTTCGTGGTTTCTCCCCTTACAGGTTTGATGTGGATGATGGTCTCCGTGCTCATGGTGGAGTTGCTTCACTGGTACATGATTCGCTGCTGTCTACAGAGGTGCCTGTTCAGACTGGCCTTCAAGCAGTGTGTGTGTAGGTGCACCTCCCATCCCTCACACTCACTATGCAATATTTACACCCTTCCAGGGCTGACTGTATCTGCTTATGAACTTCTGGACTTGATAAACCAACTGCCCTCTCCGTTCGTGGTTGTCGGGGATGTAAATGCCCATAATCCTCTCTGGGGCTCTTTCCGCACCTGTCCGAGAGGCAGTGTATTAGAATCAGTAATAGACACGGCAAACTTCGTTATTCTGAATTCCGGTGAGCCAACTGATTTTGCCGTCGCCACAAATTCAAGCACGTGTATCGATCTAGTACTCTGCAGCCCTTCTCTTGCAACTCCTGCAATGGTCCATCCTAGACGACCTGTGCGGAAGCGACCATTACCCCGTTATCGTCCACATTGATGGACTTGCTCGTGGGTTGGCCCGCCCCCCTCAGTGGTGTGTTCGACGTGCTGACTGGCTGACATTCCAAGCGAACGTTAGTCTATCGGAGGGCGAGTTTGTCAGTGTGGAAGAAATGGCAGCACATTTTAAGTGCTGTACTACAAGCTGCGGACATTGCAATTCTCAAGTCGACCGGCCCGTCGAGGTGGGTTGGTCCACGTCCTGACGGGGGGATACAGAGAGGGCTCTCAAGTATTCCTTTCCTTCACAAGTCACTTTTCTTCTCCATTGTACATTCTCATTCTTCTATACCATCCTGTCTCTTTTCTTCTCCCTCTTGTATTTCACTGGCTCCCTCTGTATGCTGAACGCCCACCCATGTGTTTGCCGTGCATGGCGACCCGTGTCGGAGGGAATGTATGTCCTGGCAGTTGAGGGGCCTGTCTGTTTCCCAATTACTCTCCTCGTGCTCCTTTTTTTCTTGGCATCCAGGGATACGTGCTCTTACGTATTTTGGGGAACATTCCTTGTAGGTCTCGATACACTTGCTTTGGCTACGGACTCTTCTAGACGGGCGGTCGGGAGCTAACCCACTCCCGATCAACCGGCTTGGACTAGGTCTTGTACTGAACTCCAGGGTGAGCGGGGGGATCCACGGCGGTGCAGCGCTGTGGTAACCCCCCACTATATCCCCGTGGCAACCCTGGCACTCCGATGGAGTGTCCCCTTGTTGGGCTCCGTGGTGGGTGGGGACCACGGGGATGAATCTGATATCCTCTTAATGGATAAAAAACCTACCCCCCCACCCTCTTCCATAAGGAAGAGGAGATTTGTTGGTGAAACAGTAAATCTTGAGAGTTTTTTTGTAATGAGTCAGACAGACCCACTAAGCCCCGCTTTCTCGTCATGTCAAGTAAAAGAGAAAATGAAACTATGAAGAGTGTCAGCCCTATAAAACTTGCCAGGGAAATTGAAAAGTTTGGTATATTTCAGTCGGTGATCCGTCAGAGAAATGGCACAATTCTTTTCGAATGTCGCTCTGACGAACAGATCAGCAAGATCCTTGACCTCAAAGAAATAGCCGGCCTCCAGGTACATGTGTCCGCCCACCCGACCTTAAACCTCTGCAAGGGCGTGGTAAACCACGAAGACTTCTCTACCGAATCGGAAGAAAATTTGAAAGCCTTCGAGCCATATGGTGTCAGATTTATAGGATTCAGCGGAGAGTAAATCACTCCTACCTCAACTCTAATACTGACTTTCGACCGTCCATCTCTACCAGAGAAGATATCGTGTAGCTTCTACAATCTCCGTGTCAGGCAGTATGTTCCAAACCCTCTGCGCTGCTTTAAATGCCAGAGGTTTGGCCATACACAACCTCGCTGCATGAGCGCCGCAGTCTGCGTGCACTGTGGAAGGGAGGTTTGTAATGACTCAAACTGCTCCGCCGAGGCAAAGTGCGTTAACTGTTGTGGAAAACATCCATCTAATTCCAACCAGTGCCCCATTTTCTTAACCCGTCGAGGTGGGTTGGTCCACGTCCTGACGGGGGGATGCAGAGAGGGCTCTAGTATTCTTTTCTTTCACCAGACATTTTTTTCTTCTCTCCATATATCATTCTCGTTCCTTTATTACATCCTTTCTCTTTTCTTCTCCCTCTTCTATTTCACTGGCCCCCTCTGTATGCTGAACGCCCACCCATGTGTTTGCCGTGCATGGCGACCCGTGTCGGAGGGAATGTGTGTCCTGGCGGTTGAGGAGTCTGTTTGTTTCCCCACTACTTACCTTGTGCTACGTTCTGCTTTGCACTTAGGGATACGTTGTCTACGTATTTTGGGGAACATTCCTTGTAGGCTTCAACACGCTTGCTTTGGCCTCGGACTCTTCTAGACGGGCGGTCGGGAGCTAACCCACTCCCGATCAATCGGCTTGGACTAGGTCTTGTACTGAACTCCAGGGTGAGCGGGGGGATACACGGTGGTGCAGCGCTGTGCTATTCCCCCACTATATCTCCGTGGCAACCCTGGCACTCCGATGGAGTGTCCCCTTGTTGGGCTCCGTGGTGGGTGGGGACCACGGGGATGAACTCAATATCCATCTTCATGGATACTAAACCTTCTCCCCCGCCCTCTTCCACAAGGAAGAGGCGATGTCCAGAGAGAACTATTGATTTAAATAGTTTCTTTTTAAAAGAGGAAGACCGACCGAAGAAGCCTAGATTCCTCCTCATGGCATGCGCCGAGGAAGGAAAAACATTCAAATCTGTCAGTGCTGTTCGTTTGGCGCGTGCCATAGAGGAAACCTTTGGAAAGCTGCAAGCTGTAGTGCGACAAAGGAATGGTACCATTCTATTTGAAGCACGTACAGATGACCAGGTGTCGAAAATTATGAACACTAAGCAGATTGCCGGCCTCCAGGTGGATGTGACCACACACCCTACACTAAACCTCTGTAAGGGAGTGGTCAACCACGAAGACTTTTCAACGGAGAGTGAGGAAGAACTAGTTTCGTTTTTTAAAGACCAAGGCGTGACTGATGTGTATAGAATCAAGAGGAGGGAGCATGGGCGAGAAATCCCCACTTCCACTCTTATCTTGACCTTTGATCTTCCTACTCTCCCTGAGAAGATCTCGTGCGGTTTTTATAACCTCCACGTCCGACAATACGTTCCTAATCCTTTGAGGTGCTTCAAGTGCCAGAGGTTTGGCCACACACAGCAGCGGTGCATGGCAGACACCCCCGTGTGTGGTAAGTGTGGGAGATCTACACACGAACCTGAACCCTGCGCCATTGCACCGCATTGTGTTAACTGCGAAGGTGACCATCCGGCCAATTACAAACAATGTCCAACCTTTTTGAGAGAGAGGGCAATCCAGAAGATCCGAGCTGCTGAGAAGGTATCATTTCCCGAGGCCAAACGTCGGTATCTATCAAGGAACCCCGTTGATCTGTCTCGCTCCTTCTCCGCCGCTGTGAAGGTTAGGACTGCGGGGGTAGCAGCGGGTTGTCAAACGGAACGAGCTATCCCCCAAGTTGTGAGTTTCGCTTGTCAGGTGTCTCCGCTGGACCTCCCTGTGGATACCTCACCCCTGCAGGGTGGGAGAGTGATTATCCCGACAAAATACAAGAAAATTGAAAAAAGAGCTCAGCCTTCGCAGAAGACCAAACCTCTTTCTAATGTTTCAATGGAAGTTGATAGACGAACACCTACTTCAGACCCGGTCAATAGAAAACAAAAGGCAACAACACCTAACGAATCTCGCACTGAGCGAGCACCCAGCCCCTCTGGCAATGTCAAGGAGGTTTCGTCCTCGGATGAAACTCCCGTTGTGGCGGAATCCCGATCATCCGGCTCCCAACGCCGGAGGAAAAAAGAAACCTAATTATTCTCCATGGCTCTTATGTCATGGAACGTAAATGGTTACTCCTCGCGGCGGGACGATCTCAAGCTGTTGTTGTCCCGTCACAATAGTCTAGTAATCTGTCTCCAAGAGACTCATCTTACTCCGAGCCGTCCCTTGTCTCTTCGTGGTTTTTCCCCTTTCAGGTTCGATGTGGATGATGGCCTCCGCGCTCATGGCGGAGTCGCTTCATTGGTTCATGATTCGCTGCTGTCTTCAGAGGTACCTCTTCAAACCGACTTCCAAGCAGTGTGTGTGCAGGTGCACCTTCCATCCCTCACACTCACTGTTTGCAATATCTACATCCCTCCAGGACTGAGTGTATCTGCTCACGAACTTTTGGGTTTGATCAACCAACTGCCCTCTCCGTTTGTGATAGTCGGGGATGTAAATGCCCACAGTCCTCTCTGGGGCTCTTCCCGCACTTGTCCAAGAGGTAGTGTATTAGAATCGGTTATAGACTCAGCGAACCTGGTTATTCTGAATTCCGGTGAACCAACTCACTTCGCCGTCGCCACAAACTCAAGCACGTGTATCGATCTAGCACTCTGCAGCCCTTCTCTTGCAGCCGTTCTGCAATGGTCAGTCATAGATGACCTGTACGGAAGCGACCATTACCCGATTATCGTCCACATTGATGGGCTAGCCCGTGGGTTGGCGCGCCCCCCTCAATGGTGTGTCGGACGTGCTGACTGGCTGACATTCCAAGCTAACGTCAGTGTATCGGAGGAGGAGTTTGTCAGTGTGGAAGAAATGGCAGCACATTTTAACAAAGCTGTATTACGAGCTGCGGACATTGCAATCCCCAAGTCTACTGGTAAATCGCGACACCCTTTCGTCCCGTGGTGGAACTCGGATTGCTCAAGGGCTGTTAGTGCTCGCAAGAAAGCTTTGGGGAGATTAAAACACTATCCAACCGCGGATAACTTAATCGAGTACAAAAGGTGCAGAGCAAAGGCGAGGAGAACCATTTTAAAAAGTAAAAATGCATCATGGAGGTCATACGTCTCCTCTTTGAATTGCCAAACGCCACCACGTCTGGTATGGAGGAAGGTGCGTCAAATCAAAGGATATCCTTCCTCAAACTCTGTGCCAGGTCTTCTAAAAAATGGTCAAGTTATCACAGCTCGAGACGCCATTGCAGAGGTACTTGCCACTCATTATGAAAAAATGTCGAGTTCGGCAAACTATGCTCCAAACTTCATTCTTCTCAAAGAAAGAATGGAAAACCGCACTTTGGATTTTTCTAGCAGAGCACATGAGGATTATAATACCCATTTCTCCATGTTTGAAATGAGTTCTGCTCTAATGCTTGCGAAAAGAACCACACCAGGTCCAGACCAAATTCACAACTTAATGCTGCTACATCTTCCCGAAATGGCCATGCAATTTCTTCTCCGACTCTTTAACCGTATTTGGGAAGAGCACACCATCCCTACCTTTTGGCGAGAAGCCATCATCGTCCCAGTTCCCAAAGAAGGCAAAGATCGATCACTTCCATCAAGTTATCGACCTATCTCTCTCACAAGCTGCGTATGCAAAGTTCTGGAACGCATGGTGAATCAGCGTCTGGTCTGGACCTTGGAGTACAAAAATCTGTTGACGCCTATCCAAAGCGGGTTTAGAAGAAACCGTTCAACCTTGGACCACCTCGCTTCGTTGGCAACAGCTGTTTGTACATCGTTCGTCTTGAGGCAACATCTTGTGGCCATATTATTCGACATAGAAAAGGCCTACGACACCACCTGGAGGCATGGCATTCTGCAAACCCTGCACTCTTGGGGATTTAGGGGGAAACTTCCTCTATTCCTTCAAAGCTTCCTTTCAAACAGATCCTTCCGTGTTCGTGTGGGTGATAGGCTTTCTCGTAGTCACCCTCTTGAAAATGGTATCCCCCAAGGATCAGTCCTGAGTGTCACTCTGTTTGCCATCGCCATCAATGGTATAGCGTCGACCGTGCGAGAACCTGTAAAGGCGTCGTTGTTTGTGGACGACTTTGCCATCTTCTGTTCATCCAGCAGCATCAGTGTGATTCAGAGGCAACTCCAAATGGTGCTCAACAAGCTCCACGAATGGAGCACGTCAACGGGCTTTAATTTCTCTGCTACTAAATGTACCTGTTTGCATTTTTGTAGGATATTCCATCTGCATAGCAACCCAGTTCTGTACTTGGGAGGAAATCAGCTTCCATTCGCTGAATCTGCTAAGTTCCTGGGGCTTACATTTGACAAGTCCCTAACGTGGCGTGCTCATATCCGTGGATTACAAACCAGATGTGTCTCTCCCCTTAATCTTCTTCGAATGCTGAATGGTACATCATGGGGTGCCGACCGCACTACGCTACTGCGGTTATATAGATCACTCATCCGCTCAGTTTTGGATTACGGTAGTGAAGTGTATGGCTCGGCAGCTCCCTCGACTCTGCGACCCATCAATAGTATACACCACGCTGGTATCCGTCTGTCAACTGGTGCGTATCGCACCAGCCGAATTGAGTGCCTTCTAGCCGAGGCTGGTGAGCCCTCCTTAAAAAGAAGGCGGGATATCTTATTAGCATCTTACGGTGCTAAAGTATCAGGACTTCCTAATCATCCATGTCGCCAAATAATTACCCATCCTAAGTATGAAACATCCTATATTCTTCGAACATCATTGCCTCACCCTCCAGGTATTCGATTGCGAAATCTTTTGCGCGACCTTAATGTTGATCTTCCCACCCCTGTGAAACCCCCAAGTCACCCCATTCCCCCTTGGAAACTCCTCCGTCCGAATATTGATCTCGGTCTATCCAAGCTTCCCAAACAAACGACTAGCCCTCTTGTTTACCAGATGCATTTTCAGGACATGAGGATAGCCTATCCAGATCATGTATTCTTATACACAGATGGTTCATCGTGCAATGGCTCAGTGGCATGTAGTTTTTACTGTATCAAAGCCACCAAATCATATCGGCTACATTCTCAGTGCAGTATCTTCACTGCTGAAATGTATGCAATTTTTGAAGCCCTAAAATACATCGAGTCAGCGAGTTTGCGTCGAGTAGTTCTCTGTTCTGATTCTCTCAGCTCACTACAAGCTGTCTCCCGTTCTTCATCAGACTACCTGACGCAATCAGTTCAAAACCTCATCCATCGCCTTTTGTCTCACCACTATGACCTGGTACTAAGTTGGGTCCCAGGCCATGTGGGAATCGTGGGAAACGAGATGGCTGATCGGGCGGCGAAATCGGCGACGGAGAGTACTCGTGTTGATATTCCTTTTGTACCATCGTCTGATGTTAAAACTTCTTTAAAACGATGCATCTTTAGAGCGTGGCAAACAGAGTGGCACAATACCACCTATAAACTAAGTGCAATAAAGGATTCTGTCAATTCTTGGCGTTCCTCGTCCAGACCTTCTAGGCGCGAGGAAGTTATTTTAACCCGTCTTCGTATCGGACACTGCCACTTTTCTCACAGTTTCCTCCTTCGAGGTGAGTCTCCTCCTACCTGTGATAGATGCAGGGCGGATCTTTCCGTGGAACACGTCCTCCTGCAGTGTTTGAAATTTGTTGGCAGCCGACGAAGACATGGTCTGGGCAACTCTCTACGGGAGGTGCTCGGAGATGACGATTCCGCGCTCTCAAAGCTTTTTTGTTTTTTGAGAGAAAGCGGAATATATAATTTTATCTGACAAATAAGGGCAATAAATATTTTCTCTGCCCCAGATTTGTTTTTAAAATTTGTCTTGTTTACCTGTTTGTTTTTTTTATGCGTAATGGATGGTTTCCTTTTAGGGTATGAGCTTTTAAATTAGCTGAAAAGTTGCACCAGCAACCCTTTTAATAAACTTTAATTGATTTTTTTAGAAATACTTTGACATGGGCGCCAATGACCTTGGTAGTTGAAGCGCCCTTTAAACCCCAATCAATCAAACCATTTTCTTAAGAGAGAGATCCAGAAGATCAGGATCTCTGAGAAAGTTTTCTTTCCGGAGGTACGACGCCGTTACCAGACGCGAAACCCCGTGGACATGGCCCGACGTTTCGCTGACACCGTGGGTCAACATAAGACAGTCAATTCGGAAACCCAAACGCCTAAAGCCTCCACTTTGTGCAATGCTGCCTGCCAGGTGTCCTTTGATGACATCGGCGGAGATGCAAATCCCAAATCTCTTGTCCAGCCTGAAACAAAATCGGAAACAAAAACCATAAATATTTCAACCAACACCCAAACACATCAAGAGAAGCTGAGGCCGACAGGCCCTATTGCTAGATCTAGGTCGCCTGTCTCAAGGGACCGTGGTGTCTCAATACATGCGACCCTCTCCAGCAGTAGTCAAGATGACTGCTGGGAATGAGGAACTCGAACCAAGCCATTACTTTCCAACAAAGAAGAAAAAGAAACCTGATACATAACCCACCCTTGAACCCAAAACTTAACTAGAAACTATGGCTCTCCTCTCATGGAACATAAATGGCCTTCGAACACGTTTGGATGAATTGAAGTTAATAATGTCTATACATAGACCCGTGGTTATCTGCCTGCAGGAAACATCTCCTTTCTGAGCACTCCCTCTCTCTACGCGGCTTTTGTTGCTACAGGCAAGACGTAGACGATGGCCTCCGCGCCCATGGCGGAGTCGCCACGTTTATCACAAACTCTTTGGTATCGAAAGAAATAGACATACGAACCACTCTGCAGATATCTTGCGTTCGTGTAAATTTCCGAACTATTTCTGTTACCATTTGCAACATTTATATCACGCCTGGACAAGTGTCACAAAACGAACTGGAAGATGTGCTCTCTCAGGTGCCTACACCTTTTCTCATTGTGGGGGACTTCAACGCCCACAACCCTGCCTGGGGTGGCACAAGGTCGTGCACGAGAGGCAGGTTACTTGAAAATATCCTAGATAACCAAAACTTAATTCTTCTAAATTCTGGCGAAAGCACACACTTCCGTAGCTTCTAACACATTCTCGTCCGTGGACCTAGCTCTCTGTAGTCCCTCCGTTTCTACAATCTTCGAGTGGACTGTCCTTGGCGACCTGCATGGCAGTGTCCATTTTCCAATTCGGGTCAATCTCGATATTCCCGATCTGAACGTTGCTCGCCCCCCTCGGTGGCTAATCCACTGAGCTGAGTGGGAAACATTCAAGAAAGAATTACGAATATCGGAAAACTGCCCAAACGACATCGATGCTATGGTTGCCCATTTTAATAACGCCGTCCTTCATGCGGCCTCATTTGCCATCCCGAAGTCGTCGGGCCATGCACGACACCCCCCTGTGCCATGGTGGAACGATGATTGTGCCACCGCGGTCCGGGATCGGAAGAGGGCATTGGCAAAACTTAGTAGGTTCCCAACCATGGAAAACCTAATAAACTATAAAAGATCCCGAGCCAGAGCTAGATTAACGATACGGGAAAGTAAGGCTGCGTCCTGCAGAGCCTACATCTCGTCACTCTCGTGCCATTCATCCCCTAAACTTGTGTGGAGAAAGGTCCGACAGATCGCTGGAAGACTCCCTTCGCCGTCTATTTCAGGGCTTATGGTAAATGGCAATCTCCTAACCTCTCCACAAATTGCTGAAAAATGGCCTCTCATTACGAACAAATCTCCAGCTCCGTACACTATTCTTCTGGCTTTCAAAACACGAAAAGAAAAATGGAAAACTGTAAATTAGACTTCTCGAGTCGCGTGGAGATTACAATGCCTTTTTCTCCATGGACGAACTCTCCTGTGCCCTCGCTTGTGCGAAAGATTCTGCTCCAGGACCAGACCAGATACATAACCAAATGTTGGAACACCTACCTGAAAACGCTCGTTCGTTTCTCCTCAGCATCTTCCACGCAAGGTTTTCGACTAGACTTCGTGCAGCGTCTATACCGCAGAAAAGTATGCGCTCTTGGAGGCACTTAAATGTGCTGGATTGATGTCACTAAAGAAAGTAGTGATCTGCAGTGATTCAAAAAGCTCTCTTGAATCCATCTCCTCCTTCTCGTCTTGTGACCCACTGACAATGACCATCCAACAGCAAATCCACCATCTCTTGGTCCGCCACTATATTTTAGTCTTTTGCTGGGTCCCTGGACACGTGGGAATAAGAGGAAATGAAATAGCTGACCAGGCAGCAAAGTCCGCTCTGAAGAAAAGAGAATTAGACATCTTCACAGTCCCCACGGAAGACACTAAGCTGTTTATAAAACGCTCTATCCGCAGTGAATGGCAAACAGATTGGCATAACTCAGATTATAAGCTCACGAGAATCAAGGATTCCATAAATCCTTGGTCTTCCTCATCTCGTGATGCTCGGCGAGAGGAGATCATTTTAACACGCCTCCGGATCGGTCACTGCCATTTCTCCCACGGTTATCTCGTCCACGGGGACCCACCCCCTATATGCGAATACTGCAAAATAGATCTTACCGTGGAGCATGTTCTCTTACACTGTGTTAAGATAAGAGAGAGCCGTCGAAGGCATGACCTTTGCTAGCTCCCTTGCGGAGATTCTTAGTAATGACGAATCTTCTCTCTGCAAGCTTTTTGCGAGAGACTGGCTTGTACAGCCTTATGTGAGAGAAGATGATAATGCCAATTATTGACTTTTAGCCCGAGATTTTAAACAGAAAAAAACAACTATGGCAATTTTCTGCCAAACCCTTTTATTAGGATACGTCCCTTCTCAGTTTTACTTTGCTTTCTATTAAAGATTTTAATTTTTCTTTGTTAACTTGGAACTGTAATATTATGCACTGGTCTTAAAATAATTTGACACGGGCGCAAATGACCTTAGCCGTTGAAGCGCCCTTAAACCCAACCAACCAACATCAAGTCGACCGGCAAATCGCGACACCCTGTCGTTCCGTGGTGGAACTCCGATTGCTCAAGGGCTGTTGGTGCTCGTAAGAAAGCGTTGGCGCGTCTAAAACATCCAACTGCGGATAACCTCATTGACTATAAGAGGTGTAGAGCGGAGGCGAGAAGAACCATTTTAGAAAGTAAAAATGCATCATGGAGAGCATACGTCTCCTCTCTGAATTACCATACGCCACCACGTCTGGTATAGAGGAATGTGCGTCAAATTATAGGATACCCTTCGCCAAACTTAGTGGCAGGTCTTCTTGAAAATGGTCAAATGATCACAGCTCGAGGCGCTATTGTAGAGGAACTTGCTTCTCACTATGAAAGTATGTCGAGTTCGACAAACTATGTTCTCAACTTCCTCTTGCTTAAAGAAAGAATGGAAAACCGCACTTTAGATTTTTCGACCCGAGCAAATGAAGATTACAATACTCCTTTCTCAATGTATGAAATGCGCTCTGCTCTGATGCTTGCGAAAAGTACCACAAATGATCCAGACGAAATTCACAATTTAATGCGGCAACATCTTCCCGAAACAGCCACGCAATTTCTTCTTCGGCTCTATAACTGGATCTGGGAAGAGCACACCATCCCTACCTTTTGGCGAAAAGCCATCATCGTGCCAGTTTCCAAGGAAGGGAAAGATCGATCACTGCCATCAAGTTATCGACCTATTTTCCTCACAAGCTGTGTATGCAAAGTACTGGAACGCATGGTGAATCAGCGGCTGGTCTGGACCTTGGAGTACAAAAAATTGTTGACGCCAATCCAAAGCGGGTTTAGAAGAAACCGGTCAACCTTGGACCACCTCATTTCGCTGGCAACAGCAGTTTCTACATCGTTCGTCTTGAGACATCTTGTGGCCATATTATTCGATATAGAAAAGGCGATACCACTTGGAGGCACGACATTCTGCAAACCCTGCACTCTTGGGGATTTAGGGGGAAACTCCCTCTATTCCTCGAAAACTTCCTCGAACAGATCCTTCCGTGTTCGTGTGGGTGACAGGCTTTCCCGTAGTCACCCTCTTGAAAATGGTATTCCCCAAGGATCAGTCCTTAGTATCACTGTTTGCCATCACCATCAATGTTATAGCGTCTACTGTGCGTGGTCCTGTAAAGGCATCGTTGTTTGTGGATGATTTTGCCATCTTCTGTTCATCCAGCAGCATCAGTGTGATCCAGAGGCAACTCCAAATAGTGCTGAACAAGCTCCATGAATGGAGCTCGACAACAGGTTTTAATTTTTCTGCCACTAAATGTATCGGTTTGCATTTATGTAGGATATATCATTTGCACAGCAATCCAGTCCTTTACCTGGGAGGAAGTCTGCTTCCATTCGCGGAATCTGTCAGATTCCTGGGGCTCACTTTTGACAAGTCACGTGGCGTGCAATACAAACCAAACCAGATATGTCTCCCCTCTTAATCTTCTTCGAATGCTGAATGGCACATCAAGGGGTACCGACCGCACTGCCCTATTGCGGTTATATAGATCACTCATCCGCTCAGTTTTGGATTACGGTAGTGAAAAGTATGGCTCGGCAGCTCCCTCCACTCTGCGACCCATCAATAGTATACACCACGCTGGTATCCGTCTATCAACAGGTGCGTACCGCACCAGCCGAATCAAGTGCCTTCTAGCCGAGGCTGGTGAGTCCTTAAAAAGAAGGCGAGATATTTTACTAGCATCTTATGGTGCTAAAGTATCAGGACTCTCTAATCATTCTTGTCGCCAAATATCCATCCTGAATATTTAACATCATATATTCTTCGAACATCGCTGCCTCAGCCTCCAGGTATTCAATTGCGAAATCTTTTGCGGAACCTTAATGTTGACCTTCCCACCCCTTTGAAACCCCCACGTCACCCCATTCCCCCTTGGAAACACCTCTGACCGAATATTGACCTCAGACTATCTAATCTTCCCAGTCCTCTTGTTTACCAGATGCATTTTCAGGAAATGAGGGTAGCCTATCCAGATTATGTATTCCTACACAGTTGGTTCATTGTGCAACGACACAGTGGCATGTAGTTTTTATTGTATCAGAGTGACCAAATCATATCAGCTACATTCTCAGTGCAGTACCTTCACTGCTGAAATGTATGCAATTCGTGAAGCCCTAAAATACATAGAGTCAGCGACCTTGCGCCGAGCAGTTCTCTGCTCTGATTCTCTCAGCTCACTACAAGCTATCTCCCGTTCTTCTCCAGTCTTCCTCAGACTACCTGACGGAATCAATTCAAAACCTCATTCATCGCCTTCTGCTTCGCTACTATGATCTGGTATTGTGTTGGGTCCCAGGCCATGTTGGAATCATGGGGAACGAACTGGCTGACCAGGCGGCGAAATCGGCGACGGAGAATACTCATGTTGACATTCCTTTTGTACCATCGTCCGATGTTAAAGCTCTTTTAAAACGATCCATCTTTAGAGCGTGGCAAACAGAGTGGCACAATACCACCTATAAACTAAGCACAATAAAAAAATCTTTTAATTCCTGGAGTTCCTCATCCCGACCTTCCAGGCGTGAGGTTATTTTAACCCGTCTTCGTATCGGACACCGCCACTTCTCTCACAGTTTTCTCATTCGAGGTGAATCTCCTTCTACCTTTGAATCATGCAGGGCGGTTCTTTCTGTGGAACACGTCCTCCTGCATTGTTTGAAATTTGTTGGCAGTCGACGAAGATATGGTCTGGGCAACTCTCTACGAGAGGTGCTCGGAGATGACGAGCCCGCGCTCTCAAAACTTTTTTGTTCTTGAGAGAATGCGGAATATATAATTTTATCTGACATATAAGGGCAATGAAGTTTTTACGTTTTCCTGGCCTCAGCCTTACGTTTTTGATCTTTGTTTTTATCTACTTATATCTTTTATGCGTAATTGTAGCTCTCCTTTTTAGGGGATATATGTGCTTTTAAATCAGCTGGTAAACTACATCAGCAACACATAACTTCAATTTATTTATTTTAGAAATACTTTGACATGGGCGCCAATGACCTTAGCAGTTGAAGCGCCCTATAAACCTAATCAATCAATCAAAGCCAGAACGCAACTATTGTGTAACCCGGAGAGAATTGCTGTGGTGAAATCCGTTGAAAACTTCTGCAAATCTCTCTAGGGTAAAGACTTTCTTTTGAGAACGGATCATGCTGCTTTGAAATGGCTGCTGAACTTCAAGAATCCGGAAGGTCAAGTCGCCAGATGGATTGAAAGATTGCAAGAACGAAAAATTCACATTTAGAATAGAACACCACCCGTAATTGTAGTGCATGGTTTTCATCGGTAGGTGGCTGTGATCTTCCCCAACTGGATGGCGAGATCCGGCGCCAACCTACTGTCGATTAGCGGGGTTTTCCCCACCAAGCATCTCCCATAAAATAATCCGCTACCGTTACTACAAAAATATCAATAATGACGTTATGTGCGACGTCAGTACCAAAGCTCCCTGGCATGAGGTTTACAATCAAACATCCCTTAATAGTAAAGTAGAAGTCTTCAAATTATATCAGATCTTTTCGATAAGCATGCTCTATCGAAAACGCAACGAGTGACACGTTCCGCGGGCCCTGTGGTTTACAAGTGAATTAAAGCAGTTCATGCAGGAACGCCCTCGAGGTAAAAATGAGATAAATAAATAGCAACTACAGTCAGATGCAGCAGAAAAGCATCCGTGTAGGTACATGCAAAAGATTCAAATAATGCATCATAATGTGCAATCTCTTTCAAATAAAACTAGTGAGAACCTGTCAAAATTTGACGGTGAGATCTGAGATAAATGTAAAAAACTGTGCCCAGACTAATGTTCACAATATGTTGCATTGTTTGGATCTTCAGGGTATAACGAAGATATTCTGTGATGTGAAGTTCCAAAAATTTTGAACATGTATGGCCCATGACCTGGTGGCAATGCAATATCGGCACCAAAAGACAAAAGAAAGAGCACTATTATATTGACGGGTATTATTTCTAAGGTTTTTTTGTGTCATCATCTCCTATAAACAACTTAGATTTCTTTTGGCATATTGCTCGAAGGTAAACTTATTTTCCCATTTAAGCAATACAGAGTAAACGCGTTTGCAGAATTTCTCTCATAGGAAGTACAAAGCAGAACTAAACTGACATTTCATAGACAACGAACCAACAGAAAACGAAATGACCTCACTAACACGACACCTACGTTGACTTTCTCTTTCCCTGCGTCCACTTAATGTATATTTGCGTCTTTTGGGGCGCGTGGGCAACGATTCGGAATTCGACATAACCTGTGAACACTTCACTACTTCAGTACAACCGAGAAAAACCCACTGTCCCAATGTTCTCTACAAAATACACCACAACAGCAAATACATGCAAACTGTCAACCCCACAATGCAATTATTACACTGAAACAAAACCTTGGCGAATTGTAAACAAATCTCAACAATCAAAACAAAACATCAAGCAGTGCCACCATGAAGCAGCGTGCACTCACAGATATCGACTCAAATATATTGAATTTGAAACAGCCACCTTTGGAAGAAAACAATTGACTATTGATAAGCGTACTATTAAAGAATGATTTAATTAATTAATTTACACCGTAAATGTTGGTGAATCAACACAAACAATATCTGATAACACATCTAGCGATCACATTCTTTCATTTAAAGGAAAAAATACTACAATCGGTTCAGTAGAAGCTCTAAACGAAGCCATGGCAGAATACCTTATTTTTTAAATATATAGATGGAACTTATCGAGGCAGCATTACATTGTGATCTGAGTCAAATAGATGTTCTTTGCTTTACAGAACATTGGTTATCTCATAATCTAAACACACTCCAAATTCCTAGTTTTTACCTTGCAGGATCTTATTGTAGAGCGAGGGAATCAAATAAAGGCCCTGCTTACGGAGGTTCGTGTATTTATGTAAGAAATAATATTGATTCTACCTTCTTGTCAGAATTCAATTTATATGCAGTTGAAAAAGTTTTACATCTTACTTAAAGCTTTACAGTCGTACATCTTACTTCGCTCAAAATTATCTTACTTTGCATCTACAGACCTACAACAAAGCGAGCTTTAGATTATTTCAATTTCTTAGAAAATCTAGAGATAACTCTGAACAAAATTAGTAATCTCTCTTTTAAATCCATTGTTGTATGTGGAGATTTCAATATTGATTTTCTGAGCGAATCCCACGAAAAAGAGCAGTTTCTCAATTTAATTCATTCTTTTAATTTAGATATTACAGTGAACGTACCTACACGGAATACTCTTAAATCACAAACAGCAATAGATCAAATTATAATGAACAAAACCACAACTAATCTGAAATAATAACGAATTATCTAGGTTACAGTGACCACGATGAACAAATTCTTACAATTACTAATAACATGAATACTGACACAATAAATAAAACACGCATGTGCAGAGCATTTACTACAGTTAACATAAAATTATTTACGGACTACTTGCTGAAAGAATCATGGGAGGGAGTTTATAATGCTATTGACACAAATGAAAAATATAATTTATTTTTCTCAAAGCTTTCATTTCTCTTTAATGCATGCTTTCCTATTAAAAAGAGAAAATTAAACATTTCACGAAAAAGTAATACTTGGATCACACAAGGAATTAGAAGATCGTGTAAAAATAAACATACACTCTACTTTATTTCTAAACATCATAACGTATCACCCAGTTTCCACCTCTACTTCCGAGAATATAAAAAGAATTTTAAGGAAAATAATAGTTCAGGCGAAAATAATGATATTTTGAACGCTAGAAACAAAACTAAAGCAATGTGGAACATCGTAAAAAATACGACCACGTCTTCACGACATTTCGTAGAGAATGTTGTTTTAAAGGATAATGAACTAGAAACAAGTAATCCAGAAAAAGTTGCGAATCTCTTCAACCAACATTTTTCTAGAATTGCGGTTGATCTCACGCAGGGACTAAAACCACAAAATTTAACATCATATGCTTCCCAAAAAAATTTCGGCACGATGTTTATTTACGAAACTTCTTCTAACGAAATCCTCAGAATAGTCGGTAAACTAAAATATAAATATTCATCAGGTTTAGATGAATTTCCGGATTGTTTATTAAAAACGTGTGCACCTGCCATTCTACACCAATTAACTCACATTTTCAATGCTTCCTTGTGCACAGGAATATTTCCAGATACTTTCAAAACAGCAAAAATTAAGCCACTTTTTAAAAAAGGGAACAAAAATGAAATTCAAAATTACAGGCCAATTTCTCTTTTGTCAGTTTTCTCAAAAATATTAGAGAAGCTTTTCTATATGCGAATGGAAACTTTTCCAAGGAAAAACGAAGCGTTTTCAGACTCACAACACGGTTTCAGGAAATCAAAATCTACGGAAACTGCCATTTTCTCTTTCCTTAAAGATGTTGCTTCATCAATGGACCAAAATGAAGAACCCATTGGGATATTTTTAGATCTTTCGAAAGCTTTTGACGTTATTAACCATAACATCTTGCTCTCAAAATTACCTTCTTATGGAATTCGTGGTATTGCCCTAGATTGGATAACCTCGTACCTTAAACATCGATCTCAAAGAGTAGAAATACCGTACTGGCACGAAAGGACATTATTTACTTATCTCTCCAATTCTTTGCCAATCGAACATGGGGTCCCACAAGGTTCGATCTTAGGTTCTATCCTCTTTCTGTTGTACATAAACGATATGCCCTCATCTATTAAAAATGGAAGAACAGTTCTGTTTGCCGATGACACGAATGTTTTTGCAAAAAAGAAACAATAAATAGTGCAATTTCAGAAGTTTCAAATTGGTTTTGTAATAACAAATTAATAGTTAACGAAGGAAAAACGGTCTCAATGCAATTTTGCGTTTCAAATCGGCAATCGTATGCTCCCTTAAAAATGAACAATATGCAATTATCTGATGTTAAAGTAACAAAATTTCTAGGTCTCTCAATTCAATCAAACCTCAAATGGAATGTACATATAACAGAATTAAACACTAAATTAAGCTCATTAGGTTATGCATTCAGAATTCTTTCTAATTCTGTCAGCCTTCATGCAGCTCGTTGCGTGTATTTTGCTAATGTACATTCCCGCCTGAGATATGGCATACTATTCTGGGGAAGTTCATCCTTTAGTGCACAGACATTTAGATTGCAAAAGAAAATTATCCGAATAATGAAAAAATCCCATCCACGTGATCCGTGCAAGCCTCTTTTCATTGAGCTTGGAATCTCACCATTGCCTTGCCTATTTATTTATGAGTCTGTTCTATTTGTCAAAACTGACTTACTTAACGGTGGGAACTTATTTTCATGTAATACTGATATTTATAGTTACAACACTCGACGTAGAAATCATGTTCATCAAGTGTCAGTATCAACAGCTCAATACAGGAAATCCACATACAATACATGTACGTTACTTTACAACGCTCTGCCAGATGAAATTAAACAATTAAAATTGGTACACAAATTTAAGTTAAAAGTAAAATCTTTTCTACTGCAAAACTGCTTCTATACAATTAGAGACTATACTGATCGTCAAAACGAAAAATAATGTTTACTTTAACAAAACCAAGATATAGTATAATGAATTAGTTTACATTTGCATTGTATAATTTTAAAAAAAGATTCAATATGCCTGTAACAAATGTACTTCCGGGGCAATGACCCCCATCTCGATCAGGTTTTTGTCCAGTTTCCCTGATCCATTGAGCAAATGCTGAGATGGCCCCTTGATTTGCTTCTGGACGTAAATGTAGCTTCACTATGCGCACGTTTTGTTGAACTTTCCTTTTGCTTGTAGTGGTAGTAGAGCTGAGGGTGAATTTCTATTTTGTTAACAATACAGAAAAATCAAATCTGTTCGTGCCTTTACCGTTAAAAATAAGTTTTCTATAATTTGGCAACGAAAATATCTAGTTTTTAAAATGTTAATCTCTCGCTTTTCTAAATTTGTTTTTATTATTATTATTATTATTATTATTATTTTTCAACTATTAATAGTTAAATTATTGGGAAGTGATTCTGAAACTCAAGAAAGCGTGCGCAGATGATTTTCTCCCCCATACGTCACATACAGTTTTTGACTAAATAAATAAATAAGTAAACTCGACTCAGCTAATCGTTGTTTCATGACTAATAAAACCTATGATAATGAAAGTGTACAAGAAGTTACAAAATTCCGTAAAACAAAAAATTAGAAATGCGAAAATTCGATATTATCATGACATCTTTAAATTAAAAACGCACCATAAAGACGTTTGGAACTCACCGAGAGACCTCGGGATCACGGAAGCAAATTCTTCTGAAATTCCTGTCGACATGCTCCTAGATGACTTTTGGTTGGTTGGTTATTGATTCCGGGCGCGTCAACAGTTTTGGTGATTATTCCCGTAAGTGTAGTGCATTTTTGTTGGGAGATGGCGGTGATCTTCTCCTGATGGATGGCAAGATCCGGCGCCGACTTTCCGTTAGCTCGCGGAGTTTCCCCACAACCAGGGCTCTCCCACCAGCGGGGCACCGCCCCAGCCGGGACAAGCTGTAAGCTCCCGACCGGTCTCCCGGAATATGTGGTAGTGTAGTGCATGTTAGTGTATGTGTGAGTCAGATGAGAGGATAGGACAAGGAAGGGGAAGGAAAGATCGCGCGCAGTCCATGGCTCGTTTGTAAGGGTACTGCTCCGGCATTCGCCTGGTGTTGATCGGAGAAACCACGGAAAACTACCGATCAGAGCAGCCGGCCGCTAGAATTCTCCAGACAGCGACTGAATTCGACCTAGCTTACAAGCTAGTGTCGAAAATCCTGCCGCCGTCAGAACTCGAACCTAGGGCCTCCCGGTCAGAGGCGCTGCAGTGACAAGTTGATGCATCGAGCTACCGCTCACGGTCTTGGATGACACTAATGACTACTTTGTAAATGTTTCAAAACCAACAACACCTTGTATCAAGCGTAATACATTACAGATTCTTGCAACCAATTCACCTGCGGTCAGGGATAAATTTTATTTCTATAACGTAGATCATCACGAAGTTAGTAAGATTGTTCGTGCACTAAAATCAAATGCTAATGGCTCCGATCGAACCACAGCCAAACAACTGAAACTTACCATTTGTCCTTCCGCCACTCACACATTTAATTAATTTCTCACTAAGAACGGGAACCTTTCTTCAAACGTTGAAGCTTGTTCATGTTCGATCCTTGCCAAAATCTGAACGGACCTCGGCGTCTTGCAGTTATCGTCCAATTAGTATATTGCCGACAGTGTCAAAAGTTCTTGAAAAAATAGTTCGAAAACATTGTAAAACACCTAACTGATTCAGATCTACTCAATAACATTCAATCTGGCTTTAGAGGAGGTAGAAGCACACAAACCGCTTTAATGAAAGTAACCGAAGATATAAGAAAAGCGCTAGATGATGGCCTCGTAACAGTATTAACACTTTTAGATTTTAGTAAAGCTTTCGACTGTGTAGATTACAATATTATAATAGCGAAATTCAAAAAATTAAATTCCTGTTTTCACCATCTCTTGGATTGCAAACTATCTCTACAATAGGCAACAAATTGTAGTAGTTGACGATCTCCACTCCAATCCAAAACTTCTCCACCGGGGAGTACCTCAGGGATCCGTGTTAGGGCCGCTGTTCTTAATTTATGTGAATGACTTATCACGCGAACTTAGAGAATGTAGTCAACATATGTACGCGGATGTTCTGCAAATTTACATCTCCGGGAAACCGTCACAGGTAGCAATGCTAACAAATAAATTAAATAACGATCTCTCATCTATAGTTAAATGGTCAATGAGAATTCAATTTAAATCGTACAAAATCACAAACCATCATAATCGGCTCTTCCCAAATGCATAAGAAACTTGAATGTTTATCTGTTCCTGATGTGCTTATAGGCAATGTTGTAGAGCCTCGTCATTCACAAGTGAAAAACTTGGGCTTAATTTTTGATGATCATGTAAGCTAGGAATACCGAAATGCCTGTCGCAAGGTTTATGCGTCTTTGCAATCCCTTAGATGTATCGATAAATGTCTCCCTACAAACACGAAAGAAATGTTAGTAAAAACCCTGTTGTGTCCTCATTTCGACTACGGTGACATTGTGTATAACAATTTGAAAGATTCACTCGCTCAAACTCTGCAAAGATCTCAAAATGCCTGTATTCGTTTCATTGTTGTATGCCTGTATTGCATCTGTTGCATCTACTTTGCAACGCGTCTCCAAGCCCCTTGGGGGGCGTTGAGCGCTTTGCGCTTCTCGGAGTAATCCTCCCATTACTTGCGCTTGTTAATATTGTCTGTCGCGTCTCGTCGCAGTCGGTTGTCAAGAGGACCGCCAGGTAGCATCTCCGCGTACGCGCCTCCTACCGCGCGCTCCTGCGTCACTACCCAGCGGCCAGAATTAGGAAGGAATAATGATAAGGGTAGGGTTTAGGACACTTCACAGGGGTTGGACTAGCCCTTGTGAAGCAGCCGAACTCGTTTTGTTGGAACAAATTTCACATGACGACGGGAATCGAACCCGGATCTCAGTGGTGAAAGGCTTGCGACTTTGCAATGAGCCACGAGTACATAATATAGAAAATACGATCATATCTCAGGAGTTTATAAAGAGAACGAAATATTAACACTAAAAGTTAGGCGTTTGTATTCCAGCCTTTGTCTTTAATTTAAGATGCAAAAAATGGATTCCCCGTTATATTTAACAAATTATTTCGTACATCTTAAATCCTCTAGATTTCAGAAATCGCAGTTACTCTGTATTCCAAAAAGTAAAACCAACTATTACAATAAATCATTCGCAATTACTGTAACCCGAGAGTGGAATAAATTGCCTTCCAACATTAAAAACTGCTTCCCATTAACATATTTTAAGAAACACCTGAATGTCTTTCTTACAAAATAGAATACATCGTTATACATTTTAATATCACTGTAGATATCCGGTTGACAAATAAAATGTCAGTTTAACATCTTCCTTAGCAGTGATAAAAAAGTGATGTACTTTATTGAAAATGTATTTTCTTGCGACTTGTTTGATACTGCCGGAACTACATTTTCATCCATGGTAGCAGAGGCGGATTTAAGCCAGAAGACGATCCCGTACAGCGTGGCCAGTAGCTGAGGAAAACATCCCAAAGACCTGTTACTTCATTTTAGCTTAGTTTACTATTGTATTAGGACGCATCCTGCCCGGTGGGTTTTCCCCGATTAACGTATTTTACTCCAGGGTCGAACGCGAGTGAGGTGGTGTGTTTCTGTATTAAAAGATTGCAGTCGCTCGGGTTGAATACCAGGCTGCCGCGTAGCGTGCAAACATTTGGAGCAATGTAATTCAATTCAAATTGTTTTTAATTTCCGTCTATGAATTAATAATTCATCAAACAAAATTTGCAACATTTCTGTGTCTATTTTAACTTTTTATATTATCTTTTTATAAGTTGCTTTTAAATTATACTTGGTTTTCTACTAACTACTTACAACTTTTACATTTGTATATGATATTACATTTTTGAACTCTTTGTACACATTTGACATGTGGTTAGACGGAAGAGCGGGTCAGATGGCCCGAGCCTCGCCACATCAATAGAAGCATTATTATTATTATTATTATTATTATTATTATTATTATTATTATTATTATTATTATTTTTCTTTTCACTACAAAAAGTGTCGGAGGACAATCTCAAGACACAATTTGTCAGTACGAAGTCATGGAGCTTCGGTGAAGAAATACTTTTACTTATGGTCTTGTGTTGGTACAGTTCTCACAACTTGTAGTCTTTTACATTTTGATGGATTCAAGTGATGTCTTCATATTCTAAGTACGCTTTCTTCCCTAATCGAGACTCAAAAATTTCCTAACTATATTTGCTGTGCCCAGTAAAGCGGCTTTTTGCATTGTATTATTATTATTATTATTATTATTATTATTATTATTATTATTATTATTCTCTTTATTCACAGTTTTCCTGCTACATAAGGCGGCCATACAGACATGTTTTATCAAAGCATGACAACCATCAATTATTTCATGTAAACAATATAACAAAATAGTAAGATGAAT
This sequence comes from Teleogryllus occipitalis, assembly GCA_011170035.1. Classification (NCBI taxonomy): domain Eukaryota; kingdom Metazoa; phylum Arthropoda; class Insecta; order Orthoptera; family Gryllidae; genus Teleogryllus; species Teleogryllus occipitalis. The sequence continues at coordinate 769,873 of BLKR01000077.1, read as the reverse complement.
AAGAGATCTAAAATAAACTATATACATATCAAAATAAGTTATAAACAATGAATTCATATATATGCTAAAAACTATATACATATCAAAATAAATTATAAACAATGAATTCAGAACCCCTCATTATTTCCCAGAGATTTCCTCACTAAAGAGCAAGTACTCAGAATCGCAGATTTTTGTAGATTGATAATGATGTTCTTCTTAATGGATAACCGCTCAAGTGAACACTTCAAGGTCTTCGAGATGATTCCTGTTGCTGAGAGAACTATGGGGAAGGTCTCGATCTCCCAGACGTTCCATTGCTCCTTTACGATATGTGCCAGCTCCCTGTATTTCTGGATTTTAGTATTATATACTTTGGTGAGATTGCTTGTTTCTACGACTGCTATATCAATAAACCACACTTTCTTCTTGTTTTTATCCAAAAATGTCATGTCAGGTGTATTGTGGTGGACTGTTCGATCTGTCAATATACTTCTGTCCCGGTATAACTTATAGTTAACATTTTCTATGACATTTTGTGGAATATACTTGTAGCATGGTATGTTATGTGTTAGTGCTAACCCGTAGATTTTCACAAGCTGGGCGTGGATAATTCGGCCGACCATATCATGTCTTTGCTTATATTCTGTGGGAGCCAGTATGCTACAGTCTGCTATGATATATTGTATCGTCTCATGAGATTGACCATAGGCACGACAGTTATCGCAGGGCACCTCCGTGTCATTGACGTGTGTGCCCGCCTGTTCAGCATCACACCACTAGCGACTTGCATTCTGTCACGGCCAGCGCTAGCTCCAGTCGTGCCCTGGCGCTCACCAGGCAGCGGTCTTCCTTCCGAATTATTTTCGTTATTCATTCTCCATATAAATGTGGGTTTGCATTTTATGCCTCCTGCCAGGCCCAACTGTAGCCTTACTCGTTCAGGCTGTGGGAGCTGCTGTTGACCATTTAGCTGGTTCCTCCACCACCTCCCTAGGTCCAAATCTAGTTGGTTGATCTGTTCCATCCTGATGGGCATTTCCTAGAATTACCTTCGAGTAGCCCCACCAGGACCCCCATCTCTCATCAGTTCGCCGGCGGCCCACTCCGTCGAAGGGGCTGGTTACCGCAACCTTGGAGTGGGTTTTCCGCACGACTTAACAGGGCTCCCCACGTGAAGGGTGAGAGTGGAGTTGGATGTGATTTCTTTACATAGATTGTTAAACCACATCCCTTGAGCCCCTTACTATTATTAATTATTATTATTAAAATTATATATAATTATTAAATATATATAATAATTATTATTTATTATTATTAAAACTAATACATTTTTCAAATATATCTAGCCGACCTTTAGGTTTGTTTTTTTCGTGTTTCCGGGCGCGTCACCCGCTTTGGTCATTAGTCCCGTTAGTGTAGTGCATGCTTTTCTCGGGAGATGGTGATCTTTCCCCGCTGGATGGTGAGATCCGGCGCCGACCTACCGTCGGCTAGTGGGGTTTCCCCCTAACCAGGACTCTCCCACCAGCGGGGCACCGCCCCAGCCGGGACAAGCTCTAAGCTCCCGACCGGTCTCCCGTAATATGTGGTAGTGTAAGTGTGTGTGTAAGGGGGAGAGGATAGGACAAGGAAGAGGAAGGGCAGTTCCCGCGCGGTTCGTGGCTCGTTTGGTAGGGTACTGCTCCGTCATTTGCTTGGTGTTGATCGGAGAAACCACGGAAAACTACCGATCAGAGGAGCCGGCCGCTAGAATTCTCCTCCAGGCGGCGACTGAATTCGACCTACCTGAAAAGCTAGTGTCGAAAGTCCTGCCGCTGTCAGAATTCGAACCTAGGACTTCCCGGTCAGAGGCGAGATATTTACGGACAACAAATTTCATTTGAAGGAAAAATCTCTGACTTCAATTTTATAGTTGTAGGAAGACGCCGAAAAATACTTTCAAACTTTTGCTAAAATTCAGAGTTAACCGTGAAAATCGGACCTATGCCACCTTTATAAGTGTAATTTCCTCTATTCTTTCACAAAATTTAAAGAAAAAAGTGCGGACATTTTTGAGAAAATTTTGAAAATGTCTGGGGTCTACATGTAAACTACCCCAAAGTTTAAAGAATGTTTTTCAAAATTTCAAAGCTTCAACTAGATCCAGATCGACAGGGGTTTCTTCAATTTGGAAAAACTGCTATGGATGGTTTAGGCGCTAGTACTGTTCAGACGGACGGACGTTCTGCTTTCAATTAGTTTTTCGGCTTCAAGGACCCACAAAATAGGGATTCTGGCTCCACCACGTGTTAGAAGATTTCTTTCTCTTAATTTAGCAACTGGATTTATCCACTTTTGCGTTATCGGGGCCCGGCAATAATTTTTTTTCTTCCGAATATTATTTAAAGCACATGTACTCATAAGTATAATAACATGAAGAAAGCGCCTCTAACGTAAATATTACCGACGTGAGAGACAAGTCACTATAAATAAATTTTTCTAATTTTTGATAAAACAAGATAATACCCCAAAATAAACTTAACGTCACATTAAACAATACAATATCTATCTATCCCATGGATGGATTCTATCCATTCCAATCCATTGGACAAATTTGATGATAAAAATTGGATAATTTTTAATTTTTGAAAAAAAGGAATAGAGTAATATGGCGTTGATGTCATCGTATAGGGTTCGTTTAACACTAACAGTACCAACAATTACATAAACAATTTGAGGCCGTTTTCGAAAAAATCTGGTTTTTGTAATTTTTTAAAATTGCAAATATTGCGCGCACTATTGCATAAAAACTACTAAAATTTACAAAAATCTAAATGACCTTATTGAAAGAACTATTTATGAACCAATTTCATTTGAAGGAAAAGTCTCTATCTTCAATATTGTAGTTGTAAGAAGTTGCGGAAAAAAGTCATACTTTTACAAATTCCGAAAATTCAGAGTTAATCCTGAAAATCAGACTTATCCCATCTTTTTAAGTGTATTTTACACTATTCCTATAAGAAATTTAAAGAAAAAATTTTGAGCCGTTTTTGAGAAAATTTTGAAAATGTTCTTAAGGCTTCATATAAAGTCCTCCCAAAAATTAATGAATGTTTTTCAAAATCGCAGAGCTTCAGCTCACGCAAAACCGATGTGTTTCTTCAATTTGGAAAAAATCCTACGCATGGTTTACGCGGTAGGTTTGTTCACATGTGACGGACGGACGTTTTGCTTTCAATTAGTTTTTCGCCATCAAGGACCCACAAAACAGGGATTCTGGCTACACCACGTGTTAGAGGATTTTTTCTTAATTTAGCAACTGAATTACTCTACTTTTTCGTTATCAGGGCTCGGCAATGAGTTTTTTTCTGCCGAAAATACGCCGTTTTTTCGCGCAGTATTACATAACTTTCTCTATACTATGTGTAGTACTCCGTTTATACGTACGTATACGAGAAAGTAAAAATAAAATCTTCTACCTTACCTTTTGCCAGGCAAAATTACTTATCGACTGCAATACTTAAGTTAGTGTTCTCTACGGTCCGTAGAGAGTTTGTGCCCGTCTTCGCGGACCGAATATCAATGTTATGCGCATGCGGAGATGCTCAAAAGTGATGCGAAACTTAAACTGCACAGCGCAGAAGATCGATAGTACTTTAACGTTCGATGGTACACAAACTCTTTAATGAATAGTTTGTGCACACTCGAACGTTAAAGCAATCTAAAGCTGTATCGTTATCAATGAGTGAAATCGAGAGTTTTTGTACGTTTAGGTCGAAATATAAGTCGCATTGGAAGAAATTCCAAATTATGGTAAAAGAGAGTGCTGTTTCAGTGAAAGTATCATCAGCTATTCTGTGCTGTAACTGCATTTCGGATCTTGTAAATTTTCTTTACTTGTTTATTTAACATTTGACAGTAAATAAAATTAGTATTAAAATTTGTACCCAGATTTCAATTATTTACCTATTAATACCAGTATTCTTGTATAAAATATGTAAAACAGAAATGAAGTACATATGTGGATTTAAATAAGAAAGATACTGAGCAGTATGAATGTGAGAAATACAAATCGTTTTCTTCCCTAATTCATTTTATTAACCAAGGTATTTCGTATTTCAGTAATATTTCAGGATCTTATAATATATTCTTCACGCGTACTACTTACCCAAACATACTGTGTCAACTTGATTGACATAACATACAGCTTGACATAATGATACACTGGCAAACTACATATGTTAAGATCCACACAATGTAGTATGACAACAAGACTTGCTTTCATTGAATAAACGATTCAAAATCCCATTGACCCCATTGCACTCATGGTAGCCTTCAAAATTTCAGCGTATTACTAGTGTTCTAAGATTAGGAAACGTAAATTTAAAATACCCGTTTGGAAGTAAATTAGAGAAGCCCTCTTCGGTATTCAAATTTAATGATAAATTAAAACTAGAGAGGTACTTCGCAGTTCATGAGCATGGTTGAAGTCCAGTTTTTCAAACTTTTGATAAATATGTAAGAAGCTGAAATCAATGCAATTAACTATGCTGAAAAAAAATCTTCCTACGAATACAGACTAATATCACTTGACTGACTAATTAGAAACGATGCAACTCTCTATTTTTTATTTTATTTTAAATGACATTTCTTCTGTGGTAGTAATTCACTTTGACCTAACCAATGAACTCACTAAGCACTTTATAGACTTTCACTTATGCTTGTCCTATTTCTTGTGAATCCTTTACTATGTATCCAATGAATTACACCTGACGATCATTTCGGGCAATTGAAACCCGAAGCTAGAACTAATTAAACTAATCAAATTACTTGACAAACACGAAATGACAGAGCGATGACACCATGGAAATAGATTTAGCACTGCTAACTTAGCAGCACAATCAGAGTCGCGAATAAAATAGTCGAATGATCGATTACCATGCGATCACGGTGGAAATATATTGGTGGGTTCCTCCGGTGCACCGATTTTAGCTGGTTCTGCTCATCACCAGTTTGCGTTACGAGCCACGTAACCACAGCACAAGCACTTCGTTTGAACAACCAGACCAGACTTTGGCCGCCATGTTGTAGAGCGAGAAGCGTTGAGAAACAGTTTGAAAGTGGTACAAAGTGACAATTTTTAATGGTAACCAACCGAAAATAACACGATGAAGGTGTAGAAGATACTGTATTTAAAAGAAATGCTTCATAAATATGTTTCAATGTCTTGTAACAAAGTGATGATTTTTGTATCTGGCTGCATTTACAATTCCCGCTAATATTGTGACGTAAACTGGTGTCTGAAGCTGATTGGTTGAGATCGGATACGATGCGCAAGAGCCTCCCTGCATGCGATATGTAGAAAAGTCGCCCGCTAAATCCGGCGAAATAGCGGTGCCCGCTAACACTTCGAAATCGATTTCGAGTTGGCGCATGCGCAGAGACTCAAAAATGCAGTCGACAGCTGCCCGCTAAGGCCTCATTCACAACGTAAACGAAACGTAACCGCATAACCTACAAATGAGAAGCGAGGCCATTCACAATGCCTTGACATAACCGTAAACGTAAGTCCGTAAACTTAAGAGTTCACAAGCTCCAAGCTTTTATGTTAAGTTTACATCGGAATTCTACCGAAGGCCAATCAGATGCAGGGCCTCTGACCGGGAGGTCATAGGTTCGAGTCCTGACGGCGGCAGGATTTTCGACACTAGCTTTTCAGTTAGGTCGAATTCAGTCGCTGTCTGGAGGAGAATTCTAGAGGCCACTGCTCTGATCGGTAGGTTTCCGTGGTTTCTCCGATCAACACCAGGCGAATGCCTGAGCAGTACCCTTACAAACGGGCCACGGACCGCGCGCGATCTTTCCTTCCCCTTCCTTGTCCTATCCTCTCGCCTTACACACACACACACAAACATGCACTACACTACCACATATTCCGGGAACTTAGAGCTTGTCCCGACTGGGGCAGTGCCCCGCTGGTAGGAGAGTCCTGGTTAGGGGGAAACCCCACTAGCCGACGGTAGGTCGGCGCCGGAAGTCTCCATCTCCCGAGAAATAATGCACTACACTTACGGGACTAATGACCAAAGCAGTTCACGCGCCCGGAAACACGAAAAAATCAATCAACCGATTGGTTGCAGAGAGCAGCGTGGAAGGTCGATTTCAGATTGTGTTCAGGTAGTTTGTGGTTATGTCATTTTGTTATTGTAATGTAGAAAATTAGTTTGCGAACGGTTTTGATGCGTGTAGTGAATTCAAAGTAAGAATTTGGGCAATTTTTATTGTGACTTTAACTTGACATGGCGAATAAACTAATTATGTTCGACAAATTACTCGTGAATTTGGTTCAAAAGAATCCTTGTTTATAACACGAAGGAAATGCAAGCACTGCTGCAACAGCTACTCGCATGTAAGACAAATCTATAGGAATATTGAAGAAAAAGCTAGAAACTATGGTGGAAAGACCTTCCCATCAAGCTAGAAACGAATCGATCAAGTTTTAGTACGGTGAATTCTGATTGGTTCACGCGAAACTTACGTTCCAGCTTACGTTAGTCATTGTGAATGCTTGTTTTTGGCGTGTAAATTTTATGGCTACGTTTACAGCATTATGTTACGTTTAAGTTTGCATTGTGAATGAGGCCTAATGCGTGTACAAACTCTCTAATATGTATATTCATGTCGGAAATAATGTTTAGGCCTAAGCTTAAGGTAATTATCGTCGTTTCGATCGATGTATTGGATGGTCTTTAGCAGTGGCGTTTTCTTTGGGTGTTCAAGTTGTGTGTCAGCGTCCAAGGAAATGAAACCATTTATTCCTTCGAATTTATTTAATTTCTTTCATTTATTCGATATTCCGTGCAATTGGCGTCATAGATTGGCACCAGCGTGTGCATGCAACGCAGGCAGTGCGCGAGCGATGATCAGGCCGTTGGCGAATGCCTCCAACGTCTTCAGGTCTGATCGGAAGGTAGCAGCGCATGCACGCGACGTCCCATCATTCGTGGACAAAGCATGCCATGGCGTTGTATCTCTTTACTAGTACTGGAGAGCGACTCTACTGGAGAGCCTTTAGCGATACTCATGAAATTAGTGTTTTTATAAGAATAGTGAAAAAGTGAAACTAGTTTTAAACATGGGGCTATGAATATAGGGAGGTGACCAACTTCAAGCCACCTCCGCCGTATTGGTGAGTCCTGAAAGCTTATAGCATAGACAAACTGCGTGTGAGTGCTCTGTGGCTTGTAGCTGTGCTCGTGTTCAGTTGTGATATTTGGCATCGTTTTTAATATTTAAAAGTATTGTTCAAAATAGCTAGCTTTTTGTTACAGTTCGTTATGGTTACTTGTGTGGTTTACGGCTGTACAAACCGTACGAGAAGACCGGAAATTACTTTCCTTAAGTAGCTATACTTTTTTTTAATGTGGCATCTGTGCGAAGTACCGCCAATACGGAATTCGACACGACTTTTTGCGTCTTTCTTGGTCCTGCCGTAAGATGTCGCATGATCGCGACCGTGTTGCAGATCAAGCGACTCTAGCGGCAGGACTGAGAATGACACAAAAAGTCGTGCCGAATATTATCTTGGAGGTACTACCCACAGATGCCACGTTAGAAAAACCCAAGTATACTCCATGTAATTTCGAACATTTAGTATCATTGTAAGTTATTCGTTAATTTTTTCTTAAAGATTTCCTGCTGATCCAAAGCGGAGAGCATTGTGAATCAGAGCTGTAAGAAGGAATAGTTAGTAGCTTGGAAATTACAGCTGGTTATGTTCGGCTCATTTCCAAGAGCAAGATTTTGATAGAACTTCTTTATCGTGTGTGCGTTTTCGGGAATTCGCAATACCATCAAATATTCTAGCTTTTTCACCACACCCAAGAGAAGTAATGACCTATTGTTAGGCCTGTAGTACGAAGGTATTGGTTTGACAGACGTGTTTTTGACCCACCAATATGGTGGACTAGCTTCATTTGCTGAACACGGAAGAGGTCGCCTCATCATTGGACCAAAACGAAGCACCTATTGGATTATTTTTTAGATCTCTCAAAAGCTTTTGACGTCATTCATCATGACATTTTACTTTCAAAATCACCTTCATATGGAATCCGTGGTATTGCTCTAGATCGGTTATGTTCGTACCTTAAACAACGATCTCAGAGAGTGGAAATACTTTATTGGAATGATGGAACATTACGTACACACCTTTCCGACTCTTTGCCAATTGCACGTGGTGTTCAAGGATCGATTTTAGGCCCTATTCTGTTCTTACTTTACGTAAACGATATGCCCTCGACGATTCGAAACGGAAGAACAGTTCTCTTTGCGGATGATACGAACATTCTTTGCAATAAAGAAACCGTAAATAGTACAATATCAAATGTTTCAAACTGGTTCAGAAATAACAAATTAATAGTAAATGAAAAGAAAACTGTTTTAATGCAGTTTTGCATTTCAAATAAACAATTCTGTGCTCCATTGAAAATGAACACTGTACCATTGACTGATGTTAAAGCAACAACATTTTTAGGTCTCTCAATTCAGTCAAACCTTAAATGGAACGTCCATTTAAATGAATTGAACACAAAATTAAGTTCATTATTTTACGCGTTCAGAATTTTTTCAAATTCAGTCAGCGTTCGTACTGCTCGTTGTGTATATTTCGTGAATGTTCATTCCCGCCTGAGTTATGGCATAATATTCTGGGAAAATACATTTTATAGCTCCCAGACTTTTAGATTACAAAAAAGAATTGTACGAATAATAACCAAATCCCACCCACCTGATTCTTGTAAACCTCTCATCGTTAATCTAGGAATTTTACCATTACCTTGTCTGTTGATTTACGAATCAGTGGTTTTTGTCAAAAATGACTTGCTTAAGGGCGGGAATATATTTTCAGAAAATGCCAATGTCTATTACTATAACACCCGACGTAGAAATCATATTCATCAGGTGACAGTCTCAACAGCTCATTACAAAAAAATTCACATACAATACATGTACATTATTTTACAACACTTTACCAGATGACATTAAACGATTAAATTCGATAGCAAAGCTTAAATCAAAAGTGAAATCGTTTCTGCTGCATAACTGTTTCTATACAATTAGAGACTATACTGAGCATCACAAGGTAAGTAACATTCATTTTAATAGTGGTATTTAATGTATTATTTTTGGACTGTATAATTCTAAACAATATGTAACAAGTATCGGAGCTTCTGGGTCAAAGGCCCCCATCTCGATCAGGTTTTTCGTCCAGTTTCCCTGATCCATTGAGCCAATGCTGAGATGGCCCCATGTTTTGCTTCTGGACATAAATGTAACTTCATTATTTGTGCACAACTTCTAGAATTCAAGGGGAAATATAGTTATTCAAATTATCCTTTCCATGTTGTCGCGACAGGAAGTATTATTCCTTGACGAAGGACATCATGGATAAGAGCTCAAAATGTATTGCTGATTTATCCTTAAAAATATGTTTTATTACATGGAAGCGTTTTTTTTAATTCAAAATTCAAGTAGTATATTACTTAGTGTAGGAATCACAGAATTTTGAAAACGTGCACAGAATTCACGTCTTCCCGGAGCACGTCATACACAGTTTCAACTGTGTTTGACGTAAAAATAAATAAATAAAGGTTAGTAACGGCCCCTCCATGTATTTATAGCTCCATGGTTTTAAATAATTGCTAGATATAATTTGGAAAATACTGCGTGGTATGCGATATTGGTCCAGGCAACAACGATATATCGCGAGTCGCAATATCCAGCCAGCAAAAAAAAAGGGAAGTGGACGATAACTTTATTTATTTATCTATTTCACGTGTTTTTTGAAAGAAAAGAAAGTCAAGTACGCCTTTGTTGAAGATCAAGTTCTGTCGTAAAATAAATAATTTTAAAATTGAGCCGACAGAATGCGCATTCAGTGTGAATGAGTTTGTATATATATTATGATATATATATATATATATATATATATATATATATATATATATATATATATATATATGTTATATATATATATATATATATGTCAGTGTGAATGTAATTGAGTGTATTTGATTGGTTTTGTTGTTAATAGTGATCTATGATATGTTATCGTATTGTTTATGTGTTATTTCCGTTTTTTGTGGGGTAATTTCATGTGTGTCGTCAGTGGGCATGCAACCCCATTCATGTATGGATTAGCCGAAACAATAATTCAAAATTTGATGCAGGAAAGAATAAATAATGACGGACATCAGTAGGTTCGTCAGCGAATTGACAGAATGTATTCTGATTTTTTTGAGTAGTTAGATGCAGACCCATGCCCACGTGCCCACATACCTTGTTTTAGGTCCTGTATAGGGCAGCCACAGCCTCACGCCCATATAAGAAATTTTTTAAGTAAATAAAATAAGAGGTTCTTTGAAAGCAGCTAGTGGACGGGCATAATTAAGGGTGAAAGCTGGGCACAAAGAAATGATGCGATGGTAATTTGGTGAAAGTAAGTAATAAGAAGTGGTAGTATTTCCGGGCAATCATAGAAGGGAGGTTAGAGAGAGAGAGAGAGGGAACGTTACATATATAGGAACGTTAGATACATAGAGGGGGACGTTACAATACTATGTATAATACTTCCGCATATATGTGTGTATACGAGAAAGTAATGAGGGTTATTTGCAAGGATTGTTAACAAAATATTCGCTCCAATGTAATAAAATCTATATTCAAGAGTAAATCAATAAATTTGGGCTCTTATCCAGCATGTCCTTCGTCAAGGAATAATACTTCCTGACGCGACAACATGGAAACGATAATTTGAATAACTATATTTCACACTGAATTCTAGACGACGTGCACAGATAATGAAGTTACATTTATGTTCAGAAGCAAAACAAAGGGCCATCTCAGCATTTGCTCAATGGATCAGGGAAACTGGACGAAAAACTTGATCGAGATGTGTGTCATTGACCCGGAGGCTACAGTACAATACTTGTTACAGGTTGTTTACATTTATACAGTCCAAATGGTAAATAACGCGTTAAATATCACTGTTATAATTAATGTTACTTTTCTTGGGATGTTCAGTATAGTTTCTAATTGTATAGAAACAGTTGTGCAGCAGAAACGATTTCACGTGGTATTTAAACTTTTCTATCTATAATCGTTTGATGTCATCTGGCAAAGTGTTGTTAAATAATGTACATGTGTTGTATGTGAATTTGTTGTAATGAGCTGTTAATAATGTCACCTGATGAATATGATTTCTACGTCGAGTGTTGTAGTAATAGACATCGGCGTTTTCTGAAAATATATTCCCGCCCTTAAGCAAATCATTTTTGACAAATACCAATGATTCGTAAATCAACAGATAAGGCAAAGGTAAGTTCTGTAAGTACAGGAAAAGTTTCCAACATCTGTTCTCTGAGCACTCAACTGTATTTTATGCGTGTGATCCTCTTAACTAAAGACAGTGCCGACTCTAGAGATGGCACTGCTAATGTATGTGGATGTACCAAGTCGGCTAGAGATTTATTTCCAATATGGATAACCGGTATATGCTTTACATAAGGTATAAAGTCTTGTTTTAATCCTCCCGTTTTCTAATGACTTCATTTTATTTTCTTCCTATTTGTCTGGAAAGTAAAATGACGTTCTCTTTTCTGTATTCTATTGAAATTTTCCCGTTGTAAATTTCTTTAAGGGTCCCAACAAATCGTTCCGTATTCCCTTAAGTCAGTCATTTAATATTTTTGACATAATTGTACATTATTCATACATTCTCTTCGCAAATACTTAAATAAACATAGTTTGATGAGGAAAGAGGGAGTCGTGACAAGACATTACTCAAAGACGCGTTCATTGTTTCATTCAGCTCACACGGACGTCGTAGCGACTCCTATTGAGCACATTTCTAACTACTTAGACTGCCTCCGAGATTCTAACCAATGAGAAGGCTTAATTAAGGGCCTCAGGGTGTACATGGTTACGATTTAGAAATATGCTGTGTCGGGGTCAGGGTCTCTGTGCTTTTGGTAAGTAGTGACAGAGGTCAGTACTTCCTGTTGCCCGAACTGGTTCATGACTCATAGTGAAGTCGCTCGGCTTTCACCAAGGAGCTGCGCGTTCAAATCCCGGACAATATCATGTGAAATTTCTTAAAACGAAACTAGTTTGGTTGCTTTACAAGGGCTAGACCAACCCCTGTGAAAGGTCCTAAACCCTACCCCTATCCTAATTGTTACACAATTCTGGACACTGGGCTGTGGCGCAAGAGTGAGTATGAGAGAGGCGCGTACGGGGGGAGGCTACCTGGCGGTCTTCTTGAAGACTTACGGACTATAATACTATAATAATAATAATAATAATAATAATAATAATAATAATAATAATAATAATCACTCAAGCCCAATGAGGGTTACGAGATGCGTTGCGACATTACAAAGATGCAACAAATTAAAAAAACAAACAAACTAGCTTTGCCACTCAGCGCCAACGGAAGGGCGAAGGGTGTCAAGTGAAGGAAAAGATAATTCGATAATGTTCCCATTGAATGGCATATTTCCAATAGTAGAAAAAATTAAAAGTTTCCTTATTAACATTTGTTTGTTAGTATTATTCATTCACCTAATGGAATATTTTTGATTCAGTGTACGTCGAGGTGACAAAATGCATGGGATAGCAAGATGCAAATACACAGAGAATAGTCGTATCGCATACAAAAGGTATAAAAGGGCAATGCATTGGCAGAGCTTTCATTTACACTACAGTCTAATAATACAGTCCCGCAACTCTATGCTTTTTCCCTCTACAGAAAATGGGCCCTAGGGACAGATCATCACTAGCGCTTCAAGTGGTCAGTAAGCAGGTCACGCCTTCATACCATAGCTTATGTATGCTAGATCAAGGATTTGATGTCGAAATTATATTATTTTGAAAACCTAATTCACATTCTAGTCCAATTTTATCATTTGTTGTTATTAACAAAAGCTTAAAATTATAAAAACCTAAGAACATAATATGTAGAATTTCTTCCAAGGTCGGCATCTGACACTTGACGTTTCAGAAGGAATTTCTTTATATTTTGTGGTTTTATATACTCCCGAATGTGGAAATTAAATTAATATTCGGGTTTTCTTCCAGTGAACTTTGGTACAAATAAACAAGAAGCGAATATTTATTTAATATAATTATATTTATTATCAATTATTATATTTTAGATATTACATCAGTGTCATAACTCTGTCACAGTAATTCTCTTCGGAAGATGCACACGTTACTGAAGGGACTTGCCAATTTATTTACTGTTACCAGGAACACCAAGAGGAGGTTTCTTCCATGTTCCTATATACACACTGGCTCCCATATATATGCTTCCATGTTCCCATATAATATCGTAGGCTTCCGCGGCCAGAGTCATAATCTGGGCTGTCCGGGTGACGCCGCGTCGAAGGCTGGGGTGCCGACGTTTCGACCGACATATCGCGGTCCTCTTCAGGGCTGTACTGCGCCAGGATTTTTTTTTCTTTTTCCCCTCGCCAGTAGCCCTGGCGAGGCGGGAATTTATTCAATGCTGGGTATACAATCGCTCCAACCTTACGGTTTGTGGAGCTTCGGGAGGGCAATAACTTAAATAAACTAACTATAACTAATCTTAATCTAACTTAAAACTATACAATGCCTCTTTGGGCTTTGAGTTTTAACAATATAAATTATTTTAAAAAAAGTATGAAAATGTATTGAGTTCTTGTTGTTCCTTTTTCTTCCATTTTATACATTCACTCTCATTCATTTATCTATATGTACAAACTCATTCACTCACACATTCATACCGCACTTCACAACACTATACTACACTGTACACTATTTTACAAGCACTTTACGCCACGGCGCCGACTTTACTCAGGCGTCCGTGGCGCCGCGACGTTTCGAACCCGGGCGGCCCAGGCCCGGCGGGGCGCGTATCCGCGCCTCCCACGCGGTTTCCGGCATCATGAAGCGGCGACCGCCTCCCACGCACTATCTGCTCCCCCGCGTCGCACAGTTCAGAGAACTTGTGGTGAGAGGGTTCTGCGCCACAGTTCTGCGCCAGGATGTTGGGCGCTCTGGTTTATATAGAGAAAGGGGCAGGCTGTGATAGGTCGAGGTGTAGGCCAATCGGGCGTGACTAGGTGAAAGGAGGTGGGGGGAAGCGGACGGACGGAAGCGGTCCGTGGTCGGACGGCGTGGGGCGGTCCGGTAAGCTCAGGGGTCGGACGGCGTGGTGCGGTCCGGGCGGGCGGCCTCCCGCGACCGCGCGCTCCGCAGAGGTGCAATCCAGGCATCGTGGAGGCGTAATCCCGCGTCCCCGTTGATGTTCTGGGGATGTTTAGCGATTTCTAATGCTTCTTTTATCCGCCTTGGCCACCACCTATCCTCTCTCGCGAGCACCTCGGTCTTGTCGAACAGGAAGTCATGGCCGGTTTCCCATGCGTGGAGAGCTACGGCGGAGCGGTGTACCTTCTTGAATTTGAAATCTCGAATGTGCTCGCGTAGTCTCTCCTCTATGGTTCTTCCTGTCTCCCCGATGTACGTGTGACCGCAGCTGCAAGGGATGGAGTATACTCCGGCGGCTTGGAGCGGTGGAAGCTGGTCTTTGACGCGCATTAAAGTTTGGCCGAGTTTCTGGTGTGCCTTGAACACAGTCTTGATCTTGAACCGCCTCAGGAGTTTACCTTTCCTGTCCGTGACGCCTTGTATGTATGGGAGTGTGGCAATTCTCCTGTTTTCGGTGTCGTGGAGGTCCCTTGGTGTAGGCGGGTCTTGTGTACGTTTCAGGGCCCTGTTGATGGTGAATTTGCTATATCCGTTTGCGGCGAAGGTCGCTTTCAGGACTTCGCGTTCAGCGGGGAGACTGTCTTGGTCGCAGATTCTGGTTGCGCGGATGGCCAGGGTTTTTAAGATGCCATTCTTCGTCGCTGGGTGGTGGTGCGAATCGGCATGAAGATAGCGGTTCGTGTGGGTAGGTTTTCTGTAAACCGCGTGCCCCAGGGTGCCATCGTTTCTTCTGCTAACCAAGACGTCCAGGAAAGGTAGCTGGCCATTCTTCTGTGTCTCCATCGTGAATTGTATTTTGGGATGAGCACTATTGATGTGGTCCAGGAATTCCTGTAGGGTGTCACGTCCATGAGGCCATATCACGAAGGTGTCGTCGACGTACCTTACCCACATTGTAGGTTTGAGGCGGGCGTTATTGAGAACCTCGGTTTCGAAAGCCTCCATGAAGAGATTGGCGGCAATCGGTGACAGGGGTGAACCCATAGCCGCGCCCTCCACCTGGGCGTAAAACTTCCCCCGAAATTGGAAGAAGGTAGACGCCAGGCAAAATTGAGCGAGATCGGCCCACTCTGTAGGGAGCCCCCGTGCCTCCAATTTTCTTCTGATTATCTCTGCTGCCTCTTCGACCGGGATCATGGTGAAAAGCGACGTCACATCGAAGCTGACGAGGATGTCTGAGCTCCCCAGGCGCCTCTGTTTTAGCAACTCGATGAAATGACAGGAATTCCGGACATCCCACGCGATGTCATCTGTCAGCGGGCGGAGCTTGTCGGCGATATAACGGGCCAGTGGATGTGTGGGCGAATTTACAGCACTCACAATAGGCCGTAGAGGAACTGGTTCCTCTACGAGAGAGGATAGGTGGTGGCCAAGGCGGATAAAAGAAGCATTAGAAATCGCAAAACATCCCCAGAACATCAACGGGGACGCGGGATTACGCCTCCACGATGCCTGGATTGCACCTCTGCGGAGCGCGCGGTCGCGGGAGGCCGCCCGCCCGGACCGCACCACGGCGTCCGACCCCTGAGCTTACCGGACCGCCCCACGCCGTCCGACCACAGACCGCTTCCGTCCGTCCGCTTCCCCCCACCTCCTTTCACCTAGTCATGCCCGATTGGCCTACACCTCGACCTATCACAGCCTGCCCCTTTCTCCATATAAACCAGAGCGCCCAACATCCTGGCGCAGCCTCACCCACTCCTTCTTCACAAACATCCTCACCCACTCCTTCTTCACAAACTTCGCCCCTACGTTCCCTCATTTCTACTAAATCTAATTACAAGCTACCTATCATCTCGCTCTTTCTCTGTTATCTACAAATCTTACACTTCCTCTTCTCGCCCTATTCTCGCCGGCGTCCCACAAGGAGCCGTGCTCTCTCCTTTCCTCTTTTCTCTCTTCATAAATGACTCCCCTAGCACCACAGGAGTGAGCGATTTTATCTACGCTGACGACGTAGCGTTCGCAGTTAAAGATAGTCGAATCAAATTCGCCATTGCCAAACTACAGCGTGCCGCAAATGCACTCGCGAATTGGAGTGCGGAAAACGGCCTCACGCTCAATGCGCAGAAATGCCAGGCAATCCTTTTTACTCACAAACTTTCTCACAACGCGCACACGGTCGCGCCCATCCGACTACACGCACACTCTCTCCAGTGGCAAGACGAAATTAAATACCTAGGCGTCACTTTTGACCGACGCCTAAACTGGAAAGCACACTTACAAAAAACACGTAAAAATATGACACAGCGAATACACCGTCTTCTTCCCCTCTTCAGAACCAAATCCCTTCAGGATAAGGTGAAACTCCGCCTGTACCTCGCGTGCGTACGGAGCGCGGGGCTCTACGCGTGCGAGGTGTGGGCGGCGGCCGCGGGAACGTGCCGTGAGAAGCTCACGCGCGCCGAACACTCTTTTATTCGCGCCGCTTTCAAGCCCCCACCCGGAACAATTCTTGACACAGAACTCACTAACAGAAACACCAACACAATCGCCTCCGCCATACACACACTTGCCACGGAGAGAATCACAAACATCTTCACAAACATCCATCTCCACCCCCACTTCCAGCCTTTCACACAATATTACACAAAAAAATCACGACACAAAATCAGAAAACTCCCCACAGACATAATCTTCCAAAAACCACCATAGCTTACCTATCACTTGCATACAACATATTCACACCACACAATAAACACTAAACACAAGAACATTTTCCCTCACATCAGGAATGCACCGGCCTCCGCAGTTCACCAGAAATCACGCCCATTTTCTATCATCTCTCACATCATTTCACCCATATGCAAAATGTAAATAAGTGTAAAAATTTGTCCCGCATTAATAATAATTCATCTCTTGTAACATTCATGTATGTATCACCCTCACCATCACTCCATCTTTCACTTCCCCCTCATCACAAATTAAAATTAAGACTATCATTATACTACCATTGCATTTAAACCAATCTTTGTAAATAATAAATTGTCATTTTGCATTTAAATTACTGTACCATTGTAAATATCATTCTACTGTGTCATTGTAAATATAAACTCATCACTCATATAGAAAATATTTTTGACTAGGTAAACTAATTATGTTCAATATGCTAGGTGTTGGGTAGGTTAGAATTAACATATAATCAATTTATTAGGGTGTATAGGCTATTATGAATTTAGGTCATTATGTATTAGGTATTAGGTATTAGGCCATTAGGTAAATTAATTACGTTCACTATGTTAGGTGTTGGGTAGGTTAAATTTAACAGATAATCAATTAATTAGGTTTTATAGGTTATTACGAATTTAGATCACTATGTATTACTTATTAGGTCATTTATTGGTTGCGGGTAGGTTAAGATAGGTTAAGTCATACTGTAAAATACTGCTAAATTATATTGTAAAGTACTGTAAAACAAAACTTGTAAATATCAAATAAATAAGAGACCGGGGAACGAGTGACGACGGGAAATGACTTGAAAAAACAACATCACTTCTTTTTGGGAGCAGCAAACAAAAACCTACAGAATTAGGTAAAAGAAAAATACCTACAAAACCTGAATGAGACAACGCGCGCCGCCCACATATGAGACAATCATAGGGCGGCCGCAAAAGCTGAATCTAACACCAACAAACGAGCACCACTGGCGGAAGAGCTCCCCACAAGGAGCAGGCCGCCATAATTCGGCCATATACGACGTCCTGGCGCAGCAACATCTGCCTTCACCGAATCAACCATCAAACACCCATATCATCATCTTCCTCCTCACAAACCCCGGTCGAGCTGATCCGTCTTATCCAAGAGCGCCGTAAGGCACAAAGGCAATACCACCGATCGCGCGACCCTGATGCAAAAGCCGCGTTTCAACGCATAAGGAGGAGAACATCTCGCCTCCTGAGAGATCACAGAAACGCGATGTGGGAAGAGTACATTAAAAAATCGCAAATAAACAATGCAGAAGACCTATGGAAACTGCAGCGAGCCCTCAGAAACCCCGCCCCCGCCGTCACCGCCCTCGAGCGCCCAAATGGCCTAGCGCCGACTTACGACCCCGCTGTAAAGGCGGAAGTATTCGCCGACATGCTGGCAAACAGATATACGCCCCCGCCTATTTGTCGCTCGCTGCAGCTCCCTACCACCGCCGCGGAAATTCAATTCAACATCACTCCCCCCATCACCATCTCGTCCGACTGGCACATCAAAGCGGATGAAGTGCGCGACCTTCTTAAAAACACAAACACGAAGAAGTCGAGCGGCCCTGACAAGCTCACGGGAGCAATGATTAAACATCTACCGCAAAAGGCTGCCGACCTCTTAGCACAAATTTACACAGCGTGCATTTCTGTGCAATACTTTCCACTCGAATGGAAAGCGGCTACCATCACTCTACTTGCGAAGCCAAACAAGAACTCGCGCCTCCCGGAAAACTACCGGCCCATTTCTCTCCTGCCGATTCTCGGTAAACTCCTCGAGAAAATAATTCTCACGAGAATCCAACGGGATCTCGAGAAAAAGGGCATTATCAGGGAGGAGCAATTTGGTTTTCGTAAGCAGCGTTCCTCTGCTATGCAGGCACTTCGTTTCGCCTTCTTCGTCTCTTCGGCTCTTAGCTGCCGCTGCTCAGTTCCTGCTCTCTTTTTCGACTTCTCATCCGCCTTCGACACTGTCCATCACCCGCTTCTTCTTCACAAACTTCGTCCCTACATCCCTCTCCACATTCTTAACTTAATCACTAGCTATCTCTCCCACCGCTCCTTCACCGTAAAATACCAGCTCTTCACTTCTTCCTCCCGCCCTATCTATGCCAGCGTCCCCCAGGGCGCCGTCCTTTCTCCCTTTCTTTTCTCTCTCTTCATTAATGATGCGCCGGCAATCACCGGAGTGCATAGCTTCGTCTACGCAGACGACATAGCGTACGCTGTGAAAGATAGCCGGATCAATTTTGCCACAGGACGGCTCCAGCGCGCCGCACTAGCACTATCGAATTGGAGTGCGGAAAACGGCCTCGCGCTGAACGCACAGAAATGCCAAGCTATCATTTTCACACATAAACTCAATCACAACACGCACACAGTCGCGCCCATCCGCCTAGATGCACACACTCTTCCGTGGCGACAAACCATCACCTACCTAGGCGTCATCTTCGACCGTAAACTTACCTGGAGGGAGCACATCAAAGTTGCGCGGAAAAACATGACATGGCGCATCAGCTCCTTACTACCACTCTTTAGGAGC
This sequence comes from Teleogryllus occipitalis, assembly GCA_011170035.1. Taxonomy (NCBI): domain Eukaryota; kingdom Metazoa; phylum Arthropoda; class Insecta; order Orthoptera; family Gryllidae; genus Teleogryllus; species Teleogryllus occipitalis. Next base: position 750,370 of record BLKR01000077.1, on the reverse strand, counting down.
CGCTCCTTCCAGGAGAAAATCAAAATCGGATTATACCTTGCGTGCGTAAGGAGTGCGGGGCTCTACGCATGTGAGGTTTGGTCCACAGCTTCAGAAACCACTCGTGATCTGCTTACACGAGCGGAAAACTACTTCATTAGAACGGCCCTTAACCCCGCCCCAGGAGACGCTTACACAAATGTTCTCCTCTCATATAATGTAAACTCAATTACCTCCACTATTCACACACTCGCCACGGAAAGAATCACCTCAATCTTCTCAAACATTGACTCACACCCCCTCTTTCGTCCCTACCTTCAATACTTCCTTAAAAAATCTCGATTTAAAACAAAGAAACTCCCTTCCGACGTCATCTTCTTGAAACCTCCCTAAACTCCTCAAAATTTTAACTTCTTACTCTCTTCATTCCTCCCACGTCAGACAAGTTGCGGGCGAGGAACAGATTCCGCAAACACCACCACTCTAAATTAAATACTCTGAGCCATTATGTGTACTGCGCTGCGCTCTATGCCTTTCTCTGCTACCTTCTCGTCTCCTCACCTTCTGTACTACCTTGTGCCACTATATCTGCTTTCCATACATTTAAACTGTGCTATTATATCTGGTTGTATTATTTAATCTCTGTTTTGCTATTACATCTGTGTAATTACATATTGTGCTATTTATTTGTGCTATTATCTGCTTTTATGTTCAGATCTCAAACTGGAAATGTAAATAACTATGTACAAGCAACAAACATTAGGTTCTAGATAAAAACTCAACAAGAAATATTGTAAATAAATTTGTAAATAACATTTGTAAATAAGATGTAGGTTAGGAAAAATCAGAATTAGACTAGGAATTAGGTAAATAAGATGTAGGTTAGGAAAAAGTAGAATTAGGCTAGGAATTAGGTATTAGGCATAATGCAAAACCTGTAAATAACATGCTAATAACTTAAATAGAATTAGATAGAAACATCTTAGGAAGATTAAGAATTAAATAGGAAATAGGACTAAATTTAAGAGAATTATGTACAACTTAAAATAAATAAAAACGACCGGTTGGCGTGTGCGAAACGGGAAATGACCAAAGAATAACTAGGGAGCAGCTAAGCAAACGCAAATACAGAACTGAAATAAAAATCACTGCGGGCGCCCAACATGAGACAATCATAGGGCGCCCGCAAAAAGCTCACAAATCCAAAAAAGCCAACAACAAATCGGAAGAGCTCCATCCGGAGCAGGCCGTAAAAACTGTCAATCACCACGACTGATCCTGGCGCAGCCCGACGCATTTCCCGGAAGTACGTAACAGGAACCCGGGTGTTATTGATTTGGTGATCGTGAAAGGCGTTGAGTGCGTGGTTCCCCGCTCAATTGCCACACTGGATTCCGATCACAATCCAGTAACATGTGTTGTGGCGTTCCTTATAGCTAAATGCCAAAATAGATTTCGGACCTCGCGTGACACTAACTGGGCAGGTTTCTCAGCTCAGCTGAACTCTCAGCTTGAGCAGAAACCAGTAAATACGGAGGCCGAAATCGACGAAGCAGTGAATCACTTCACTGTAACGTTGAAATCAGCCTTCAAGCAAAACTCCGCTGTCACGCGAGTAGAGAATTCTCGCCCTGAGCTCTCAGACGAGCAAAGAAGGATTTTAAGAGAACTGCGTAGAACTGTCAAAGCTCATCGCCGCTATGGCGATCCCGTTGACGGAGAGCGGGCGCACAGTTTAAGCAGAGAATTCCGTTCATCTCTACGGGACGAGAGAGCTGCTAAATGGTCAGAAACCATTTCTAAATGTAACCTTCACGAGAGGCACCTTTAGGATCTTTCTCGTGCACTGGGCCGCAAACCGGGAGTAAATAGCCCGCTTCAGAGCAACGCCGGGACGGGGGCACCCGGCGCTCCACCACCTCGGCCCGTTTACGTGTGGGACGACGCGGCAAAAAGCGGAATCTTCTAACTCGCTTGCGCTGCAGTTCCGCGCGTTTGAAACGGGCGCCGCTGCGCTGCCATTGGCCGCCACTGTAACAGGTGGTCAGCCGATGGCGCCGGCGGTCAGCTGCACCACCATTGAACCGCTGTTCCCTCTCACCTCGGCCCGCCGAGTGACAAAGAGGGAGCTGGAGAGCGCGCTCCGGCGCATCAATCCAGCCAAGTCACCTGGGCCAGACGGGTGCACGGGCGGCCAGCTGCGTGCTCTGGGCGGGCGCGGAGTCGAGTTTCTACTCGAGCTCCTGAATGCGTGCCTGGCGTGCGGTTATTTCCCGAAAGCGTGGAGGATTGCGACCATCGCACTTCTACCAAAACCTGGCAAAAATAAATTAATTCCAAGCAGCTATAGACCAATCAGTCTACTCTCTGTCCTAGGGAAGACGTTTGAGCGATTGATTCTGGTGCGTTTGCAACAGGAAATACGTCGCCTCAACCTTCTCAGAGACGAACAATTTGGTTTCAGAGCTGGTCACAGCTCCGCGCAGCAGCTCACGCGGCTTTGCACGGAGATCGGCCTCGCCCTCGAGAGACGGCAGAACTTGCCAGCGGTCTTTCTCGACATGCGATCGGCCTTCGATTCTGTGTGGCACGCGGGTTTACTCGCGTGCCTCGCGGAGTCGGGGATGAGCGATTGCTATGTCAGATTGATCGCGAGTTTTCTCACTGACAGGCAGTTCAAAGTGCGCGTCAACAACGTATATTCGTCCCTCAGACGAGCCGAGGCGGGCGTGCCTCAGGGGAGCGTTCTCTCTCCTACTCTCTTCGGCTTATACGTCAATGATGCGCCGCTACCTGCTGAAACAAAAACTGGTATTCAACGCTGCGGGCTCCTGATGTTCGCGGATGATTTTGCATATTATGCGAAATCGGCGAATGTCAGGCAGTCAGTCAAGTACCTAAATGACTGTCTCGCCGCCTTCCCTGAATGGCTAAGTCGGAAACGACTCGCTCTCAACCTCGATAAATGCGTCGCCGTCAACTTCACTCGTAAGAGGGCCGACCCCGATGAAACGGTGAGCTTGGCCGGCGCGCAGTTACCGTGGCGGAGCGAAGCGAGATATCTGGGCGTGTTGCTTGACAGCGGTCTTCGCTGGCATGCGCACGCTCGATATCTCGCGGCCAAAATTAAAATTAGAACTCTTCTCCTGAAACCCCTTCTCCGTTCCCCCGATCTTTCTCTTCACCTTAAGCGGCGCTTATTCACCGCATGCGTGCGCCCCTTGTGGGCGTACGCGTGCGAGGTATTCGCCGCCGCTCCACCTTCCACTCTGCGTCCCATTCGGGTCGCAGAAAACAGAGCGGCGCGCCTCGCGGCGCGCCCGCATATTTCAAATGTACCCCCGGACCGCACTCCCCGAAACGCTGACGTGTTCGGAGTTCTGGGCGTGCGCCATCAGTTCCCGGCGGAGCTTCAGCGGCGGGCGGAGGCGGCGCTCGAGAGGGCGCTGAGGCCGTCCGCTCCGCGCATCCTGCGTGAGACCGGCGTAGCGGCGAATAGCGGCGTGCACAGGGCCTTCCACAGAAGAAAGGGCCCAAAGCATGTCGCCTTCACCTTCCGCGCACTTCCCCCGCACAAGTTCTCTGAACTGTGCGACGCGGGGGAGCAGCTAGTGCGTGGGAGGCGGTCGCCGCTCCCTGAGGCCGGAAACCGCGTGGGAGGCGCGGAAACGCGCCCCGCCGGGCCTGGGCCGCCTGGAGGCGACGAAGACGTCGCGGCGCCACGGACGCTTGAGACAAGTCGGCGCCGTGGCGATTAAAAATGTTGTATAGTGTACATAGTGACAGTGAAGTGAAGTGTGGTATGAATGTGCGAGTGAATTGATTTGTAAATATAGTATAAGTATGACTAAGTGAGTGAATGATTAAAAATAGAAGAAAATAAGAGCAATGAACAATTCCAAGAACTTATCACTTTATCAATATTTTTATTTTTAAAACAAATAGCCCAAAGAGGCCATGTATAGTTTTAGTTAGGTTAAGATTAGTTTTAATTAGTATTTTTAAGTTATCGCCCTCCCGCAGCTCCAAAAACCTAATCGGTTGGAGCTTATTGTATCCCTAATTAATGAATAAATTCCCGCCTTGCCAGGGCTACTGGCGAGGGGAAAATGAAAAAAAAAATCCTGGCGCAGTACAGCCCTGAAGAGGACCGCGATATGTCGGTCGAAACGTCGGCACCCCAGCCTTCGACGCGGCGTCACCCGGACAGCCCAGATCATGTTCCCATATACTTTCTCACAGCGGAGCCTCAAGGGACCAGCATTTTTTTCGAATTAGACATGATTCCGCTTTATGTAATGTAATATTGTAGAATCTGTGATTAGCAGGACTGCGATTTAAGTTCACATTATATACGTTCCACATTGAGCAAGTTTTACTGTATAACAGTATAAAAAAAGCTCTATTCATCCTTCATATTCATATTTACAGATCACCAAATAAACGACGGGAATACAAATTATGTGTATAAAATTATTTACATACATTCCACGTTTCTAAGTTTACCTTTGCTACATATGTATTTTAATGAGGCAGTAATCTTAACAATTAGCACCCTACATTACAATGCAATATTTCCTTCGGGTTATATTTAAATATTTCTCTTCTGAAGATGTGCAAATTGAGCACTAACTGGCTTCTCTCGAAATGTTCTGCACATAACCTTATGTTACCAGGAACAGAAAGAACAGATAAATTCCACCTTACTGGCCGCTTGAAGGTGCTAGTGTCGCGCCAGGTCCAAAAATTCGCTCAAAGCTGCGGTACTGTATTATTAGACTGTGTTTGCACTAAGTGATTCATATGAATGGGTTTCTGGCGTGGTTATGACCGCTCGATGGAAAAAACTGTCTTTGAACGCGGAATTAAGATAGAAGCTAGGTGCATGGGAGATTCCATTTCGAAAATAGTTAGGGAATTCAATATTCCGAGATCCACAGTGTCAAGAGTGTGACGAGAATACCTAATTTCAGGCATAACCTCTCACCACGGACAACACAGTGGCCGTCGGCCTTCACTTAATAACCGAGAGTAGCGGCATTTGCGAATTGTCAATGCTATAATCGCAAAAATCAATGTTGAACGTACGACAAACGTATCCGTTAGGACAGTGCAGCGAAATTTTGCTTTAATAAAGGGGATTAACTGGCCCCAATTTTCATGGTGCTCACTTGTAATACGTCCTTAAAGTTGTGATAATGCCTTCTTCACTCCTTCGCCAGTATTTGATTATAAATGCATTAAGGATGCATACCCAGGCGTCTCCCTTGGAATTGTAGAGGAGGCTAATGACCTGTTCTACAATTCATTAGAGAAATGTTTGCCCCGATCTCAAAGTTTTCTTCTATATCTTCTTGTTATCTGACAACACCTATCTACTTGTTTAAGACAATTACTTGCATTAGTTTTGTTGAGTGGAAATGCTTGCGTGAATTTAGAAAACAAATAAATTAAGACCATAATGTATTTTTTGCCTCCTTCTTGACTTGGGAAGTAGATCATATAAATCCGCAGCCAAAATGTCATTTTTCTTTCGGGTATTATGGCAATCATCGCTGTCATCTCATGGATTTCCAAAACAAAGTTGTTTTAGAGTGGTGATGATCTTGTGTCATAATGTGCAGCAGTCGCATGGGTGTAATCAACCACTACTCTTGGAACTCAAATTCTGCATTGTCAGGATTAATTCTCGTTCTAATTTAACACCATTTCTTCAACTTGTCTCCATTTGTTAGGATCTTGCTCGATTGTTCTCATGATTACTTCATTGGAATAATTTCTTCCTTCCAGAATTCTTTTTACTTGACAAATTCTTTCATCTTTTTCTTCGAAACATGTCATGGTCTCCCAATCTCATGAAATTCCGTCATTAAATCAATGACCGCACGCTAATGCTCGTGTCACTTGACATATCAGAATAGACTTAATGTTTCCGACTCAATAGGTCCGGTAATAAGTTCAATCTTCCTTCCTTAAACTCTATTTTGTAACAATTTGTTGCAGTCACACGGACCACCCCATCAATCGATATTTTGTAGATGGCAATGGTTGATAAAAGTAAGGATATTATTGTATGTTATTATTGTCGTATGATGTATTTTCTTGCCGATAAATATTGTCTAAGCTACGTCAATATTCACACTATAGGCACTATGACTTATGCTCTTTTTCGGTTGTATATTTCAACTGAGGACCTTTGAGCACGACTTATGAGATTTACGATCTTTTTCTGGCCATCTTAGAGATTTTAAAACATACATGCAACTCCATGACCGCTACTATCAGTCTGTTGGTAGAATGGTCGAGTAAAGTCAGTATGATATATTATGGAAGTTTTGTTAAAAGTGTCAAAATTTTCGTTCAACATTCGTCAAAAAATTGATGTCTCACTCATCTCCACTTTTGATTCTTCCGTAAACGGTGTTACAGTTCTATAACTAGCACATAATAAGGAGAGCATCGACTACAGTAATTTCAGACTCCTAATACTCATCTCAATTGTTTTACATTTCAAAGAGCGGACCGGGAGCGGTGGCTCAGAGCATCAACTGATGTCACTGCAGTGCCTCGGACCGGGAGGTCCTAGGTTTGAGTCCCGACGGCAGCAGGATTTTCGACATTAGCTTTTCAGCTAGGTCGAATTCAGTCGCTGTCTGGGGGAGAATTCTAGCGGCCTGTTGCTCTGATCAGTAGTTTTCCGTGGTTTCTCCGATCAGCACCAGGCGAATGCCAGAGCAGTACCCTAAAACGGGCCACGGACCGCGCGTGGTCTTTCCTTCCTCTTCCTTGTCCCCTTACACACACACTAGCATGCACTACAATACACTCATGCCGGGAGACCGTTCGGGGACTTGGAACTTGTCCCGGCTGGGGCGGTGCCCCGCCGATGGGAGATACCTGGTTAGGGAAAGCCCCGCTAGTTGACGGTAGATCGACGCCGTATCTCACCAACCAGTGGGGGAAGATTCCCGCCACCTCCCGATGAAAAACATGCACTACATTTACGGGAATAATGACCTCAGTAGTTGATGCGCCCGGAATCACTAACAATCAATCTAAGAGCAGTCCTCTCTACTTCTTGGACTTTATATATTTATTTATTTTTATTTATTTTACGTCAAAAAAAACAGTTAAAACTGCGTATGACGTGCTATGGGGAAAAGTGAATTGTGTGCACATTTTCAAAATTCTGTGATCCCTACACTCAGTCATATACTACTTGAATTTAAAAAAAGATGCTCCCATGTAATAAAATCTATTTTCAAGGATAAATAAGCATTACATTTTGGGCTCTTATCCATGTTGTCCTTCGGAATAATACTTCCTGCCGCGACAACATGGAAACGATAACTTGAATAATTGTATTTCCCACTGAATTCTAGAAGACGTGCACAGAAAATGAAGTTACATTTATTTATATGACTTTATCCAGTTGTCATTTTGATTTCAATTTTATGTACGTCGTATCCTAAGAATTTAAATTTTTAACGCATAATCTTGATTTTTGAAGATATAACGTATGATTGCTTCTTCAATATTTTAAACAACCGCTCATTATTCATTAAATGCCAATCGAGGGTACTGGAATGAATGACATCGATGTTCATTACTGACATTGGAGGAGTACAAAGTTTCAAAAACACAATTTTTGCCGCTGCTACCCATTGTTGGTTTGTAATATGAGTTCATAATCTCATCATTGGATCAAAACGAAACGCCTAATGGATTATTTTTAGATCCCTCAAAAGCTTTTAACGCCATTGATCATGACATATTACTTTCAAAATTACCTTCATATGGAATCCGTGGTATTGTCCTAGATTATACCTTAAACAAACTCGTAATTACAAATTAATAGTAAATGAAAAGAAAACGGTTTTAATGCAGTTTTCCATTTCAAATAAACAATTCTGTACTACAGAGAAAATGAACGGTGGCTAATGTTAAAGCAACTAATTTTTTTTAATTCTTTCAATTCAGTCAAACCTCAAATGGAACGGCCATTTAAATGAATTGAACACAAAATTAAGTTCACTATGCTACGAGTTCACAATTCTTTCAAATTCAGTCAGTCTTCATACTGTTCGTTGTTTATATTTCACGAATGTTCATTCCCGCCTGAGATATAGCATAATATTCTGGGGAAATACATCTTATAGCTCCCAGACTTTTAGATGACAAAAAAGAATTGTACAAATAATAACCAAATCCCATTCACGTGATTCTTGTAAGCCTCTCTTTATCTTATGAATCTAGGAATTTTACCATTACCTTGTCTGTTGATTTACGAATCAGTGGTTTTTGTAAAAAATGACTTGGTTAAGGGCGGGAATATATTTTTAGAAAACGCCGATGTCTATAACACTCGACATAGAAATCATATTCATCAGGTGATATTATCAACAGCTCATTTTATAAAATACACGCGCAATTCATGTACATTATTTTACAACACTTTGCCAGATGACATTAAACCATTAAATTCAATTGAAAAGTTTAAATCCTAAGTGCAATCCTAAAGCACGTCATGCACAGTTTTTAACTGTTTTTGACGTAAATAAATAAATAAATAAATAAATAAAAACTATTACGGGTTGGAATAAGTTACAGTACTTGGGACAGTCTTTTAAGCATTTCCTCTAAGTATTCAAAGATAAAGTATTTAATAATACTTTATATTATTAATTTGTACCCTAGGCAGTTTTATATATATATATATATATATATATATATATATATATATATATATATACACGGAGAAAAAAGAACAGTTGCAGTATACCTGATCCATTATACTGTATCAAGGGAATACATGATAATATAGGCCCAACCAGGTACACTGTTGCTGTTCCGTGACGGAGATAGTTGGAACGAAAAGTTGCATCGTAAAGAGTCCCTTGTTGCACTTCGCTGAATTCACCTTGTCAGAAGTGCACGGGTAGAAGCTGCCGAGCCCCAGCAACCTTGTTGGAAGAGTTGGCTATCTTCTCGGCGTAAGCGAGCAACACAGATTGGAGGATCCAGCCTATCGTCATGACGCATCCGGGCGAAACTAATAGAAGGACCCGGCCTTCCGTGTCGGCTTGCACAGCTACAGGTATACCGGTTGAAGGGCCAGCCGTACGTGTTGCCTTATTTAAGCATTTCTTATTGGTGTTACAATTACTGATCGTTGACGGGTATAGGATGGGTTATATGTAGTACTTGCTATTAATAGAATATTCATTATTTTTGATCCAACAACAGATCTGTTATTGGATCTTAAATTTTGTAAAATTGCCTAAACCAATTCAGAAATTGAAAACAGCAGGATTAACTCAATTGAAGTCATTAAAAATGTTGAAGATATTACAATGTCTTTGAAATTAGTGTTTGGACATGCAAGTGTGACTGCCAAGAAAAAATTATATAAACCAATAAATTCGATTAAAAATAATTAATTATATAAACCAATTAATAATTAATTATATAAAAATTATATAAACCAAATAATTCGATTTAAAACTTCTATGAAATTTAAAGAAAAAAAATTGTGATTCAAGAGTAGAAAATGCAGAATTTGACCTCACATTGGCTCAGATTTCATCTTACAAATATGCTCCAATTACATCTGGTGAGGTAGAAGAACGTTCAAAAAGATTCATTTCTCACAAAAGGATGACTAAGTAAAATTTTGAAAAATTGTATAGTGTTCCTGTTTCAAAAGACAATGAAAAAAATACCAAGCTAAAATTTGATAGTGCATTTTTTGTCAAATTTTATCTGGCATATGTATCCAGGTTTTAGCATTTTAAAGGGCACGAGAATCATGTCTAGTAATATTGAATTGTTTTATTTCAAGAGGAAAGTATTTTGTTCACTTGGCAAGGGAAAGGTTTCAGAAAATTATCAAGGTCAACACTTTTACAACAGTAATGACTTTTATTTGCCCAAGAATCATTAACACAATCTGAGATATTTTTCTTTGGTAATTTTGAAGATGAATAATAGCCAAAATCATTGCATATTTGAGAATGCAGTGTTATCCATACTATATGAAACAACACACAGTGGAAAACCCTAAATTATGAAAGACTTGAAATCTTTTTTCCTTGGAAACCAAAGTAAAAATTAATAATCTTTCAAAAGAAAATTACAATTTGTCACACTCCATGAACTTGATTCAGAACTCTAGTTGTAAAACAATGTCCTGAAAAAACAGCATTTTGAAGTTAATGACGCTTTTCTAGTGAGAATGTGAATTTTTTATATTACTTATATTCTTTTGTAGTAATTCTGAGAGCACTACTACATAGAACACATTGAAACTATAACAGAATTATAACACAAGTTATATTACCTAATGAGAATTTTCAAATAACTTGCCTGGTCAAAAATGATACACACTAAAAAAAATTGAACCATTAATGTATACACATTTTATGAATGTTAAATACGAATGAAATCACAAAAGTCCATGATGCTTGCAAAATTAGCAAAATATATACTGGTATAACCTTCAAATACATGTTCATGATCTTGTCATAGAATGCAATAGCCATTTAGAATTAACAATATCCATGAATATCTGTATCAATGAACCATCACCTGTTTCAATGACCAATTTCCATCACCTGTGCCAAAAACTACCTGAAAAATAAAATTAATACAATAGTATTTGAAAATATAATTAAAGTGAGAATTATTGAAAAATAAAAAATAGAAAGTATTTTACAGCAGTTTTTTTTTTGAGGAATGCATTATTATTTTGTTCAATTATTTACAGAACATGATAGGCTTTAATCTCAATTTAAATACAGTAATCAAAATTCTGTACACTTATAACATATGAGAATACTAAACAACAATTAATTCTACAATTTCTAATTGCCATTAATGACACTTCAAGACTATTAAATTTATTTCAATGAATTGGCAACATAATAAATATTATTTCATTACATTTTAATACGAATTTGCAATGCTTAATTGAGTATTAAAAACTAATCAAATAACTTAAACTTTTTAATAGGTAAATAATGAGTTTGGAAGTAATTGAATTCTATATCCACTTAACAACATTAGAATTTGAATTGAAAGGATTCAAACCGATGATGTAAAACGAAATAATTGTTTATCTTGTTCGACATAAGCTTTTAGAGGAATTTTACAATTTACATTAAAATAACTTTGAGCTGGATTAATGGCCAAGATTTGTAGGTTATGTCCAATTGAAATGCACATAAACTAATATATAAACTAATATATAACTAAACCTTTCTATTATTACAATGCATGACAGAAATATATACGTACCTAAAAGTTGCAATTCCATTCCAGCATTCTCTTTTAATCTTGGTTGACAATTCTTGTTTGATTTCAAATAGGCGGTGTAAATGAAGGTATCATTTTCTTTCGAACTTCATTCGCCCGTTTACTTCCAATGAAATAAGATTTTCACTTCAAAGAGGTATTTTAGACTCTGTAGCCTGGCACCTATTAAAAGATATCCACCAATATCCTTTAGATTATAATCCACACTGATGCAGCACGATAAGTTTCAATACAGTACTTACCAGTGAACTCATAGTACGTTCAACGATTTGCTTTGCCAACGACTTATTTTTCTACAACAACAAATTGAAAACTTTCACAACGATGCGCTTTTCGCCACTTCGAAGAAATTTCCCTGAAGGGCCAGTCACTCTCTTAGCCCTTCCAAAATGAACTGAATAGAATGTCCTCGCAGGCCGATCGGCGGCGCGACGCTGCGGACCAAAGAGGCGCGTCACGCGCTAGCTCCTGACCTTCGTCAATCCTCGGCTGATATCAGGTCCTTATCGCCCAGAAACACGCGTGCAGTTCGCACTGTCTCCTTCTTCGTTTGCAATAGTTTTGATGCAAGGTTAATTTAACAACCGATGGCTCAAATTAGTTCTTATGTAGTGAACCTACACTTGTACTTCTTTAAATCAGAATTTTTCTTATGATGAACGGATAATATTGGGTTTCCAGCCAGCTTCGGCGCGCGCGCGCAACTTCCTGTCCCCCCCCCCATGCACTTCCAAGAGCCCGCCGAATGCCTTGGGACTGGTAGCTGGTAAATATATAACGTAATTAGTCTGTCTTTCGACATTTATATTTACATGTGTAACAACACAGACGGAAAATTATATAATTATTAAAGTTTGTCTCAAACTTCGTTCCCGTTTTGAGCAAGAATGACAGATATGTTTTCTTTGCTTGATAAAGTCATAATTATCGCATCATGCTTCTATGCTTCTATTATGTAATTGAAATAATAGAACACACATGTGTGTGTGTGTGTGTTTAACAGATGTTGAATGTTTTTCAATGTATATTTTCTTCAATACGTAATTATCTGACAAGGTATCTGGCTGCTGTGGCCAGCTAGTGCTCTGCAACATGATTAGGCTTGATGAGGCCGACAGGTCCGTTTATGAAGCAACATCAACCTCTCAGAAATCACAGGCCGGTTGGTCCATCAAGGTCAGCAATCGTAGATCGCAGCAATCGTAGAATAATCAGGAAAGGGATAGTTTTGCTTCATTTTTGGCAACCTTTTTATTATATTTTTTACATTACCAAAGCAGGAAATATTTAATATTTAATATTTAATATTAAATGTTAATTATTAAATATTTATAATAAATATTATAATATTTATTATAAATATTTAAAATTTATAAATAGTTATAATAAATATTTTAATATATAATATTAAATATTATATATTAATGGCATATAAAAGTTCAAATAATTTATTTCTGATGTCACTGCTGGAAAACTCTACATATTATCAACTTCCTGAACTCCTTAACAGTGCAGGCTTCCCTCCATACTTTAGGGCGACGCAAAACAAAAGAGAACATGGGTTCGAAAGAGAAAACACGATGACATTTCAGGGCCGTATGAAGTAGTTTCAGGATCGTATCGCACTATAATTGGTTTGATTAATTATTATGTTATTTCATTCAATTTGTAACATAATAGTACTTCACATATGAATAATAAATCATAATAGTTAAATCATATAATTATAATTTCAGTTTAATTTAACAAGCTGTTAACATTTACAAATAGGGTTCCAGAATATTTAGATAATATTAAGACTATAACTTTACTTAATACTTCATTAATTATAAAATACCAAATAATTGTAAATGTATTGGTGTTCTTTCCTTCATTATTTGTTGCATTTTCAAATTCTTTGAAATAACATTACATCGTTTAATATTAAAATTGAACGTCATGTAATAAATAACATTTTACGCAAATATTTCAAAAATATATACAAAATAAATACTTACCTAAACTAATGCCGGAATCAAGCTTTTACAATAACCTGTCATCATATGTCAGATGTCAGTTTCGTGAAATGTCAAATTCGTCCGAGCGCATACAAAATAGAATATGTATGGTCCTGACTTTTACTAACACAATCAAACAAACCACTCTTTTTAGTGGAGCTCACGCCAATATTAAATGGACATACTGCACCGACAATTAGTTAAAATTAGTACTAATTTTATTTTTCCCGCGTATCTAGTATGTGGCGCGGTAATTCAGATAAATTTTTAGTTTTTGTTACTGTATGATTTTCCACCATCAATCATTGAACCATCTGAGCAAGATGTTGAGATGATGTAAACGATGGACCGAAAAAAAGATCGACGTAAAAACGGAACGGATGTTTCTAAGAGGTGCGAAGATTTCGAAGAGGGTGCGAGAAGAGGAAGAGGTTTCGAAGAGGGTGCGAGAAGCGGAAAATGGCCAAAAAACGAAACAGAAATTGGCTAAGTATTGAGTCGGGCCCCTAACCTAAAAAATACTTGAATGTATTCCCAAAGATTACATCCGAAAAATTATCACTGGACAATCAACAACCAGTAAGTAATACGCTGTGATACTGTTGCATAATCAAAATATAACGTCTTCATTCGTCTCGGCGTGAGCAGCGTAAGAAAAGTGCGCATGTGTGCCTGCGTTATATGTGCTAACGTTAATGGACGGTACCTATCATTTGTTTGTGTAAATTGGTGAGGTTAGAGAGGGGATATGAGAAGTATAGGAAACCTTGGTTCTGGACCACATTATTTTTTAGCCCCTCATCAAAAATCTCATAAAAACCATTAAAACACTCAGATTTTGGACAGATTAATTTTGGCCCCCTCAATATCGCGATAAACCTCAACGCTGAAAATTCATCAAAATTGGACTATTTTTATTGAAAAATAATGTAATATATGCAAAATTAAATCATTGAAAGCTTACATATAACTCAATCGTTACCTTATCATGATCATAAAAATATTGAAAGATTTTTGTGTAATAAATGGATACTTTAAAATATTTAACAACTATTAAAATAGTGAATAATTTAAAATATTTTGCATCAAGAAATTAATTACAAATATTTTCCAAAAACATATTTGATGGATAATTTAAAACATATAGATCAAAATTATATTTTATCTTTATTATTAATAAACAATGATAAGATTAACAGTGTTATGTATCACTACTATGAAAAAAAATCTCAATTTAATAAATATGTTAATAATTTTAAACGATTATATTTACTTATAGATCAATCTGTTAAAAATGTAGAAAATATGAAGGAATTGATTGCTTTATCGTCTTTAATGTATAACTATAATGAAATATAATAATTTTTATAAAATACCAACCTCAATTAAAGAACTAAACTGTGAAAATAATGATATTGACGCTTTTATATTTTTAGAAAAATTAAATAAATTAGAAAAATTAGATATTAAATGTAATCAACGAACTAATATAATCTATATTCAATTACCAACCTCAATTAAAGAACTAAACTGTGAAAATTGTTATTATAGAGATTTTAGAATTTTAGAAAGATTAAACATTTTAGAAAAAATTGAAATTATATATAATATATTGAAATATTTTTTCTAAGAAATGGATAAGATACAAGCTGAACTTTACGAGAATTGAAAGAGAAAAATATACTTACATGTTCTAGAATTAAGAAAGAAAAATTTATAAAAATAATTAAAAAAATATGAAAATATAAAAATAAAACAAAACTTTATATAAAATATTTCCAATTGATAATAGTAAATTTAGTAGTGATCCAATAGATAAAAATTTAAAAGAAAAAAAATTTACCTCGAATATTTCCAATATATGGCAGTATTTTTAGTAATTGTATAGATAAAAAATAGACCTGAAATAAAAGTAGAAAAAGGAAAAATGCATGGAATGATATGGTTGTTGATTAGAAATTTAATTGTAAATATACCGAAAATGATTTAGATTCATATTTAGATACAACTAATACAGTTATTAAAAAAATTAAGACTAGTATTATAAATAGAAAAATTAATCAAATAAATGTAAGATTAGTTGCTTGTGTACAATAAGTAGTATTAGATCCTGAAAGTGGAGTAAAAGACGATATTAAGCACTATTTTCATTAAAATAAACATTGAATTAATACCTCAATTATTGACATAAGTGAAATTATTAAAATCATGAATCAAGAAATTATATCTAAATTTGATCATTATAATGCAAAAAATACAACATATCGATTTGATAAAGTCATATTTGTAGATATGCATGTAGACAGATATGATCCTTTAAAAGTAGGTGCATATAAAAACTTCCAGCTTGGATAATTAATAAAAGTGTTGCATCAATGTTAAAAATATTAAAACAAATTTAAATGCTTAAATCAAGAAGATTTTAGATGTTTTGAATATTTAATAGAAAGTGTATAAATCCTGTAAATAACCATAGTGATAGACCAGCTCATTATGATATTACAAAATATGAACATTTTATCATGATGTATCCAGTAGAGATAACATCAGAGAATATATAGAAAAATATGAAAAATTCTTTAACACATCTATAAATGTCTATATAATTGAAGAAACAAAAATAGAATTATATTATTCAAGTAATAACTATAAGAAAATGCCTAATCATATTAATATTTTAATGAAGACCATTGTGTAGGTATTAAAAATATTAGCGCATTAATAAGTGCAAAAATTAAACATAAAATAAATGAAATGTATTATTGTGAAAAATGCTTTAAAAGCTTTTTTGATAAAGAAGATAAATTGAATAATCGCATTATTGAGTGTATACACAATAAAATAACAATAGATATGCCAATAAATACAGATTAGAAAATATAAATCAAATGGTGCTGAACAATATCATCCTTGTACTTTATCATTAGACTTTGAGTGTACATTAGATAAAATTTAAAAAATTCATCAACATAGTGTAGATATTTGTATAAATTTGTTTTCAATCTATAAAAATCACTGCACTAATAAGAGATGAAAATGCAGAAAATTTAATGCATAAATTCAATGAAGAATTGATTCAACACGGAAAAAAATATAAATTATTACATCAAAAGTTTACAATGGACAAATCAAGCAATGGAAGATTACAAAAAAGCATAATGTTGTCGCATATGTGGTAAAAAGTTTATAGATAATAACTTAAGAAAAGTTCCAAATCACGATCATATTACTGAAGTTGGAGGTGTAGCATGTAATTCTTGTAATTCCAAAATTTAAAAATTCCAAAATTTATACCAGTACTTAGTCATAATCTAAGATATGATTCAAAACTATTTTTATGTTGGATATTAAAATTAGTGAAAATTATTCAGATATTAAAATTTTACCAGATTCAGCAGAAAATTATATTACTTTTTTAAAAGATGAAATTGTAGACAAAATTCCCGCTAAAAATGATAAATCAATACGCAAAAATTATAATTCTAAAAAACATTAGTTTGTTAAGATTATATACAAAATGTGAAATTTGTAATAAAGAAACAAAAAATATAAGGAAAGGAGATCCTTTCAATCAAATAATAAACATTCAGTTTTATAGATCCATTTAGATTTATTAGCAAAAGTTTAGATCAAGCAGTCAAAAATTTGATACACTATTCATTAAACAATTCTTAAACATATTAAATGTCATTTTTTCAAAGTTTTTATACCCTTGTATACTCTTTTTCGGTCAAAATAATCATCTGTTCTAAATGAATACAATTTTGATCATAAACCTTTCTGTTCTCTAATTGAAATACCAAAATATTCATCTTAAAATTTTCCAGGTACTTTATTATTTATTTGTGTCATACTTTCTATTGTAAATTTAGTTGATCATAATGTTCTATATGATGCTTCATGTCTTCATATACATCCTCGGTTTCAAAATATACTATTAATGAATCAGTATTGATTCCTTATAACCTAATTTTATCGCCATATTTTGTTTTAAAAACATCATAATAGAATTTATACATTAATAGTTTTGATAGTTCAAGTACAACAAATCCACCATATATTTATTTAAAGTTATTTTTATCTTCTTTCTCTACAATATTACGTTATTTTCATCAATAATATCTCTTGTTTCATAATCTGAATGTGTCTGAAATATTCTTATGAAGTTAATAATTTTGCATGTAATCGTTTTCTCACATTTTCCATTTGTTTACCTTATACTGCATTATTCATAAGTTTAAAAAAATCTTTCTCAAAATCATTTTTTGCTTTTGTCTTAATTTTCTATTATGTTCAATATAGGGTTTTAACCATGCTTTATGTGTAAACGATATAACTTTATTAATTTTTGTTTCAATTATTCCTTGTTTAATAACATTTTTCAACATTTTATAATCTATGACATAATTTGTTTTAGGTTTTAATGTATTGACGAGTTTAGAATATTTTGGTTTATTACTTATATGTTTATCTATAAGCTCTTTTTGATAATTTGATAGATCATTAATATTTGGAGTATAATGTTCCGGACATAATGGATAATCTTTAAATTTATCTTGTAATTCGTATGGAATAGTTAAATCTACATCAAAGGTATACCATATTTTATCGTTATCAGATAAATTCATAATATCAATAGTAAACTTTTTGTTTCTTCTTTGAAATTTCCAGTTAGTAAGTGTTGACTTAATGCAAGAGCATATAAATTATTTGCATCAAAATACATAATATAACTCATGAGTTTCTTACAATTGTATATACCTATTTCTTCTGCTTTTTCTTTAGATAAGTTTACAGTTTTTTATATTTTTAATCATAGAAGTAACTATTATTTACAAGAGCATGTCTATGAGGAATCATGGATAGTCTTATTCCTTTTTCATAAAATTCGTATAATCCTTCATCGAGTTTTTGTTAGGTCTGGGTCAAGTTTATTTTATAAAACTTTAGAGAAAATGATAGAGTCAAAACCACCATTCACCCCATCTAATTTGTGTATGAAACCGAATAAATCAATACAAAGAATAGAAATCGAAAGTGATTTTAAATTGAAATTTGATGTTAATGATTCAATTGAATCTGTCATTGGATTAAAAAATCAAATATTAGAACCTCATAAAAATATATTGACAAAAATGTATCCAATTTTAATCCGTTTGAAACGATTAATTTTCATTTTAATTGCGCTGCTGGGATGTTTGTTAAACTTAATGGTCATTCTCATGCAGAAACTTATATTTTAGCTTCATTTAAAACAAATTCAGAATTTGGAATGCCAATTAGTTATGAACCTGCACAATCTTTATTTCTACCGTTTTGTGATAAAATACAACAATTTAACAGAAAAATACCAAATGAAAACAATTTAATAAAGTTTTATGAAGAAATATTACTGTTATTCAAGACATATTTTAATTTATTGAATTGTTTAATTTATTGAACTGTTTAATTTATTGAATAGTTTAATGTATTGATTAGTTTACTTGATTGAATATTTTAATTTATTGAATAGATTAATTTATTGCATTGTTTAAGTTATTGAATAGTTTAATTTATTGATTAATATAGTTTAATTTATTGCATTGTTTAAGTTATTGAATAGTTAAATACAGTTTTTTATTCTATAAATGAATAAAAACAAAGAAATTGAAAGTTATCTTCCTGAAAGTTGTCTTCCTGAAAGAACAAAAAAATAATATTATGGTACCAAATAAGTCAACAGAATTCTACCTTCATACAGGTGATGGATGGCTAAATATATGTAAAGGACAATTATATATAAGAGGTACAGCTACAAATAAAGATGGATCTGATTTTCCAGACTATGAAGGTAAATCAAATGTTATATTAATCGATAATTTTATTCCTTATCTATGGTTATCGTTTGAAGTAAAGAAAAGAGGGTAGCGATATTTAAAATGTATTTTCCAGGTATAACTTCTACAGTAATCCAAAAATTAATATATTATGTTCCAGAATTGATACAATTAGAAAAATCTGGAATTTATGCAAATCCAAAACTTCAGACAAAGGAATTTGAGTTTATTTACCCACTAGAGCTAATAGGTGGATTTTTTAGAGGTTATAAAGAAATAATGTGTTTATTTATTTATTTATTTATTTATTTCACATCAAAAAACAGTTAAAACTGCGTATGATGTGCCATGGGGAAAAGCACATTTTCAAAATTCTGTGATCCCTACACTAAGTCATATACTACTTGAATTTTGAATTAAAAAACCTCCCATGTAATAAAATCTATTTTCAAGGATAAATAAGCAATAAATTTTGGGCTCTTATCCATGTCCTTCAGAATAATACTTCCTGCCACGACAACATGGAAACGATAAATTGAATAACTGTATTTCACACTGAATTCTAGAAGACGTGCACAGATAATGAAGTTACTTTTATGTCCAGAAGCAAAACAAGGGGCCATCTCAGGATTTGCTCAATGGATCAGGGAAACTGGACGAAAAACCTGATCGAGATGGGGGTCATTGACCCAGAAGCTGCGATACAATACTTGTTACATATTGTTTAGAATTATACAGTCCAGTGGTAAATAATACAATAAATATCACTGTTAAAATTAATGTTACTTTCCTTGTGATGCTCAGTATAGTCTCTAATTGTATAGAAACAGTTATGCAGCAGAAAGATTTCACTTTGGATTTAAACTTTTCTATCGAATTTAATCGTTTAATGTCATCTGGCGAAGTGTTGTAAAATAATGTACATGTATTGTATGTGAATTTTTTGTAATGAGCTGTTGATACTGTCACCTGATGAATATGATTTCTACGTTGAGTGTTATAGTAATAGACATTGGCATTTTCTAAAAATATATTCCCGCCCTTAAGCAAGTCGTTTTTAAAAAAAAACACTAAATAAACAGACATACCTAGAATGGTAAAATTCCTAGATTAATGAAGAGAGGCTTACAAGAATCAGGTGGGTGGGATTTGGTTATTATTCGTACAATTCTTTTTTGTAATCTAAAAGTCTGGGAGCTATAAGATGTATTTCCCCAGAATATTATGCCATATCTCAGGCGGGAATGAACATTCGCGAAAAATACACAACAAGCAGTACGAAGGCTGACTGAATTTGAAAAAATTAATTAACTTAAAAAAATAATTAGCGTAAAATAATTAACTTAATTTTGTGTTCATTTCATTTAAATGGACGTTCCATTTAAGGTTTGACTGAATTGAGAGACCTAAAAATGTTGTTGCTTTAACATCAGTCAATGGTACAGTGTTCATTTTCAATGGAGCACAGAATTGTTTATTTGAAATGCAAAACTGCATTAAAACAGTTTTCTTTTCATTTACTATTAATTTGTTATTTCTGAACCAGTTTGAAACATTTGATATTGTACTATTTACGATTTCTTTATTGCAAAGAATGTTCGTATCATCCGCAAAGAGAACGGTTTGGCCAAATTGAGAGACCTAAAAATTTTGTTGCCTTAACATCAGTCAATGGTACACCGTTCATTTTCAATGGAGCACAGAATGGTTTATTTGAAATGGAAAACTGCATTAAAACCATTTAATTTTTGTTTACTATTAATGTGGGAACTTGATGTGACTGTAATTGTAACTTGGAGTCCAAATGCCAATGTTGTTTTATACAGATGGGCAACTAAGAAAGACAATGGTACATTAGATTCGTCAACAATACCACATGAAGGAAATGTTACTAATACAGAAATTTATACTAGAGTACCTGCCAAAAGTTATGAAGGAAATTATGGATTGAATTTAAAAGAAATTATTATTAAAATCGAACATCTATAATATCATTCTTTGATTTACAAACATTTCAATTATCTGGTTTATCTGTGTACAAAAATTTTGAAATCGATATTACTAATTACTACCAATAGTTTCAATTTGATACGCGGTATTTCGTGTTTGTTGTATTTCAAACTAATAGAGATAATCAATTAAGATTCAAGTGAATTTGATCATTGTAAACTCCAAAATATTTCTTTAAAAATGGCAGAAATGAAGTGTTTCCACAAGAAAATTGGAATATTGATCTACCTAATGTATTTATGAAAGCTTATGATACATATACTGCTTTTAAAAGAATTACTCTTGGAAATACAGAATTATCAATACCACCAGGTCTTTTTGTTTCCAGATTTCCAATATATGTTATTAATTTATGGAAAAGAAAAATAGTAGATTAAACCAGAAAACATCTATGAAATTGTGTATAAGTTTGACTAAAAATGTAGCAGCTAATACTGTAGGATATGTTATAATGTACGCTAAAAAGAATTTAACATATGACATACATTTAAATACAATTCATGAGAATTTTTAATAATCTAAATGAATGAGTCTAAAGATAGTAAATTTATTCAGTTTTGTATAATAGTTATTGAATTTTTTGTTAAAATATTTTATAAGTGTAAAAAGCCAATTTTATGAATTAATCTAATTAAACTATTATATCTTAATTATCTCCACCTAGGGAGTACATGACCTTGTAGTTGGTGGTGGAGCTTGAGTACCCCTGTGATCCTGAGAGCTCTGCCGGCGGTAGCGTAGCTACTGGTAGGGCCTCCCTTGCCGGACAGGTCGAAGGGGAGGGGGCAGACGAAGAAGTACGCCAGAAGAGGACCTCAACACGAGAAGAGGACTCGCTGAAAAGGGGAGAGGAGCCTCTTAAGTTATGGAGAAGACAACTCCTCTAGGACACAGGTAGCTCGAAAATAAAACCCCTGGTCCTCCAGGTTTGGGCATTGGGCTTGCTCCCCATTACCAATAAAAAAGTCCAGGATATCCAGGAAATCCAGACATAAAGGATGGCGTAATTGAAATCATGCTGGCGAAGATTGCCAGCGCGCTTTAGAAAACCTTAAAAGCGCCATGCTGAGTGCCCATCTATTGAGCTATCCACTACCTCAAGGGAATCATGTACTTGATACTGACGCAAGTGACGTAGGCATTGGAGGAGTATTATCGCAGATACAAGATGGAGAGAGGGTAATCGGTTATTACAGTAAAGAGCGATCAAAGCCAGAACGCAACTATTGTGTAACCCGGAGAGAATTACTTGCTGTGGTGAAATCCGTTGAGCACTTCTACAAATATCTCTACGGTAGAGAATTTCTTTTGAGAACGGATCATGCTGCTTTGAAATGACTGATAAAGTTCAAGAATCCGGAAGGTCAAGTCGCCAGATGGATTGAAATATTGCAAGAATTCACATTTAGAATAGAACATCGGAGCGGAAGTAGTCAACGGAATGCTTTCTCCAGAAGACCATGTCCTGAAAACTGTTAACATTGTTGTCATGCGGAAGAGAAGATGTCTCCTACCTTAAGGGTCACAGTCAGTAATGACCAATGGCAACCCAGAGAACTTCAGAAAGAGGACGCGGAATTGAAACATGTTTAGGAATGAAAAATGGCAGGACGGAGATCGAGTTGGCAAGAAATAGCTCCCTGTTCTTCAGCAGTAAAATCGTACTGGGCGCAGTGGGATTCGATTACTGAAGAGGAAGGTGTTCTTAAACAAGTTCTGGAAATGATGATGGCTCTCAGAAGAGGATGCAGATATTGTTACCAAGAATTAGGGTGCCTGAAATATTGAGGAAATTGCATGATGGAACTTCTGAAGGACATCTCGGTATAACGAAAACGCTCGAGAAAGTGCGCGAACGATTTTACTGGGTTAGTTGCAAGCACGACGTAAAGATATGGTGCACAAAGTGTCAAGTTTGTGCTACTAGTAATGGGCCACATAAAAAGAGAAGAGCGAAGATGAGGCAATGCAACATTGGAAGTCCTTTTGAAATAATTGCCATCGACCTGGCTGGACCATTCCCAATGTCAAATGATGTAAATAAATACATACTTGTGTCCATGGATTATTTTAGCAAGGGGGTTGAAGCATATCCCTACTTAACCAAGAGGCCACAACTATCTCCGAAACACTGGTTAAGAAATGGGTGAGCCGATTTGGTGTGCCACTTCAATCACATTCAGACCAGAGACGGAACTTTGAATCTGCGATATTTCAAAGAGTGTGAGAACTTCTTGGCATAAGAAAAACAAAAACAGCAACCCTGCATGCGCAATCAGATGCAATGGTGGAACTCATGAACAGAACAATGGGAAAATATTTAGCGAAGGTAATGTCAGATCACCAACGCGACTGGGACCAATACATACATCTTTTTCTTCTAGCCTACCGCTCCTCTGTTGATGAGACAACTGGGCAAACACCCGCTAATATCCTCTTCAGCCGGGAACTACGTCTACCATGTGACCTAGAGTTTGGTTGTACGACTAATGAAGAAATAGCCGGCGAAGACTTTCAAAATGACCTCAAACAGAAAATGGACAGTTATAACCAGGTGCGTGAGCGAATTCAAATCACAAGTGACAGGATGAAAGACTGGTATGACATCAAAGCTGAAGGAGGAGGTTACCAACCTGGAGATGTTTAGCTGTTCAACCCCCAACGACGCCCCGGTTTATGTCCAAAAATTACAACGACAGTGGGAAGGACCATACGAGGTTGTTAAGAGAATAAATGATGTTGTCTACCGAATTAAAAAGTTGCCGAATGGAAAACCACGAGTCGTCCATTCGAATTGTCTGGCCCCGTACGCAGGACGTAATGAAAATGTGACGGAGACAAGGCGGCACGGGTTTGTGAGCCGGACATGCAAGAGTTCACATTTGACGAGTTTGTCTCATTATGGTGGAAATAGGGATGGGTCCTCGATACTTTCGATACCTCGATACCCTCGATACTCAGGTGGTATCGATAGCGATCGATACTTTTGGAAAATTACTCGATACTTTTTCGATACTTTCAATTTTTTATGCCAATCTCCATCTCTTCTGATTTTACAGAATAATTTCTTAACATTCTTCTCTCTCCTATATTTCTTCTGTCAACAAGGAAGTGTCCGTCTGTTCGTATTCACTTACAGTCGTTGAAATTAGCCAACGTTGCAGCGTCCGGGCGCCGTGTCCCGTTGTTTATCGCCTAGCGCCTGGCATCATCTCTTGAGATAGTCCGCAATACGCGACCAATTTAGCATTGGGAAACTCTTGCTTGTAGGCTCCCAGGCGATCTAGTAGCGACAGGCACGATAAGCAATGTGCTCGATGACAGCATTTCTTCCGGGGATACTCCCCTTCCTCAGCCCACCGTGGACGCATCTGACGGAGCTCGTGAGTTGAGTTCAGTTCTGCCTTTTAAAGTGACGGATGACGACTAGGTTAGTGCATTCCATATACAAAATGAGTAGTGTGGAATTATTTTGAAGTGGACTCGAAAGATGACAATCGTGCTATTTGTAGAATATGTAAAAAAACATTTTCGCGTTGTGGAAAATCACACAATACTAGTAATTTAAAAAAAAACGTTACATCGATACACCGGGTAGTATTCAGCTCCACCGAACACAAGAGTGCCAAGCCAACTAATGCTGCACGGGAAGTTGGAGACGTCGCAGATCGTACGAGTGAAGTGGTAGAAGTTGATGATCCATGGCCAGTCCTCTCAAGATCCTCAAGTTTCAACACAAATCAACCAACACTCGTTGCTTTTTTTGGACACAAAAAGCAAATTTAAACCAGGAGACAACCGTGCCAAAGCAATAACAAGAAAAATTGCTTACATGATATGCAAAGATAATCAACCGTTCAATATTGTTGAAGACAATGGATTCAAGGAATTAATTAAACATCTTGAACCTAGATACACCATGCCCACAAGAAAATATTTGACGAATCACTATGTCCCCCAGTTATTCGAAGAAGTGGAGAACAAGGTCAGAGATCAAATCCAGGAAGCCAAGAGGGTTGAAATCACCACTGATTTATGGACTTCAACAGCCTTTGATGATTATATGAGTTTTACAGTGCATTTCATAGACAAAGATTTTCAACCTTATCACATCTGCATCGAAGTAATTCCTTTTGAAGAAATCAGTCACACAGGAGCAGATATAGCAAATTTTTTTCGAAACACTTTGAAATTATGGAGTCTGCAAGATAAGTTAGTAGCCGTAATTCACGACAATGCTCGAAACGTAGTAAGAGCAATGATCGAAGGACATTTTCCGCATATTTCATGTTTAGCTCATACTTTGCAACTCGTCGTGAAAGAGGGACTGTTGAGCAATACTAAAATTCAGAAAATTACTGCTTTGTGCCGAAAACGTGTGGGGAGTTTCAAACATTCCTCTAAATCCACCAAAGTGCTGAAAGCGGCCCAGAAACATCTTTCTGTACCTCCACATCGTTTAATTCAAGACGAGCCGCCGCGATGGAACTCAACTCTCCACATGCTCCAAAGACTTCAGGAACAGAAGAAGGCTATTGTTTATGCTTCTGCCGACTTAAAATTGCCAGTTCATCTCTCAACTGAGCAGTGGGAACTTATTGATCAATTCATTAAGACTCTAAACATTTTTGATCAAGCAACACTAACGGTCAGTTCGCCTAATGTGTCAGCATCTGAAGTTATTCCTATTGTAAATAGTATAATTTGTGAACTAGAAAAGCCAAATGAAGTTGATTCAAGACTTACTGCTTCGAGAAAGACTATGCTGGAATCTGTAAAAGTAAGATTCAAAGATATAGAACTAAATGAAATATGTTCCATTGCTACATTGTTCGATCCTAGACTAAAAGGTCGAGTATTCCGCGAGAGTGCTGTGTTCGAGACCACCCGAAAGAGATTATTGGATCTTATCAGTCAGGAAGCAGATCCAGTGGTTTCAAAAGAAAAGGTAAGAGTTTCTGATTTCTAATTTTAATTTTAAACGACCCTATTTTTTTCATCACGATTTCAATTCTCCGATATTTCAATAGTTAAAAAAAATTAAAGTCACTCTGTATAATTCTGAATAACTCATTTTCAGTATCTGCAAGATTAATTTGAAATTAAAGACATGCATTCATTGTTCAAAATTTTAATATATTTAATTTATTTTATAGGCATCAACTACTGAATCCCCGAAAATGCATGGCATGTGGTCTCTTTATAGGAATATTTTAAAGAGAGACCACGAAACATCATGCTGTGTACGCGAAACCCCAACTCAAGAGGATGAATTAAATGTGTATTTAAGCAGACTTGCTTCCTCCTGATGCAAATGTACTAGCTTACTGGAAAAACAAAGTGACTCTCCCCAATTTAAGAAAAAGTGCTGTTCGATACTTGTGCATTCCACCAGCTACAGTGTTTTCGGAGAGACTTTTCAGTACAGCTGGATTGATATGTGACAAAAAAGGAATAGAATGGACCCAGAAAGAGTTAGAATGTTAGTTTTCCTTAAGAATCGTTAAAAATTTGAAAATGTATGTTCACCTCAATAGTTTTAAATATTAAAATAGTAAATCCATGTATGTATGAAGAACGAAATATATCCTTGCAATTCTGATTAAACCATTTTTGTTGTTGAGTCTTAAAAGTAGTACGGTATCGAGTATCGAAGCTCTCAGACAGGTAACGGTATCGAGTATCGAGAAAATCTGGTATCGACCCATCACTAGGTGGAAAGCATAAGGGGCGTTATGGTGTAACTATGGAAGTGTAACAGGATCTCTTTGCGCTACCTCAGGAATATTCGTTAGCGCATTGTCTCGCCCAGGATCTAGAGATGGCCAGAGGCATTGCTGCTGTATTCAAGAGAAAATACAGAAGAATAGAAGAATTACATAACCAGCAACCAGATATTGGGAAGGTTCTGCAACTAAACGACGTGAGTATATATGTGTATTACGTCGTCACAAAAGTAAGTCACATCACAAGGTCTCCTATAAAAATCTTTGGGGAACTCTTGATTGAATTACGCCAAGTACTGCGAGACAAGGTCCAGAAGATTGCCATGTCCAAACTGGGATATGGTTTTGATGGAGTGAACAGGAGAATAGTGAGAAGCATGTTGGAAGGACTCTTCCGGTATACTGAGGTTAGCATCTTAGTCTGCAGCTACCGCCATGGAATGTCGGCATTTCCAAAGAAGACATAGACTGTCACTTCTTCTTAGCCTCCAACTGCAATACTGACTCCAGCTGTAAATATCTGCTTCATTTCACTAATCGCGGATCGCATCTAAGGAGGGGGTAGTGTTACGAATATTGCATTATCTGCTGGAATCCGCTGCGCGGAGTGCGTCATCTGTCAGCGCCCCCCGAACTGGACGGTTCCGAGGTATTCGCGCGTCGCGCCGAAGTGTGGTGGAAGTTCCGCAAGGTTCCAGATGGGCGCCAGCCAAGTATAAATTCACCGGTGCCGGCGCCCGCTAGACAGCTGAAGTGGAAGTTGAGCTGTGAAGTGTGCATCGCGGTGATCAGCAGTGATGTGGACTCTGCTCAGTGACGTGAACTGTGGTAAGCGCAGTGGACTGTGGTCAGCGCAGTGTAGTGCATTGGACGGCGGTGAGTGCTTAGGACTGTGGGACAGCACAAAAGAAGTGAACAGTGAAAATAAATAATCAAGAGAAGTGTGCCGTGTAAAGAAATAACAAAGTGAAGAACACAAGAACTGTGAAGACTATCTATACATAAATCAATTTTTTAGTTTATCTTTAAAAAAACAAAATACATTTTCTAATTCTATAAAAAATGTAAAGAAAAAATTTGCAGCAGTTTTTGAGAAAATCTTATTTTTCTTACTTTTTAAAATCGCCAAATAAAAAGTCCGACTTGCGATCTTTAAAATGTATGCCCTTTGTTGTTAATTAGCACCAAGGAATTGTTATAAATGATAGAATTCCAAGTACGGCGCCAAATTTGAATTAATTTTGGCCGCCTACGTGCCAACAACGTATATTACTCCGTATATACATACGTATACGAGAAAGTAAAAACAACTTGAGTTGCTAGAGAATGACACAAACTTTCTCGTATTAAAGTTTTCTATTTTCCTTGGTGTGGACTGTTACTGTACAGTCTTGCTCTTCCTTCTTGCCTGCTGCCATCTATCGCCGCGCAAAGTACATTCTTTTTTAAAAAAATTTCAACTTTTCGGTTCCCAAATAATGGAAACGAAATATAATTTTAGAAATATTAAAGAAGGCTAAAACCTCGTTCTAAATAGCAATTTTCATTGAAACATTTCAGGCTGTCTTTAAGAAAATTGTTTTAAGTGTTACTGTAAATGCGAAATTTGAAGCTCCTTTTCACAGGAATCTATTGAGTTTTCGAAAAACTTCATTTGAAGTAATTTGAAAAACTTCCATTCAAAAATATAATATATACAAATCCGGTTGATCCCGAGTTTAGGGTGGCACAGTTCCTTTGGTTCCTTTTATAATTCATTATTTATCGCGATTCCTATGTTTATAGTTGCGCGGTTCACTATAACAACTGAATTATTTATGTTCAATGTTAAATGAGAAGAAGCCACATGATAATTTATTGGCGTGGAATTGTGTGTATTTTCGCATTTCAAATCTTCTTCAAATAGGTTTGTGTGTCTACTGAGATGGAAGGTATGAATTTTCTTAAAAGTGAGTGTTCCCTTTAAAATAAATTCTTTTAAAAGTGAGAGAGGTATATAATACAGCGTGAGCGCCGGAGCGACAGCGGAGGCGCGAACCAGGTCTCGAGAGCGAGGGCCGGAAGGCCCTCGCGAACGTAGCACGTTGGATCCGTCGGGTAGCGACGTGCGGTAGCACGTCGCGGACCACTTGGTGAAAAAAATGCGTTGGTTAAAGAATTGTGTAGGTTATAAAATTAAATTTGTAGCGTGAAAAATACGAAAAATCAGTTCACTTAATGAGAGTACGTTGCTACGGAGATTTATACGTACAGGGGTTTTTGGAGCAGGGGGGTAGCTCTTCTCCCGATCTACCTTTATTTTAAATAATTATAGTTATTGCTGTAACATCATGAACTTAACTACGTATAAACAAGGATTCAGTTCATGGAGTCCATTATCTTCTAATGAACCGAATCGGTGAATCAAAGGAACCGTGCCACCCTAAACTCGGGATTTACCACAAATCCATTTAAATGTGCATATTAACGGCGTGAGAGATGTTGAAAAAACATTGCATTTGTGTAATTTTTGAATAAACAAATGAATATACCAAAATGAACTTTACGTCATATTATAATGTGCCATCACCACTTTCACTTGAAAAAAATTAAGAAAAAGTTAGGCCATTTTTTAGAAAATGGCGTTTGAAAATGCGGATTTTTGAGCTCATTTTAACAAAAAACTGTTGAGTTTTGGGGAAACTATTCGACGAGCTATTTTTAAAGCACATATACTCGTAAATACAAGGCGTGAAGAAATCGCATCTATTGTAAATATTATCGATGTGGGAGGCCGGTCAAAAAATTATAAATTTGTAATTTTTGAAAAAACGAAAGATTTGAGTTATATGGCGTTTATGTCATCGAATAGAAATAGTTTGGCACTATCCCTACCAAAAATTGAAAAAAAAATAGGAGCCATGTTTGAGAAAATCTTGTTTTTGTAACTTTTTAAAATTGCAAATATTGCACGCCATATTGCGCGCGAAAACTACTAAAATTTTCAAAACATCTACATGATTTTATTAAAAAACTTATTATGAGCAACAAATTCATTTGTAGGAAAAATCTTTATCTTCAATTTTATAGTTGTAAGAAGACGCCGGAAAAAATTCGAACTTTTGGACTTTTCTGACAAAATAGGCTTGTAAATACGCGTATAAAGTACGCTGCGCGGGAACTTTTGTGACAAAACATAACGCGAGTAACTAAGGGTTAATCAAGATAAATAAACTGGAAGTGTATTTTCGAATTTTGAACTTTTAAACATTTTTTTCACATCTCTTGTTGGATTTGTAAAACTTTTGTACCATCAAATCAATTGTGTTTCTGCGCTTATTTGCAGAAGTTCCGATTCTTTGTACAACCCCGATGGCCGAATTGGTTAAATGTACGGTACGGACTCAGCGTTTCGGAGGGAAGGAGCCCTGGTTGAAGCCTGGCTCTGGGTTATTTATTTGTTACTATACTTGTTTTTTTCTAACGAGGCAGCTGACGGTATTATCTTCAAGATGGAATCCGTATGGCACGGCTCGTCTTTCTCGGTCGTGCCGCTAAAGTAGCTTGATCTGCACTGATAGCACTGCTTGATACGGTCGCGATCGTGTGATATGATTTATTTATTTATTCGTTTTCCGAGCGCGTCAACGGCGTTGGTCATTATTCCCGTACGTGTAGTGCATGTTTTTTCTCCCGGGAGATGGCTGTGATCTTCCCCCGCTGGATGGCGAGATCCGGCGCCGACCTACCGTCGGCTAGTGGGGTTTCCCCCTAACCAGGACTCTCCCACCAGCGGGGCACCGCCCCAGCCGAGACCGGTCTCCCGGACCGTTCCGACCGATCTCCCGGAATATGTGGTAGTGTAGTGCATGCTAGTGTGTGTGTGTAAGGGGAGAGGATAGGACAAGGAAGAGGAAGGACAGATCGCGCGCGGTCCGTGGCCCGTTTGGTAGGGTACTGCTCCGGTATTCGCTTGGTGTTGATCGGACAAACCACGGAAAACTACCGATCAGAGCAGCCGGACGCTAGAATCCTCCAGACAGCGACTGTATTCGACCTAGCTGAAAAGCTAGTGTCAAAAATCCTGCCGCCGTCAGGACTCGAACCTAGGACCTCCCGGTCAGTGTCTCCACTTTCTTTCGGGCCGTGGCCCTGGTCGGACTTGCAATGGACTTGTGTGCTACTCTATATTGGAGTTGGGCTGTAGGTGAACATGATGTTTGACCAGTTTGTGTATTAGTAAGCCCTGATGAAAGAATTAAATATTCCGAAACGTTGGCAAACTAATGTGTTTCATTAATTGACCGATCCCGTGATCCATATCCTACTACTTATTAACGGTCGTGATTTCTACAATGGTCAAAGAAATCTAGTTGTCAACCTTTTGATATAGGACTTTGAGTTAGTCAAAATTACTGTTTCATTTTAAGTATAGTTGACCATATAGTACATGTACTACTTTTATTGAAAGTGTTCCCTTTCATTGCAAGATGTACACTTCAATGGCGGATTCTTTGGATGTGCAAGTCGGGTGTCAACGCCGAAGGAAATATTTTTTCTCTTTTGAGTTTATTTTGATTTATTTGTTTATTCGATATTTCGTGTGACCGGCGCGATAGATCGGCCACCAGCGCGTCCATGCAACGCAGGCGGTGTGCGAGCGCAGTTCTTTATACTGCGATTTTCACATTGCTGCCTGAGACATTTCATCAGCTGTTTCGGTGCCATCCAATCGGGAACTTACGTGTCACTTCAGTGACGTTACTATGGTGACGTTCAACCTTCCGATTGGATGACACCGTAACAGCTGATTTACTTTACATGCAGCAATGTAAAATCCGCAGTAGTGTTCTGTAATTCAGGCCGTTGGCCAATGTCTCCTACGTATTGAGGCAACGCCATCTAGAAACATTTTTAAAATATTTGTTAGCCAGAGTTTCAGCTGCAAAAGCTTCTACCAGGAAGACTTGCTTGCTTGTGGGAGTGCTTGTACACTCGTGATGACGTCACGATATAGCTGCGCAGACTTTGTTAATTCAAGATAGCGTTGTTTAAGGGCGGATCAGGTGGCGGCAGCGCATGCGCGCGACGTCCCCCACTCATTAACGAAGCCTGCGAAGGCGTTGGATGAGCGAGCGTCCGAGATTGTGATATCTTCGTTGCTCGTCGCAGCTTTATACTTGGGTTTTTCTAACCTGGCACCAGCTGACGATTTCGTCCAATCGAGAGCTTAAACGTCACCAATGGCGTCACCTTGATGACATTTTAGCCATCACCTCCACTGTAGAAGGTGGTGTTTTAACTCTCAATTCAATGACACCGTAACAGCTGATTTACATCAAGCGCCAGGTTATAAAAACCCAAGTATAAGCAATACTAATGAAATCAAGGTTATTTTTTTATATTAATAGTGAAAAAGTGGTACAAAAGTTTTTGAATAATTGATTTCCTTCCCTTTCGTATGAAGAAAAGAAAGGAGCAATTAAATAAAGGGCGACCACGTTCTAGCGTAATAATATTTCAGAATTTAACTTTTAAAACGATTACTAAAGAATAAGAAAAACGTGGTGCATGTCTTTTTAATAGAATCTACAACACCCTCTCCAAGTCACACGCAGTTTTTAAGGTTTTTTGACATTAAACAATTTTCAAAAAAAATCTACAACCCCCTCATTATTTTGCAATTATCTTTCTCCTATTCTTTCAATATTATAATTTGAAATAAATTAGTTTTTTTATATAATTCACTTTTACTCTAAATGTTTGTGAAAAGAGTAGTGTGGGGATTAACAATTTCCTTTCACTGCCAAGCCAACACCCTAGGTCCAGAGTGAGTTGACACCACTGGTACACTTCTCATTCATCCTTTCCTTTTATGCAGGCATGTTTTGTCTTTTGAGAAAATAAGTGCACAAAGGAAATTCTGGCTGCGTTCATTTCCTTTATCAATGTGAGCAAAGTCTGAAGTTTCATCATGATCCTGTGCTTTACTCATCATTAGTAATAGCGAAAACTGAAATTTGTGAGAGGTTGTGCTATTCAGTAAACATCATTCACACATCAGCAAAGAATATGTGCATAGAAATTTGAGAGAGAGAAAGACAGTGAGAGAAATAGAGAGAAAAAGAAAGAATGAATGAAAAAACACACATACACACAAGCTCAGCTTTTCACATTCCATTTTTATGGTTTATTTTTTCCAATTCTTTTGCCTGTTTTAAACAATCCTCAGTCAAAATCAGAATTGTATCCATGTTTCAATTAAGTTCAGTTAACCTTCAGTTCAAATAAATCCCCGAGAACTAGATGGATCTGAAATACTTCCCTTTCTTGGCAACTGTTTTGCAAATCACCAATGTAGATAAGGTAAAGAAAGACCAGACAATGTGAAAAACCTATGAGTAATAACATTCAATAACTATCTCAAAAGTCTTTTTGTGAAAGAAAAATAGTTATATCATGAATCCCTCTGAATATGGAAGTGTACGAGTATACACTTGCATCTTGTTCTAGTCTGTTCTCATGTAAAAGTAATTGAGGACATATAAGTTTTGTAAACTCAGTTCTTCCTGCACTATTGTCTAATTTAAATCAATGTGAATTGACTGGTTACCATGCTACCTAGTATGTAAATGAAGTTACATCACAAGACTTCCTACTGAGAAGAGTGTAGCTATAAGTTCAAATCTTTATAAAATTAAAATTATAATAAAAGTTGCATTTGCATGTGTAGTTATGACAGCACATTACAAATTTAATGAATACCTGACTTCCCAAGACAGAAGTACTGAGGATTCTTGTAAAACCACAAATAAAAAGGTGTGAAGTTTCCCAAGTAACCCACCTTGTACACAAAGGTTAAATATGTTTAAGCCTCTGAATAACATATTTTCACACCCTCTATCATTGAATTCTAAAATATCCAGTTTATTGTTCCTTGGTGCTTGTGATATTTTTGTATATAAATCCATGGTGCATTAATACAAATAAAAATTTTAGAAATTTTTCCCATTCACCTGCATGTACTGATACATATACTAGCGCAACATACATTTATTATAGCTATTAATGAGGTAGAATCAAATTACAATTCTGTTTTCAAAATTAAATTTTGTTCTTACCTTACAAATTTTTCACATATGATTCAAATAATTCACATGGTGACTCAATAAAAATAAGGACTTCATTTATTCTCCTAAAATAACAAGAGGTGGCTCATAACGGTTGTAGCATGTTTGCACTACAACCAAAACAAGTTACTGTATTTAATTATATATAGTTAAGTGTAATATGCTTACATTTCAACACTCTTAAGTCATAACAGCTTAACAATTTTCTTCAGTTAATTGCAAATAAAATACAAGAAAATAATCCGAGTGTGTAGTGCAGGCTAGATGGTTTTCTCAATGATTCTACCTGGGATTCCCAATACTAAAGCGTAAGTGAAGAGAATACATTGGCTGCAAGGGGAGGGCAGCGAGGTATTAGGAAGCTAAAAGCTTATGACAAGCAGCCTGCACCAGTGAGCTAATGACAAGATCCCAGAGGGCAGCAGTGAGCAAACTTCATGCGAGTAGCAAAATGGGTGGAGCAAACACTTTGGTATTTCTCAAAAATTGGCATTTTTCAATTTCATATTCACAAATTTCAATGGTTATTCAAGCACTGAACTTCTAATTAAAAATAAAGAAAATCTAATGCCTTATGACCTCCATAATGGGGTAAGTGCCATCCATCCTGTTCAATTGTGGGCGAGTGCTTGGCTGATTAAGTATACACAGCAGAGGGTAGAGATCTGCATAAAGCAGGGTTTGAAGACAACTACACCATCTTGCCACTTAATTTTTATGAACCTCTTCAACTTAATTTAGGGAGTCACTAACTTTTGAAGTCATGAGCCACCACTTTTTATCATAATTCATTATATTAGAATGATCACTCAAGGCAATTGTAAAAGGACTTCTTCACAGATACATTTTGTAGTTTTGGATTTTGTTCAATGCATTTACTTGTTTTAAAGAATATCAAACTAGGAGAGAAGATTGAAAAAAGTAAATTAAGCAGAAATAACATTTGATCTTCGGTACCATAAATATTTTTCAAATGATGCTTCAAAATTATTAAATATATTTATCTGTTACATTTTTTTAAACTCCATTTTCTACAAAAAAGATCTATTTGCTTCATGATTTAATTCATAACATCAGTAATACTGATAGTTATTTTGTAGCAGGGACACCCAGAAAAACAAGAAGCCTGGACAGGTGTTCCATTGCTTATTTAAAACAAAAGTTCCACTCCACGCACCCAGTACACAAACAGAAATAATTTCTCCATGCAACTGAAATAACTAATAGTGGTTAATTTGAATTAGATGTGAATGCATTTTCATTGGTTTTAAATTTAAACAAAATTTGGGGCCTCAATTAAGTTGGGGCCTGAGGCAAGTTATCCCAGCTACCACCTCTTCTGGGTGCCCCTGTTTTATGGTTTAACTCTATTTCATAAACTGTGGGAAGTCCAATGACTTAGTTGTCTCAGTGATAAAAGAAATCAACCAAAGGTGATTTATCAAACAAATATTTATAATATGTAGTATTTATTTTTTTGTTTTTCTAGCTCAGTTAGATAAAAGCATATTCAAAGTTTCACACTGGCAAATAATACAATGGAAGGTACAGTTCCATAAAAATTAAAAGTTTTGAAAAAGAGTCAAATATTTGCAAAATGCTTTCAGCTTCATGTGTACATGCTTAAGTTGTATTTAATAATTTCTTGAAAATGCCCACCATGTAGTGTACAGTAAGATATGAAAACTGCAGTTAAAATTATATAATTTACAAAATTCTTTACATATGAGATATAGTGATGAAATATGCCAGTGCATCATGCCAAATGCTTGTGACAATAAATCAAACATTGCATCCAATACATAATTTTATCTAAGAGGCAAAAATAATTTCAAATTTAATATTTTTCTGGGCACTAAATAACCTAAAAATCTAAAATTCCTCACATATAATTATGTAATGTAAAACTGAAAAAATATAAAAAACAAAGCATTCATAATTAAAAAATGAAATACACAATTTCATTGTTATTGGCAAAACTCAAGACACTTATTAAGTCTGTTCTATCACTTAACTAATTTGATTACGGAAGTAGATTTTGTGTATTACTGACTACAAAACAGATGGTATAACATCTTTTTCTCTCCAAAATCTACAAATGTGATCTAGGTATTTCTCTTTTAGGAAGAAAAGTAATTTTCTTTTCTTGAAAATTTCACATCTGAGGATCTACTCTAAAATTCCAGCTCAAATTTTTGTATCTATAAGGTGTCTCCAAATAACATGGAAACATTTGAACATGAAAATTAAAATTGTTATACCAAAAAAGCACAAGCTATTGGCATGGAAAATTTAAGGATAAGGTGTACTGGTATGATTCTTTAAATTTGGCAAGTACAAAACTATCAAAGTGAATATACTTAATCCTGCATATATTTGGTAAGAAACAGACTACTTATGATTATACAGCCCAGGCCATATCAAAAATTAAAAGGCCTACCACCCTTAAGAATGTTATCTTCCTAGAGCTCTTACAAAATAAAACACTACAATATATTTACACAAAAACACCAGTTGGATTTGTCTGAGTTATATAAAAATAGTTCTATATTCACACTTCCATTTATACAATGCCATTACGAAGGCAAACAAATTGAAACAATCCTCCCTGTTTATAAACAAATAATTTCCCATTGTTACAAAAAATAGCATAGATTTTTGCAGCCATGATTGTACTTCCTGCTGAGTTCCATGAAATCTAAAACACACACTGTATTCACCAAAACTATGAACAGCACAAAACAAGAAGACATCTTTCAATTAAATTGGATTATTCTACATATTACTTAAGCATAAAGCCTACCACATGCTTCAAACTATATACTTCATAATTATGCAAAGCAATTGTATAGGTACTACACTATTCAACATTACTAGGTACATTAATACAGTAAATTCAGAAGCCAAGTAAAAGTATTTGATTATATAAAGAATGTTATCCAAACTGTTTACTATATTTGAAATAGATGCAGAAATTGAACTTAGATCTATCTACAACATGATCACATTACACAAATCACTGGAAATTGGAAAGATAACTCCTTGTTATATGCTCAACACATTCCAAGTAAGTATGCAACATGTACACACTTATTTCACAGGAAAGAACTTTTAAAAACCCAGCAAAGGAATCAAGCATGGCATCAACTGAGCACAGTGCAATCACAATGTCAGAAAGAAGGCTAAAATACCCCTTTTGGTGGCACTTCAAATCCTTGAGCTAAACTGGAAGGTGAGTGCTAGTGCACTCACAGGTACCAATGTTTTGCACACTCAAATTCCACTAAGTACCCATAAAACATAGCTTAATGCAACTATGCCTATATTTATGCACTAAGTACTATCCAGTGAAATCATGCTTCCTAGTTATGTTCTGCACAATGTACACCTCTGTAGTTCATATGAACCAGTTAAAACACTGCCAAACAACCTGGCAGGTTAATTTCAACACTTTTTCTTGATATTTAAAGCAAGTGCTAACTTGTACTCGATTTAGTAAATAAAATAGTGCCACATCTTTTTAGGCTGATACACTGAAATATTTTGAAGCAATGTCTTAAAGAGCAGGTAACAAGTTATTGCACTCTTAGCATCTTTGTTATACCTGAGAGGCATCAGGCCAAACACTATGCATGTTAAAGTAACGCATTTTACCTTTGTATAGGAAAATACAATTAATTCTGCTATGCAGAAAACTTCAAATGCTTACAGAAAAATCAAGAATCATATTTTAAAAATTGTGATACTATGGGTTTGGAAACCCATTAAAAATGCACCATTAATATTTTTAATGAAGAGAGATTTAAAATACCACTGAATATTCATTTTTTCAGTGTTACACGAAATATTTCGCTCGGAGATCAACAAAAAAGTAATGGTCATTTACTTTTTTTAATGCCTGCATTTTGATAAAATGTCCTTGCACAATGTGATAACACACATAGATTCCTTTAATATTCTTCTTGACATAAGGATTGTTCAAACATAAGAGATCACTCTTTATGTTGATGATCATGCTCTTTCTGTTGCTTACGCCGGGCTGCTTCAGAGGGCTCCAGCACAGATGAAGAATTTGTGCGTGGAACCAAATGTACGGATCCATCAGCAGATTGCTGCAAGCTATATTCATAGGGAGAGTATTGGTTTCCATCAGGGTCTCTCAGTGACTGTGGATGTGAAACAAATATAACAGTGAATTGATTAAATTTTACTTTTATAATACAATACAATAAAATAAAAAATTCATGCTCACATGAATAGTGCTGTATTTAATCCCAGATCTTTACATTTGTTTATTCCCCTATT
Source organism: Teleogryllus occipitalis (assembly GCA_011170035.1). Classification (NCBI taxonomy): domain Eukaryota; kingdom Metazoa; phylum Arthropoda; class Insecta; order Orthoptera; family Gryllidae; genus Teleogryllus; species Teleogryllus occipitalis. Next base: position 712,115 of record BLKR01000077.1, on the reverse strand, counting down.
CTAAGTCTTTTTTGAGAAACTGAGATTGCAATGTAAATGCTCATAAAAGAAGGAATTTCTTTTCCTTACCTGGAAGACATGATGGTATAACTGAGAAAACTTGTCTTTCACACGTTGTCTTTCAGCAAGCATATATTCCCGTTCCATCATCAGACGATTTTTGCGGTCCCTCATTTCTTTTACTTCATCTGCTAAACTCAAGATTTGATCCAGTTTGCGCTTGCGACAATTTTGGGCTGCAACCTGAAATCAGCAACATCATCAATTATAATCTACCCGCTTACACAGGAATTGTACAATTCAAATTTACTCAAAGAAATTAACATAACAATTATTCTAACCTTATTTTTTCCTCTACGACGAATGTCACGAATGAGAGAAAGTTGGGCTTCACTCAAGTCATATTTTGACAGTCTTTCATTGAATTCATCCATGGGTAAGTTTATGATATCATTCACAGGAATAGGGATATTCATTGCACGTGCTCGCTTTTCATCCCTATTCAAGTGCTCACCAGCAGAATCCTTTCGCCCTGAAACAAAAAACAAAATCAATAGTACGAAAAACTTCCAGAAAGGAACACATAACAAAACTGCTTGTTCAGAGTAGTGTGCACCATAAGTTCAATAAAACCACTAACACATTCTTGCCTATCAAATCTTCTTTCCCTTTTAACGTCTTCAAGGATTTCTATTCATGTCCTTTCATATTTTAATATTAATAATAATTTTGAAATGGTGTAAACTGCATTCAAAGTAACTTTATTAGAAGTAATTGAAAGTAACTTTAAAGTTTATTATTATTATTATTATTATTATTATTATTATTATTATTATTATTATTATTATTATTATTATTATTATTGATGATGATGATGATGATGATGATAATTAGTTTTAAAAGATTTTATCCGAGTAGGCTTCATTACTTTTATTGAATTGAACATTTTCATTAAATACAATTCATTACGACAATTAATAAACTATAGAGAAAAATTTAATTCACTATTTTAACTTACCCTTCTGCTTGTCTCGAGCAACTGGCCTTTGCATGTTACCACTGCTTTCAGGGGGGAGGTGGTAAGAATGGTTGTGCTGAACATGCTCCAAATTGGGTCTAGCATCTAAATAAACAAAGATATGGGAGAATTTTTATTGACCTCTTAAATGACTAATATATTCTTAAGAATGTGATTCATCAATACTTATGTAGACCACACAAAGTGAATACTATAAATAAAGTCACGATCTTTCACTTTCACATCAGGAAGGTTGGATAAAGACAATTTGTGTGTAGTAGCATGATGTTGACTATTATTGAGTAAATTACCAAGGGGAAAATCATATCACCCTGATAAAAATAGCTAAATAGCTCCTTCAGTAGCTTCATGCATTCCAGGTCAATAGTTTGTTTAAGATCCACATTAATAAAATCAAGTCTAGTTCCTGTTCTCTAGTATCTAATGACTTAGGACATGCCACAAGCTACTGAATTAAGTTCTCAGTTCTAGTTTTGCTGATCATCATCCGACTTTTTCTCTCTATTTACATGGTAAACTATAACATGAAGTAAATAAAATATAATATGAAACTATAATATAATACAATAAATCTTTATGTTGGAATGTAAGTGGATTTCTACAAATTTTACAAAAAATTAATCCATGCACATTCAATAACAGAGCCAAGACAGCATAACATGTTAATTAACAAAGCAATTAAAACATTGTACCTATTTGAAGCACTCAGACAAACAACCATCTCTATCAAAACTTTCCAAAATTAGCTTTAAAGAAAAATGGGCCAAAATGGTAGTCAATGCAGCCTTGCATTAGTTTTTAAAAATTCCAACCAATGACATTCATAGGTCAAAGATAAATAACATCATGGAAGAACAGCCTATGTTTATTTCACCTAGTATCTAGAGTAAGAGGCCGAAGGCTAGTGACATTATTCTGTTACTTTGACAAGTAATTTTTCAGTTTTTGATGAACAAGAAAGTTGATTAATTTTCTCCAAACAATGTCAGTTGCTAAAATTAATCAAAGAGAAGTACAAGAATATTATAGTTGCACAACTAGAAAGATATTCAAAGAAAAGAAAAAATAGACAGTCTGCAATATTTAAAATGTGATTTTAAAACTCTCATTCCCACTGAAGTTGTTTCTAGCACTGCTAGTTTTAATTTAAATAAGTATTTATTATTAATTTATTTCATAAACTGATCTAAACCTAATATTCATAAACAAAATTCAGCTCCATCAATCAAGTCAGAAAACTTGCCACAAGAAAATCACTGGAGCCTGCCTAATATAAAACAAGTTTTTCTTTCAAAACTAAGTAAATAGTATATGAGAAAGTAAAAAGCATTACTTATTAAAGATTTGCCATATATAAATCAGAAATATACTTCTACAAATATTTGTATAGAATCTAATTTGTATTATATGATGTGCTACATCTAAATGCCTAAAAAATAAAGTTTTTTTATCAAACTGCTTGAATATGTTAAAAAAAATAATTTTATTGTCAGCATTTCATTTTGTTTTATCCCAACCACATTTATTTTCTCACTTATTTTTCTTTTAATAAAAAGCAGTTGAACTCTACTTATTTGTATTTAATTAACTTAAGAAAATAGCTTCTCTTCAAACATAACAATAAATTCATGGATCTTCATTGTATTTTAGAGAAAGTTTATTAATATGGAACAGTGCTGTACAGTCATCTAAACTTACTTCCTTGTACGGATGTGACATCGATGTCAATGTTTTCATTACATCGATTTTTTTTATAGTAACATCCATATATTTAACATCAATTTATTGATGTCAATGTTCTTTTAACATCAATATTTTGAGTACAATGCTTTTTTTCTTGGCTGATATTTAATTTTTAATTAAAAAAATAATAATAAAAAAACTCAATAATTTTCACTTATCCATAATTTAAACATTTAGAGCAAAATCACTAAGAGTGAAAAACAAGTTAGCTGATTTTTTTTTCCACAAATGTAGGATATAATTTTTGTATCGTCCAATAAAATAATAAACATTTGTAAATTGTTCTGCAATTTTTTTTGACTTTGTCAGATAGATCTCAATTATAAATTAATAAACATGACCACTGTGACAAGAAATCACTCCTCCCCTCCTACATGTGAACACTGATGTTCAAGATTACTAAAATAAGTTTTACAAACATCAATAGTTTTGGGCTGATGTATTTAGAATATCAATGTTTTGAAAACTGATGTTTTGTAGTCGATGTCACATCCCTACTTCCTTGACTACCTAATATGTATTTAATTCCTGTGAAAAGTTCAGGTTTTTGACATATTGCATTCTTTGTCTGAATGCTTCAATTGTTCTGTCATCTATGGGGAGAACTATCCACAATTTGAATATCACTGGCACATCCTAACATGGTATTTTCCCCCCCGAGTTAAACATTGTTTATACACCATTTCATATACAAGGAAATTCACAATTCTAATGATTGTTTTATATAGCAAAAGAGCTGAAGTAACACACCTGCATGATGACGGGCAAATTCCAGACTGCAGCTATATTTCATCTCAGGGGGCTTAGCTCCCACAGCCCCTTCCACTGGCCCACTAAAAGCATTCCCAGGGGCAATTGCTGCAGTCCCAGCCTCACCATACTCATATTTGATTGGCACACTGGGGGGCAAGCTGGCAGCGGGCCCATGGTTGCCCAGAGAAGACGCTGCAGTAAAGTGACAATGAATAACAAACGATTTCACCCCTTCCATTAAAAGGATAAGATAAGGAAAAATTCCTTTCTTTCAAAGAAGACTAAATCAGACTTCCAATATTTAGCTCCATTCCGGCTAAGCATTAGAAGATTTTTTCCCATGAGAGTACCAAAGTCCCAAAACAACAGCTAATCTATCTAAAGATTAGTACTATGAAAAATCTTGAATCAATCAAAGGCATAAATATATTATCATTTCTTTTTTTCAATTTGATGTCACATTGAACTGATATGCACTTCACTGCTTATAAAAGATGAAAGTTCGGTCTGCCTAATATTGAGCTAGTCTAATATTGATAATATTATAATTAAAGATGTCTAACCATGACAATGGAACAAAAGAGGAACAATAATTTGTTCACAAGACTAATTCTGTATTTTTTGCATTTTTTAAACTTCATCTGAGGAACATTTTTATTGTAATGAATTTTCAAAATTAAAAAGTAGATGACAAGAACAAAGAACTTTTCAAAACAAAAATATATAGAAAAATCCAAACTATGGTGCAATTTGTTGTTAAAAATTGATGAGAAAGAAGAAGAGAGTGAGGGAGAGAGAAAAAAGTCTTCGGGAACAGAATGGAATAACTTGGGAACATTGTTCCTCAATTTTTCTCTTCCCCCCCCCCATACAATTTTTGTTGTTCTTGTTTATTTTTAAAACATGTTTTGGTGAACATTTACCATAATAATTCGCTAAATATTAGTTTATTGAGTTATTCATGTACAAAAAAAGGAAATATTCTTAACTTGGTTGACTGAGAGATGCCAAAATGTTGCCAATGTTTTACTGACAAAACTTTAGCACAATCAGAATTTATAAAAAAATTTAACAATATGCTAAGAAATGTCAAATGAATGAACCAATCATCATTTTATCCTGTAACACTGAACTCTACTGTAAGTTCAAGAAAATGACATAAAAACATTCATAGAACGGTGTTAGTTTATGTAGCCACACATATAGAAAATAGAAGATGCACTGATTAATCTTCGAAAAATTGTGCAAAGGTTAATGAGAATCTTTCAGTTACCAGTCAGTATGAGAGTAAATAGGCTAGGAAACAAAAAGTACACTTTTCACTTTAAAATTTAACTGTTATTCATAGAAATAATTAGAAATAACAGACTTGTACAGATTAAGCAAAAATGCTTTTGATGGAATCATGCAAGTTTCCAAACAATTATCGTCATTGTACCTTCAATTATAGGTCACAGAACTCTCAAAGTCATTACTCACCAGCACCCTGCTCTTGAAAGTATCTCTTCCCAAACATCTGATGTTTTTTTTGGGCCATGGGAGGCATACGATGGGAATCTGCAGTACCAACTGCTCCCCCAGAATGTTGTCTTCCAGAGAAGCTGTAGTCATATGGACGATATTTGCTGAAAATTTCCATAAAATCAGTCTGTACAGATATGAAAATCCAAATCTTTTATATCAGTCTTTATTTTACAACAACATTTAATTTAGAGTTGCATCTATATCATAACACATACAACACAAACAAATTGTATCTATCATTGTATTGTTAACGGGCATAAAAACATAAAATAAAATAAAAAGTTATTGTAATACTTTTCCAGAAAATGTATTAGTCAAAGAGAATTCTGAGAATAAGAAATCATTCTTGATAACATTTATGATGATGAAAACAAAATAAAATAAAAATCTATCATGATTTACGTGGCATGAAATAATTTACCTGCCATGATAATCCATTGAATAGTGCTCCCCAGCAGTTGTGTGGCCTGAATCAGAACCTGTTTCCATCCATTCTCCATCTGACAAAGATGGAACTCTCTCTGAGCCCATTGAGCTAACAGCGCTGTCTGATGATGCATCCATGCGCTCCTCTGATGCTGGGGGCATTCCCACACTACTTCCATTGTTTGAGCTGTTATTCTCTAGCATCCGCATGGAGTACATTCCTGCAACAATTCATTATTATAACATATTACCAATAAGTCAAAATTAAAACTTTACTACAAATTTTGAAATTTTAAATCAGAAGTAGAATGGCACATGAAAATTTTAATTTAATGTTTTATAAGAAAACTAATACAAAAACCGAGGTTAATTAATGTATTTTTAATTCAACTGATTCATTAGGTAATAGGAACTAATATATGCTGAGTCATTGAGATCATTTGTGAACTGAAATTTTATAAAGAAATGAAATGAATATATTATCAAAGAAAATATTGGAATATTCAATTTCATTTAGGAGACTTGCAACCTATACATATCACATATAATAATAAGAAAGAAACAAAATTTGACTGATGTTTTACACTTTTCACAGAATTATTTGTGTTATTTTTAACTCAATAATAAATAGTCAATATTTCTGTACCTCCTCGAAGATCCAGAATTTGAAAATCCATTTTTTTTGGTAATATTACTTATTAAAATTCAACAGCAACAGCAACAACAACAACAACAACAACAATGGCAACAATGACAATGACAAAGACAAACTTCTTGACAAAAATAGCTCAAATTTACAAAACTATTAATTTTCATCATTTTTCCAGCAAGAAAAGAAGCCATAATAAAAATTAGCAAACAGAATAAAGAACGTCTTTGGCAATGATGAGACTGAGCATCAAAGTCAGCAGCTCAGGAAGCTAGCAGTGTACAAGGAGGCAATCCAAAGCTGATAACACAGCTGTTATCAATCTCCAACTGAAGAGGTCACCAGATTAACCCTGCATTAACGCAGTTGCCCTCCAACAGCTATACAGCCATTACCAACATTTACCACACATAATGTAGGATGATATGCATATTTTGTTTAATCAAAAAAATTATTTGTAGAATAAGAAGTCATGGATTATTTTAAAGAAAAGTAAAAAAACAACCAAAATTAGAAACGACACTAGAATTTACAAATATTATATGAACCTCAAAAGAAAATAACAATAGCAGCAAATCCTTAAGTACAAAATCAAAAGTAGATTCTCAAAAACTAGATATATAAACTTATTTCCTTTTTAATAAGCTAAATTAAAAAATAGAAAAACAACCACGTGAAGCAACGTAGAATCCCATTACATCATCTTTGCAGATATACATAGTGATCCACTAAAGAAATGAACTTCTGCCCTTCTTTCATCATCACATTGTTTACAAATATGTTACTAGTAACTAAAGATCTTTCATATCATGTTGTAAAGATACAATAAGCTGAAAATATTAATTTTTAAAAATTACAATTTAGAGGTAACAAAAAGATTACTGCAATGATAAAATTAAAATTATTATTCTCAAGTGTATCCAGATACTAATTCCTCCTAATTTTGAAACGTATTCAATATGAAGACATGTAAATAAATAATGTAAACAATACATGAATTATTAATTAAGCTCACAATGTAAAAATGCAAATTTTAAATATTAATTACCCAAATATTAAAAGTCTTAAGAGCCTGGAGTCAAATATAAAATTATAAATAAAGTCATTTGCAGATGTTTTTCACAAAGAAAATAATTAATATTTAAATATCCAATACATATGCACAAGAACAGAAGGACCTAATATGTGCACATGCTTCATATTGCACTTCTGAAGAATAAATATGAAAGTACTTTCAATAAGCAAAATATTTAATCACAGATTACAAAACTGAAATTGATTTTATTGTCAAATTCAAGTATATTAGATGCCACACCTGAGAGAGTATTTATATGACAGCAAACACAGCTGCAGGAAATTAAAAACTGCTGTGTGCATTGACATAGAAAAATTGATAATTCACTTCTATCATCTGCCTGTTCTTGAGGTTCATTGAAGCAGAAATTGACCCTGGAGATGTGGGTCAGAGTAAATAATTTCACATAACACCATTATGATAAAATTTACAAGTTAAAATGAAAATTATGAATTGAAACCTGACATACAACATGGTCTCCAAATGCCCACCATTTGAAAACACTACAATGAATTATTACAAGAAAAAAGAAGCACGCTTAATACAAACATGAATGACAAATCAATTCCCACATTAGAAGTCAAGATGACTCAACAGGATAGTTCTGTTGACGAACACAAAAGGCCAGTAGGTAAAGAAGGCAAACAAATAACAGTAAATAGACAAGAACTATAAAATTACTACATTAATAAAACACACACATACAGTATTGATTAATTTAAGAATGCATTTTACAGTAATTACTTTCAGAGGCCTGATATGAATGAAATTTGAAGAAATTGTGGGTAAGAAAAATTATAATAACTGATTATAACGGTAAAATTTGTTGTCACTGACTAAATTTTGAAATGTGTGTAAGATTTGAGTGTTAGAGCATTTAAGAAAAGAAAAGAAAAGAAAATTATTAAAATTACCTGTTCCATGGCATGGGCAACATATCACAGATGTACCACGATTAGGAACCATTCTTCAAAATATTTTGCACTATTTGTGAAATATTATGAGGTATATGCCAGATCAATGCACATATCTATTCTCTTTAGATGTTAGATTGAAGAGAACATCCACAATAATATTTCTGATCCAGAATTATACATCTTTCTCAAAATCAAATTTTTAATAGAAGACATACTCATTTTCAGTGAAGGAAAATTGATGAGTCACAGATTACAAGGGGACTTACAATTTAATTTACTCTGACTACATTTACACAAACAACACACGTAGAGTTGTGAAGAGCTGAATAAACCAAATAAATGTATTGTTCTAAATACAAGCACTTTAACAAAAAGCATTCTTAGAAACAAGTGAGAGTTCAGGAAGTTTTTCAGAAGACAAAGCACTGAAGATCTTCCACACACAGACACAGGCAGGCAGACAGACATACACACACACAGCCCACTGCTTATCAGCTGGCACGTGTTCTTGTGAACACAGGTAGTGTACACGTCACAGACCAGGCAAAGCTTCTGACTGCTGCGTAGGTAGGAGTGTTAGTAGCAGAGTGATAACCTCACTCAAGGCCATAACTTCCTTAGGTAAGGTACAGTTTGTAGGAAATAAGGGAACAATATGATTTTCTGATGATGAATTAAGACAATAACATGAAACTGAAATTTGGAAGAACTGTTCAAACAGATTTTGAAAAATCCTATCATGAATCTTTTTTTAATGTTATTGTTAAAAGGCTCAAATAGATCTGAATAACTTTCAATTAGTAAAATTAGCTCAAATTGAAAATAAAACAATTTCTTGAATAATTTCACATTATCAAACTAAATAATATTTTTCTTAAAAACTCATATTTTTTTCGAGTTTAAGAATTTTACAAATTCCAATTTTTCAATAACACTGCCTTAATAAATATCATCATAATATTAACATGGAGAGAAAAGTGAATTATGACTTTAAACAAAATCTATCACTATGTTCATTATTATCTACAATAAGTTTCATGCACAACTAAAATGGTGTTATTCCCATTGAAATATATGTCCACTTATATTCTACAAAATTAAGATGCTTCCTGGAATATATTTCTTAACTTTTACAGTTTTCATGAGGGGGGGGGGGAGTTCTTTGAAGGGCAGAGAAAAAGAATTTTATATATGACCAACCTTTCTCACATGTTTGCCATTCTTTGGCATTAGTCTGTGCAGGGATTCCTCCTGCAATAGAAGTTTCAATGAGATATATCCAGAAGCACATTTATAAAACAAACACATTCAACAAGTAATTTTTATAGTTACAAGAATTATCAACCAAGGCTACACATTTAATAGCAACCAAATGTTTATGATTCATTATTTACAACAGAAGTTTAAAAAAGAAGGCAAAGAGAAAATAACTAAAAAAGTTTTCACAAGAGAATAACGAATTCCAAGTAACATTCAAGAAAGTCTCCAACAAAATTTTCTTTTAATTTTTTCAACCATAAATTGAAAATATTTACTAAATCATTTATAACGAAATCTTTAAATTTTGATATATTAAATATATTAAAAACAATTACTAATCTATCAGGGAGAATGGTAAGGTAGTGTGAGTTTACAATACAAAATAATGACAATTCATTGTTTTGTGAATACATATGAATGTTAATACTAGATTGTTCTCGTAGTTTTAATTGTGTTTAACAAAAAGGAAAAGACAAATTAGGGCAATGCGCAAACAAGAACAATTGCTTTAATCCTCAGAGCAATTTCAAATATTTAAATGAAAGGAATATTCTCGATTGTAAAAGCAGTATTATTTCTGACTGCTTTATGAGTGAGTCTTTTTAAATTATTGAGTTGTAATAAGGGCGGCAAGTTCTATTTCATATAAAAATCAAATTATATTTCCTAAAAGAGGATCACCTTTCCCTTAAATACATTTAAACTACAAGAAAATAAATATCAAAATCTATAGGCAACAATGTGTAGGAAGAAACATGTTTGAAATTTTAATAAAAACTGCAAAAAATATGCAGACATTTCCTCTAAAGAAGGCCTAGAGAAGCTGGTAAAGCAAATGTGATATCCAACACTTACACAAACTAACTTCATTGCTTTTAAGTTCAAATTGATGAAATATTAATGAAAATAATATTGCATAAAAATTTAATTTACTTGACTGTTTTGTAACTATTAAAGTATACAATAGTTGTAATTCTAATCTCTACTCTTTAACATTATTCAGGAGCAATTTTTCTCAATTTCATCAATGTATAATTAACATAAAATATTCAGAAAATTTAAAATTGGATTAGAGATTTCTCACCATCATTCATGGCCATATCCATCAATTGCAAGTCTTCATCATTCAGAAAAGAAGACAAGAATCCTTCTGTTGTTTGATTAATTTCTGCTGTGGAGTTCTGTAAATGAAATTATAGTAGTAAGGGTCAAATTACAAAAGTCACAGTAAAACAAAAGGTTTTGTATGTTCCTTTTTTCTCAAAAAAATTTAATGTCATGTCATCTTGAAATAATTCTTAATTCAAAACATCAGAAAGAAGATTTTAAAATCTTTTAATTACTGTTTAATTAAACCTTTTCTAATCTTACCTGATAGTACATCATATCATGGGGATTCTCCATTTTGTATGATCCACCAGGTGCACTTTCACCCATGGGCTCACTGCTGTTTGTAAGGTTCATAGATGTAGCAACAGCAGAACCTAAGTTGGAAGCACCACCTGAAAAAAAAAAAAGTTACAATTTTCACGTAGTAGTTTATTTTGATATTAAGACAGTAACACATCAGTTCTGTAACAAAAGGCACAAACATGAGAAGTCACTGAAATTAATGTTTACCTGCAGAATTGACTCCATTTCCACTCTGAAAGGTATTACAATAATATATTTTTAATGCATTTATCCAATCATATCTATTAGTTATTACTATCTATTAGTTAACACTGGAATATTGTTATTTTTTGAAAATTTAACTAAAACTAATGTATTACTGATTTTAAAAGTTTGTGCAAAATAATCTAATAAGATAAAATACACACAAAAAAGCAATTACTATTAATTTAATTCAATAAAGTAAAACTAAAACAAAGACTTACTCATGGTGACATTGGAATATGGGCTAGATGCATTGAGATCACCCATTGGAGGAGCCAAGGTGGCATTGTGCAACAACACACTACGGCTGTTGTCAGGGGGCGGAGGATACGGACTCCCAGCTGCTGCACCATAATTATGGTGGTGGTGATGGTGGTGGTGATGAGCAAAGGGGTGGGCCATTGAGGAGGCTGTGTCTGCTGGTGGTCCTGGCAGACTCAGCAGGCTGGCGAGATCTTGCCAGCGCTGCTCCATGCTCATAGCACGAACCAGAGGCATGCGACCCTGGAAATAGACAATCAGAGTGTTAAAATAATTTTTACCCTGTGCCTGCTTCAAAATAATTACAATTTCATTCCAAATTCAGGAAAAGAAGCTGCTTGAATTATCATTTGTTTGCTTTTTAAACATGACTTTAATAGCTTACATGATGTAAAGGTTTAATTTTTAAAATCTTATCCCAAAGAGTGTCACCACAGCATCCCTATTAAAAGAAAAACTTCTTGCTTTTCTTTCACTGCCACAGAGAGATTTATAACAAACATCATGTGTTCAAGGAAAGCAACAGAAAAAGTATAATGTTAATAATGTTGAAAATATAGAACTGGATTGTGGTCATGACAATGGGTAAGCGATCGTGTGCGAGTGAGAATAGCATAATTTTATAAAATTTATAAAATTTTAGATCATACAAAAACATTGATATACACAATAAAATGACATATGTTGCAACATGATGTCTTGGAAAATGAAAGTTGAAATCCTTTGAGGGTAGATGCACATGAAGCAGATGGTGTATGCTTCTAGCAGTAACAATGGTGAGCAATAATAAAATTAAAAATTTAACAGCACTTTCTATTTATGAACAAAGCCTCATAATATTAATGAATAGCAGTTGCACTTCCTTTGTAATGATGGCCCATCATAAGATGGACACTTTAAAAGTTCATCAATTGCCTTGAATCAATACCTTGAGAAACATTCGATAAGATATCAGCAGCCAATTGACAATGTTAAGAACAAAGGCACATTCATTTCAGGCCCACTGAAAAAACATTTTTGGTCTATGCTGAAAAGCTACAGAGTAGAAATCACTTACTCTTTTTAGTTTCTCATATACTTAGGAAGTAATATATGTAGTACATTCTTATGTAATGCTGCAGAATATCGATTTCGAGATTTCAACACTATTTGCAGAACTTTTTCCAAAATGAATATTCCCCCATTGATCTTGCCCGACTCAAAGCTCTGCAATTCTGGAAAACATTCTTTAAATTTTGGGGGTACTTTACTCGTAGCCCCTAGGACATTTTCAAAATTTTCTCTTAAATGGCCCCAAATTTTTTCTTTAAATTTCTTATAAGAATAGAGCGAAATACACATACAAAGATGTATATTCAATTTTCTTTGTTAACTCTGAATTTTTGAAAATTGCAAATATTTGAATTTTTTTTCTGGGATCTTCCAACCACTACAAAACTGAAGGTAATAATTCTTTCTTCAAATGAAATTGTTCTCTTCGCGCATTTTTTAGTGAAATGGGAAATATTAAAAACAATTTTTCAGAAACGGCTTCATTTTTGTACAAATAATGGTAAATGCCCTGTTTGTGATGACAAAAACGCCTCTTTTTTCTGAACTCTCTTGTTTTAAAAAAAATACACAAATGTATTTTTTTTATAACTCTCTCATGTTGTTAATATGTACATTACCGACAATTTGTATACATTATTGCATTTGTGAATACATGCGCTTAAAATAAAGTTCTTGCTTAAAATAATCTGTGCTTAAAATAAAGTTCCTCAAAAACTCAAAAGTTTTCTGTGAAAATGAGCAGAAAATTGATGCCACAAAAACTTCTGAATTGTACAGCCAGATGTCGTTCCAATAGCATCACATATCACAGAGACTATGTCAGGATTTAAATTTTTATTGACTGTGGAGGCTATCCTCAAATTTTTTGGTAGCATATCTTTAAATCATATGTAATAAAATACCAAAAACAAGTTTCTATCACGCTGTAGTTGCTCAACCTGAACTATACAATCATGGAAACGCAGGAAATTGTTATATACTTCTGAATGCAATGGTCAATATTGTTGAACTGTCTGGTACATCATGCATGAAGAATTGTCTGAGAAGGCTGTGAATGCTTTTCAGGTCTGTGTTATTGTATCCATTAACAAATTCAAGTTTGGGGAAGAAGACTTTCTTCCTTCACAGGTCACAGACCCATTTCTTCTGCTACGCTGATAGACGAGTTGGAATTAAATTGAGAGGTACACTAGTCATGTGATCAAACCATAAATCACTCATCAGAGCATTCGTCAACTGTACTGAGCAAGATCACAACATCCCCCCAAGGAACGTGATTCTACAAATTGTGAAAATTCAGAGAATCGCAGAATTTATTTTTTTTCTTTAGTCAAAAAACAGTAAAACTGTAGGTGACGTATGGGGGAGAAGATCATCTGCACACGATTTCTTGAGCTCCAAAATTACTTGAGATCCAAAACAACATTACTCTGCATTATGCCCATCCTAAAGGCAGGATTGAATAGAAAATGAACGCGCAAGGAAAGAAGTCCACCATATTGACATCGTCACCTCACAACACTGAACTTGAAGTGGGGAAATAGCATCCCAGAAATGCCAATAAGATATCACTTTGTAACTCCACAAATAAGATAGGAAAAGGAATGAATAATAAACCAGCCACTGAAAATACTTCGATAGGACTATGCTCTGCTTGTGAAATCGAATTCGAAGACCCTCCAGCTGATGACTGGACCCAATATGATTCGTGTACAGAGTGGTTCTAATGAGGGAGATTGAAAATGAACTTCCTAAGAGGGAGGGCAATTTCTATGTGATTTGTGCGAGAATTAATGTATGCAGTCTCTACTTTGAACTTATTATGAGATTTTTTTTATTGGAGTATAATTTACAATTGGAGACTTTATTATGACCTTTCAGAAACTACGTATCACATTTAATCATTTACCAATAAAACTGAAGTTACATTAATTTAATGGGTATGAACCTTGTAAACATTATTAATTTATTTCTAAGGATGTTTAGACGTTTTGTATATTCGAACTTTTGCCCCTTGTTTGGTACTTTTACCACCCGCCTGGGGCGAAAGTCCGAACACTACACTTCCCCTAATGTTTTTATTTTATTTTATTTTATTTATATCAAATTTAAAGATACACCATTCTTGTTTGGACAGTTTATTCTTCATACATTAAGCATAGCTCTGTGTACACATAGAAACAACATATGAATTACACGAGTGGAAATTCACTTTCTTTTAAAAATGCGGAATCTTGCTCCACGTTTCTCCATTTACTTGTACTTTATTACCATTAACTTCAATAAAGTTGTATTTTGTCAATGGGACTACGTAACATTCCTTCGTCGTCGACATCACGAAAGAGTTTTCCACTCAGATGTTCTTTTAGAGATAGATGACCAGTTAGGTGCGAGGTCGGGATTGTGAGAGGGATAATTTTAAAATTCCAACCAAATGACGGCAACAACTCCTGCGTGGCCCTAGCGCATTGCAGACGAGCATTGTCGTGAAGACGACAGACTCTCTTCAGAAAAATCTTGCAGCGCTTGTTTTGAAAGTGTATATACATAAACAGATTTAATTCCCATACCTCCTTTGTTACCTTTTGCAGTGACAAAGTTCTCCCCATAAACTGAAACGATTTCGCTATGAATCCCGGCGGCGCTCATGCTCTTGGCATTGAGGAAGCGAAACACTACGTGCACTTCGCAATTAGCGGAAGAGGGAACGAGAGCGCTCCTTTTAAAACCATCGCCACAACGACAGTCGGCACGCTATTGACAGTCATTACCACTCGTTCGCTTCAGCTAGCTTTGCCCCACTCAAAAGTCGTACTAACGAACACGAAAAATACATTTTCCTGCGAGTGCCACGCGCGTTGTACTTTTTCTTTCCGGATAACCCTCGTATGACGTGACATGTGCTCTTCATTAACCCCTTTTCTCTGCAACCACGAAGCACGCCCGTTTCGATGAAGGGGTCACGTAACAGATTTTGTCGCTCACGTTCGACAGGGATACCCCTAGAAGGATGGGTGGGAGGAGAATGGCATTTACAAATAAAAGTATTATGCAACCTTCAATGCACAGCAATGCCATGCGCACTGAGTGATCAGAGAAGGGCACGCCTGGATAATAAATTATTGTAATAAATCATAATGCCAAATTTTAAAGGGAATAAAATTTCCTACTATTATATATCCCCCCTCAACGTAACACAACGCGAGCTACAGCCCCCAAACAGAACAGAACAAAAATGCTGTAGATCATTACGCAGTGGCGGGGCTCTGCCGGCCTCCTGATTACAGGGCTTGCTCGTGCGTTTTGAATTTTCATATACAGCAGTTCTGTACAATTAGTGAATGATTGTTGATACCATTTTTACTGAAGTAGTTTTCTAGCGTTAAAATTTTTAGTTCGTCCGTATATAACAAGCGTGTGATTACTTTGTTTATCGGTCACATGCGTCTTTAGACCCTGTTAACATGCAACCCTGCATGTTTGTTATGCGCACTTGTAACTACCTGTATGTTAAGAAATTTAACATCCTTAGCAACGTAAACATAAATCGATTCATCGCAAGTCAAATATTTGTTAAGGAAAAAACATGGCGATGTACAAAACATCAGATTCAAACAATTCAGAAGTAATTCACATGGGTTTGGGGAATAATTATTTTCAATTGTAATAGTATTAAAAGTACAATTAGAAAAATGTATATTAGGTAAATTAACCTCATTTTCCCCACATTCCATTAAATGAAACTACTCCGGTAATCTATTTACTGACGAAGTGAAGGTGTCGCCACTGGAAACCAACGCGCCAATTTCCTAAGCGAACTTCATTTCTTTAGGTATCTTTGGGTTCAGAAGAATTATTTGCATCCAATTTTCTCGAACCACGGCATACGAATATTGTTTATATAGATATATCACAAGTAACACCCCACAATATCGTACTAACGTGCTGCAGCAACAGAATTCATGGTTTACCATCGCAGTAATGTAAATTTTCGCATAATTCGTGAGATTTTATGGTGACCGATAAAATGCTGAACATACCACGAAATGTTACAGTATTGTTTCTGCTTCGTCCAAGTTAAAAATCTCGGCTCCGCTACGCTCCGCCTCGATTTTTAACTTTTGGCCTCGGCAGAAATAACACATAACATTTTTACGTATGTTAATAGCTATAATTGTACTGTTGCCTTAACATTGACAGTTGCCCGAACAATAAAGGGCGGTTGACACGGTACGGTTATCGTGCAGATTGGAGGTACAGAAAACGTGCACTCCAGACTGCACGATTTCTGCATGAAAACTTTTGGGCATGCTCATAATTTTTCAAGCAGAAAGTTTACAATTTGACTCAAGTGCCTCTAGCGGCAGAATCGTTCACTAACGGATTCTTTTTACCTGACGGGCAGTAATCGGCCATTTCGGTGTGGTAACGTTATGTCAAGGAGAGATTGTGTCACGTGATATCGTGATAAATTACCTCTTTCCCTATTCCCGCCTTCCTATGTTTCTTCTCTTTGCTCCTCATGGTTAATTAATATTTAATAGAGATCACAGCCAAAAACGCACGCACAGAAATATCGCCAATATCGCCATTAAAAGTACTTGGATGGCGCAATTCAATTTGTTTTCGGTAGATCTCACAGCGGCGTTTTGTGGCGATTTATACAGAAAACGTACAGACCGTGTATGCGTGACTTTTGGATTTTATACTTCTAGTTTGGGATTTTGAAGTTTCTGTAAGAAACTGTATAAGTTTCTGCACGAAAACTGCACCGTGCAAGTCACGATAGTGAATAATGCAATATACTCCTATAGTATCTGATAGTATTACCATCATACATTAAGTTGTGGATCCACTGATCTTCCTTGGAATAGCTTTCTATCAAAAGATTTATTTCTAGAAGAAGGGACAAGTCCCATTCATCAAACACATCCAAATATGAACGGTAACTTTTCCTTTGTGCTTTTATAGGATGTGATACATTCACTCATTGTACACAAAGGAAGGAAATATTATGTAATGCTTATCGGAAACAGTGTGATTTTCTGAATTTCTCTCTATAATCAGAAGCTAGAGCAGAACATATTTCTGAAATATTTTTGTCGGAAAAGAGATGACGATCGGTCGATTTGTACGGTAAAAAGATAATGAACTTGGACGATCATCGCTACCAAGTACTTTCAGAGTCGGTGATAAAACGTAAGTTTTGCCCCGCCAGAAATCCATCTATACGTGATGCAGCCCGCTATCATGGATTCCACACTCACCATCAAAACAAAATATTCCTGAGGATTGGGACTGGACTTCTAGCACACACGAGCCCGATTAAAATAGAACGAAATACATCTTTAAGAACCTTTACATCATATTAATCAAATAACACGTGGAGGCATATAGCTGCAGAAAATCTAGACTGAAGTGCTCTTCTCTGAGCATGTAGGTGACAATTCCTCGAACTGACGACGCTGGGAATAGTATTTCATTCATCGATCAAAATTTCGCGCAAGTCCTCAAAGTCGCTCAATTCGATCTGTCGAAACTCTTTCATAATTATGTTATAGAAAGTAATGAATATAAAGGGTCACTCCAATCAAGAATAGGTGAATACCGGAGCAGAACCTTAATAAAACGGATCACGGACCGCGCGCGGGCTCCCCCCCCTTTCACACACCTACTCACTTGCAGAAAGCAGTCGGGAGATCAGAGCTTGTTCCGGCTGGGGCAGTGCCCCGCTGGAGGAGATACGTAGAGAGGAAACCTCACAAGCCAGATCTCCCCGGTATATCTCTGAAGTACGTGACTAATGACCTTAGCAGTTGTCGCGCTAGGAAGCCCAAAACAATCCATCCCCACCCTCCAAATGACGAATTGTTCCTCGAAGTGATGGATGAGCTCGGCGCCGGGCGCTGCGTCCTGCGGTGGAGGGCGCGCGGCGCCGCGGCCTTCGAAGCAGCCATCCGAGGCCGAGGGGGGGGGGGGGCAGCGAACGCCCCACGTGACGGCCGCGGCCGTCGAGAGTGCAACTCCCGCCTCCGTCAATATTGACCCTTGCCCGGGGGCCGAGCGGGGGACAAAGGGCTATCGCTGCCACATGCTCCGCGCCGAAAGTGAAAGTGCAGAGGAGCGTGGAAGATGCTCCAGAGGCTGAGGCGGAGGTAAAGGGCAAGAGGGAGCAGACCCGCCCTTCCGGACTTCTTTAAGCGACGAGTTCACGTTTGTAAAGTAGCATTTTCGATGGTCGTACGTTACATGACCGCAATGCTAAGATTCTTTTACACGAAGTAGAGTGCCCACTTTGAGCGGATTTTAAAATGCAACGGGAGGCCCAAGCTCCACTGAGCCTGAAAATCCGTTGGGTGTGTCCGATTTCGGGGGCGGACCTTAAAGCTCCCCGGATACCACCTTCGCCCTTCAATGCAGATTCTCACATGCTCTTATTCTAGGGGGAGAGGGGGCACAAGGAGGAGGAGGGGCAGGAGGAGGAGGGAAGTGTGCTACCCAAGCTGACTTCCTTTCCAACGACGCTCGACAACATGTCTATTTGGTGCATGGAATATTTGGGTTCTGTTAACATTAACACGTTAAGTTTACCTTAAAAACAAATTATAAACATCAAATGGATATTCTCAATGTAAACCATTTAAAGCATTTCTTTTGCAGATACTAAAAGAGGTGCGCGCATAATGCAGTGTTTTTATCTTCTATACGTGTACACGCATGTGTTCGCATAGATCACAGCTTTATTGATGCTAAATGCGAGGATGCTCTTCTTGCGGAAAGCTTTCTTGACCCTCGCTGGTGCCTATGTTTATCACTGGAAGATCAGGAATAAATTATCATTGTGAACAGAAGTTCTTCTCACCGACCCCTTCAATAGTAATCAGCAAAAAATTATGTACAGGAACAAAAACAATTAATGTTAAATAATAGTATGAAGAGTTATGATTATAAATAAATGTTATGGAAAATGAGTGCTACACTGTACATACTTTACGGAGAGCCGGAGAAATGAGAAAATCAACCGTTTTTACTATAGCAAAAGTTGTAATACCAAAAATATTTTACATTTAAAAATAAATAAGGACTCTCAACTCGAGGACATAGAACTGTCCAAGCCACACCACAGGAGACAACGGAGTATTTGCAAATAGTGAAATTCCAAAGTAACGTAGCAACTGTAGAGCGATATTATCACAGCGTAAAGGAAGCAGTAGAAATAGGATGTATTCAGATTTTCAAGGAGATTATCTATCCCCTCTGCGGTTTTGCATTAGTTTGATCCCACTTTCTAGGCAGTTGTCGCACACTGATTTTGGTCACAAGCTCCATAGTGATGAAAGACCAGTTTCATATTTGTTTTACATGGATGATCTTAAAATGTTTGCAAAGAATGAAGCGATTCTCTCCAAAATGCTTTCTTTCGTAAATGACTTTACCAATGACATCTGCAAGAAGTTTGGTCTTGACAAGTGTGCAAAAATCAATTTAAAAAGAGGTAAAGTGACAACCTCAGAGAGCAATGAAGTTGATACGCACATGTGATTTAAGATCTTGAGCTAGGTAAAACTTCCAAATATCTGGGCATTGAAGAATGTGAGAACATCTCAAACGACACAATGAAAGAGAGAATTCACAGAGAGAAATACAGAAGAGTGAGACTTGTTCTGCAGTCCGCTCCGAACTCCAGGAATAAAAAAATATCTGCAATTGGTAGTTTGGCGGTGCCTGTAGTCGAGTACAGTTACGGACTAGTGGAATGGGCTATGCAAGAAATTCGAATCATGGATCGAAAAACCAGAAAACTGCTTACAATGCATCATGTCGCCCACCCTCGAGCAAATGTACATAGACTTTGTGTCACGTAAGGAGGGAGGAAGAGGCCTCAGACAAACTGACGCTCCTAGCACAATGTTATAGTCGGGATGGAAAAGTACTTAGTCAGTCATCACGATGACCTACTGAGGCAGGTCATGGAATCTGACCGAAGAATGGGAAACAGAGGCATTGTTAGAGTAGCAAGAAGTATTGCGAAGAAAACTATGCATGACTCACAAAATAACACACACTGAACTTCTTACGCTACTAAACATGAAATGTGAGACATAAATGTTAAAGAAATCGTGGAGAGCCAAACCACTCTATGGACAATATCTAAAAAGAATGGACAAGGTCCAAATCAATAAAGATGAATCATTTACGTGGCTTAAAAGGGGAAGAATGAAGCCAGAATCCGAAGCAGTTTTAATACCTGCCCAAGATTAGGCGCTGAGAACATGACATTATGGTAAAACGATTCTCAAAAATTTCTCAAGATGATAAATGCCGGGAACAAGTAGAAACCATTGATCACATCGTCTCAGCTTGTCCAATTCTAGCAAAGACCGAAAAATTGAAAAGACACGACAGGGTGTGTAGTTACCTCAACTGGCAGGTCTGTATCGCCCTCGAAGTTCTAAACTCATGCCCCAAGTGGTACGAACATTCACCAAACCCGGTGACGTCTGTTGGACTCTGTGCTATATTGTACAATCAACAAATTCAAACGGATCGCACGATAGCGATAGCGAGAGAGAGAGCGAGGGAGCGTGCGAGAGAGAGCGCGCGCGAGAGAGAGAGAGAGAGGAGAGAGAGAGAGAGAGAGCGAGCGAGAGCGCGCGAGAGAGAGAGCGCGCGAGAGAGAGAGAGCGCGCGAGAGAGAGAGAGCGCGCGAGAGAGAGAGAGCGCGCGAGAGAGAGAGAGCGCGCGCGAGAGAGAGAGCGCGCGCGAGAGAGAGAGCGCGCGCGAGAGAGAGAGCGCGCGAGAGAGAGAGAGCGCGCGAGAGAGAGAGAGCGCGCGAGAGAGAGAGAGCGCGCGAGAGAGAGAGAGCGAGAGAGAGAGGGAGAGCGCGCGCGCGAGAGAGAGAGAGAGAGAGAGAGAGCGGAGAGCGAGAGAGAGCGAGAGAGCGAGCGGAGAGAGCGCGAGGAGAGAGCGCGAGAGAGAGAAAGCGCGGAGAGAGAGAGAGCGCAGCGGGAGAGAGAGAGCGAGAGAGCGCGCGCGAGAGAGAGAGCGCGCGAGAGAGAGAGAGAGAGAGAGAGAGAGAGAGAGAGCGCGCGCGCGAGAGAGAGAGAGAGAGAGCGAGAGAGAGCGCGCGAGAGCGAGCGAGCGAGCGAGAGAGAGAGAGAGAGAGAGAGAGAGAGAGAGAGAGAGAGAGAGAGAGAGAAGGCATGGTTATCCGGGATTTGGAGAAAAAATCGTGACTACTTGTAGATGTTTCTGTGCCTTGCGATCAAAGCGTCGTAACCAAGGAAGCAGAGAAACATCTTAAATACAAGAATTTGGAAATCGTCATTCCGATAGTAATCGCAGCTCTGGGATTTGTTCTGCAAAATTTGGGTAGCAATCTGGCTAAACTCCCAGGTCATTCAAAAGACAAAGAAGTGCAAGAAATTGCTTAATTTGGAACAGCCCATATTTTGCGCAAAGTATTGTAGAGGCACCGACAGTCCCTACATCTGCTCCTTAGGTAGCTGGTTGCAACCTGCATTAAATTTTATATTCAGTCGACTCATAACATATTTAGTCGTGACGTAGAAGTATAATAATAATAATAATAATAATAATAATAATAATAATAATAATAATAATAATAATAATAATAATAATAATAATGTCTTTAATTGTGGCGAGGCTCAAGCCACAAGGCTCCCTCCAAACCATTAATAAGTAATATCTTAATAAGTTATATCTTGCCGCATTGATCGTTAATGGGAAAAACTTGTGGTTCCTTTCGTCATTGGCACCCTTTTCCTCAGTACTGTTCCTTCCCCTTCCCCTTTCGGCTCCGCGCGTCCGCCAATCCATGAGCCCGAGCCCGCTCGTACGAGCAGTTCCTGAACAGACCTGGTCTAGAAAACGCAGAAGAGAGCAAAAATGGAAGAAGTTTTGAGGAATTTGAAGAGAGAATAACAAAAACAAAATTGGCTAGTTCTGTCTCTACAAAATGTAATGAACTTTCCAAGCAGTTACACGCTTCACTGCTCGGGCAAGGAGCTCTTTTACAGACGTTTCGAGCAGGCAATAGTCTAGTAAATTAAATGAATAGTTACTACCACCCGCTACGCCGTTCCCTACTAGAATTTATAAGATGTACTAAAAACCGAAAGGATAATATATTTTTAAACCGTGATAGAATTTTTCAAAACAATACTAAGAATGCTAGAAATATTCTGAAATTAAAATATGGCTTTCTTTTCGACAAGAATCATATGTCGACAACGCCTTTAATAAAATCATACATGAAATTCTGCTATTTCCAAATTTCCTTTGGCTTCCGCGAAAAATTCTCGATAAAACGTGAAGGAAATTTCAACACTACAACCAGCGTGACAGACAGGACAGAAATCCGTGCACGATCCGCAAACAACGCGGGCTACCACGGAGCTTCGCACACGATTTTCCTCAGCGGGTGCAGAGCGTCCTGGCTGCAGAGGACGACACTGAAAGGTTCGCTGTTATAGCGAGAGCGTTGCTACTTCTACGTCTCAAACTTCCATTACGAACGAGTTAACCGGTGGGACACAACCTGCCGATTCCTTATCGGCGTTTTTATGCCGAGGAAACACACACACTAAAGGCGGCGTTTTGCTCTTCGCCGCCCATACGTGAACCAGCCCAAATATTAGCCCACGCCTGAATTACCTCTCGAAACGCTACACGTGAACGTGCCGCTCGCTTTACTTCGACAAAG
Organism: Teleogryllus occipitalis; assembly: GCA_011170035.1. Taxonomy (NCBI): domain Eukaryota; kingdom Metazoa; phylum Arthropoda; class Insecta; order Orthoptera; family Gryllidae; genus Teleogryllus; species Teleogryllus occipitalis. The sequence goes on along the minus strand of BLKR01000077.1, from coordinate 689,033 downwards.
CGGAGGCGGAACGCAAGCAAACGCCGCGCCGGCATCGGCCTCAGGCGCGATTTTCCAGAATTCCCGGAGAGCGTATTTTCTCACGAGCGCATGGCGGCGCGCGGCGCGCATTTATACGTTTCAAGTGTTTTCTCAAGACGGCGGCGGGGCGGGGCGGGGCGGGGGGGGGCAGGGGGGGGCCGTTTTATCAATCTCAAAACCCCCTCAGAAATTGAAGGGCTAAGTGCAAGAAGGTGTTAACTTAGAAAATGCCCAAAAGAGATATTTGAGATTTAGTAAACTTGCATGGAACTTCTTTTTTATATTACTGAAAATTATTTCTTTTTTATATCCCAAATATTGTGATTGTCATCAAAAGAAGCAAAACAACTAATAGGAAAATTCATTGACAAGTCGTTGTGACGACAAAACTAAAAACACCTTCATGGACTAAGATCTTCAATTATAAATTTAACATCTGCAAAACATTTAAAGACACCAAATGCTGCCGTTTGCAAATCGCGGAGTCTATAGACGATCTTATTTGAGAAGCAACATACCGTCCAAAAACAAATCCTAGGACAATTTGGTGAATTTTTAGCCCAGTTTTTTTTAGGGAAAATGAACACAAGTAATTTTTTTGGATACTGGAAATCTTCGACACTGAACCGTAGGATTTACTTCCCTTCCGAAGTCACAAGCCTGAGAATTTGTCCTCTCCCAGATCGAACACTACGACTCTATAAAGCGGCAATGACTACATTTCTAGTTAACTATGATTGATTGATTGTTTCCGGGCGCGTGAACTGCTATGCATAGTCCCGTTGGTTCAGTAAATGTTTTTATTCCTGGAGGTGGAGGTGTTCCTACCTCGGTGGAACGTCAGATCCTACCATCGCAGTCGGCTTTCGGGATCACCCCTCCAGGAATCCCCCCTAGTGGGGCACCGCCCCTGCCGGGACACACTCTACGCACCCGACTGCTTTCCCGACATATGCGTTTGTGCAGTGCATCTGAATGTGTGTATGCGTAAGGGGTGAGAAGGGGACGGGGATGAGGAAGGAAAGATCGCGCCCAGTCCATCTGTTGAGGTTCTGCTCCGGCATCCGGCTGACACCGATAGGAGAAACCCCGGGATACTACCAATGAAGAGCAGACGGCCGACTGGGACCCCGGGCTGGCCACGCCGTGTGTCGCCCCGGGCGCGGGCGCCGCCGGGAGGCGTCGACCCCCGCGGGAGACGACGCGCCTGACGGATCGCGCGCGAGGCCCCGGGTGACGCGCCTCTCGTTATTCACGTCGCGGCCCGACAACGGCAGAGGCGGCGGCAGGGCCGTAATGGCGAGGGAAAGGCGCGGCGCGGCGCGGGCGACAGCGGGCAGCGCCGCCATTACGCGCCATCTGCAGCCACGCAGATGGTGCGCGCCCGCCGACTAATTGCCCGGCGCGTAAAGCGCGGCGGAGCGCGCGTTCGCTCGCTGCTCGCTGCGCCAGGGAAATCTGGCCGCCGCACCGCGCGGACTCGTTCGGCGAAGGCGTCCTCGCCGCCGCTGCCGCTGCCGCCGTCCGCTTACATCGTGAGGTAAAAGAAAAGACACAAATCTTTTGGTCGTTAGAATGTGGCACTGCACACGGAAGTGTGGGGGAGCGGTGGCTATGGCGGCAGGCGGCGCGGGACGGGGCGGTGTTTGGAGGCACACCAGATGCGCGATGGCTGCATCAATCATCCCATTTAACTGTCACCCGCCGACGAGCGTCCGCGGCCGTCGCCCGCACCTCTTCTCTTCCCCAGCCCTGCGCATCGCAGCTTCTTAGAAAGTCCGGCACTGACGCGCCGAGCACGGGCAATCACCGTCACCCCGCTGCGATGCGTCGCGACTCGCCCCTACTGCCCGTTCCCAGGGCTACGATTCACTCTTCAATAAGCACAGTCGCACAAAACATTATATCAAATATGACACAACGCTAAAGAGCAAAAAATAATCAAAAGAAAAGGGCTAATGTTTGGCAAATCCGTTATCAACGTTCTAATTAAAAATAATTAGTTGTAAGAGATAAATTTCGAGATTCAAAGTAGAAAGTGATGATTTTCCACCAACAGATTTTGGCTTGTGGATGTGTCAGCCGGTTGTCCATTAAATTTTAATTAAAACAAATAATTTTACTTCACTTTATTATAATTACCTTTATTCTAGAAGTAAATTTTAAGAAATAAAAAATATTTAACCTGAAAACTGTAAATTTACCTTATATACATTTTTCATTATTGTAATCGTGAATAACAACAGAAAAGTGCATATCCGCTGGGCAATATTGACTAAAAGGGAAACATTAATGGACCCGATTCGTACTTCCACCACTGACCGTGTTGAGCCAGAACCTCCCACCGGGGAACGGCGAATGGGCGGTGAATGGCCGCAGAAGGGCGTCGCCGCCCCCGTCGTGTCCCTGCGCCCGCTCACGACGCCGCAAACGAGCGCAAATAGGTCGTTTGGGACGGATGGACGGCAAACGCAGTTTGACGCCACACGGCGCAGCTGCACTTTTTCTCCCAGTGTCTCGCCACCCCACTTCTGCTCGACTTACACGTCGCGCTTCCCACAAAACGATTCCAATGGAACGCCCTTTGCCGATGTTGAAGTGGACAGCCAAGACATTCCGTTTGAAAGACTCGTAAGAATGCTACTTTACTGCGAAACTACCACTCTTAAAGCAAATTTGTATTTGAAGTTGGGGATACAGCGATAGCGATAAAATCCCAGAGAATTCGAAATACGATCTCAATCTTAACTCGTTCACAAAACACCGCTTCAATTAACGTTCTTCCTAATAACTTTTACGTCCTACCCAATTTGTCCAACTGTTCTTCTACAAATGAACACTTTCAATGCTTTCAATTCGAATCTGAAAACTACTACCCGAACACTGCAATGCTCATACAAAGCTGAACAACCCGTAATTGAACTATCTTGGGCAGCCGTCCACTTTTTTTACGACCGCCCTCCCGTTTAGTTTTTCCCTTCTTCCTCGTCCTCCTGGCGTTTAACCGCCATCGTTGGAGGTGCGAAAGCACCCTTATTACGATCGGCGCTCCACCGCGCCGAGAGGGGTGGACGTCTCCGCATGGAAGCGCGGGGCCACGGGCGGGGGCGAGGGCGGGGGCGGGGATGGGGCGGGGCGGCGCGAGGCAGCGATCAGAGAAACGACGGGGCCGGCTGCGGCCGTCGCACAGTCGCGTCCTTCGGAATGCCAGGGAAGCGAAAATAATTATAATAGCGTTACCGCTATTAACTTCAAAGCTAACTATCATCTTGATTCTGTTTGTCAGGTGGGGGAAATCCCTCGTCACCTCCCAAACATTCACTACACGAACGGCAAATGGCCATAGCAATCGACAAGCTCGAAAACGCGAAATACTAAATCAATCAATCAATCAATCGATTCGGTTTGTGAACTGGGATAACTAAATTAGTATATAACGTCAAAATTACGAGCGAAAAACAAACGGTACAAGGTTCATGAAAATATTATATTAATACTGCAAATACATCACAACTAATTTCTTATTTTTTTATTTCATCTACAATGAATGTCCTTCCAGATGCTATAGTATTTTGCTTGTGGACTGCGAAAGACGGGAAATAAGATTTTTAAATTATATTTCTAAAATAAATTTTCAGGCACAATTCATAGCAAAAAACTACAATATATTGCAACGATATATATTGCATCTTCTGCATTCCGCCTGCAAATAGTATACGCCACATGGAATTGAAAAATTTTACTTGAACTAAAACACTAAAAATCTGTTAATTTGTGCTGTCATTGCATCAAAATACAATACGTTCCAGTTGTTCATTTCTCGCCGGCCATTCTCTCGTTGTGAATCACTGTGCCTCGGCGTCTGCCGATTACGCGGAATCCCCAGAGCTCGCACACGGGTAAAAAAGCAGGGAGCGCGGCGGTCGCTTTAGGGCGACGGCAGTAATTAGCAGGTGCGCCCGCACTTTGGACGCCGACAAACGAGGCGCTCGCCGCGCCGCGCGCGGGGCGGAAGGACATCCAAAGTGCGCGAGACGCAGCACGTGTTCCCAAGCAAGCGTTTTTAGTGAGCAGCGAAGTGAATAATTAAACAAAAGCAGGTAACACGTATAAATAACTATAAAATAACGTGGAATGAATACAACTCATTATTCATTTACTATTTGATTTGTGAACATTTCAACTCGCATTTTCATGACGAGAGAGATTCGAATAGCGTATGTTGAGATATTCTTCTTTTTTTCCGTATATATATAACAGTATATTATACACAAACCGTCATGCTAATTAACATACTTCCTAACTCCAGAACGGACAATTTTGCAATGAAAAGAAGAAACATGGCTGGTTCACAGAATTTTAGTTTCTGATCTCGTTCAACTCATAAATACTGAGGAACTCAACTATTTAAGATGCTCGATTTGTTATTTACTTTTCTTTATTACTCTTATTTCATAATTATATTTTCTCATGAATAAACAGGAAATAGAGGAGGGAATATGGAGTTACGAGGTTTTCTAATTAGCATGACGAAACAGTTTCATCTCCTCCATAAGGTCCCCCCTCCCAAGAAATGCAATTTTTGTTTTTTGGGATTAACTCTTTTATTGTTACCATTCATGAACAGAGAATGACTGCAGCACAAAATAGCATTGTTTTATCTTTGAATTTCGTAATTAAAATGCCCAATTTGCGGGGATTCGCTCCTCATATCCCCAAAGTTACACGTATTAAGGTGGAAGGACTGTCTCACTTCGGGACGCGCGCCTGTAGACCGCCCCAGTATTTGCCGCTATTCTGGCAGCATCAGCGCAACTCGTCCCCAGCCGCTTTTTATCTGGTCGCGTTCTATTTCAATCACTCGCTCTCCCTCTCAAACTGATAACTCGCGGCATTCATTGTTCCATCGTCGTTATCAGCGTCTTATCACTACAGTTGCATGCTTTGTTCTTCTGTTTTTTCCCACGCACTCCAATCTCTACCCCAATTTTGCAAATCTCCCTTCCGCTTTCTTTCTCAGTCTACTCGTTTACATAGCAACCACTTACTATCTTTCATTATTTATTTATCTCATAACAAGTTTCTTAATATCTTATCATAACGGACATAGAACTATACGTCACGCCGCTACGTCACATTACGGAGAAATAAAATAATATCACAATGTCAAAATATTTCAACATAACCTCACTCTTTTTCACAACTTGCCTTATCCTCTCCCCTTCACAAACATTATGGTTATCTTCTACCACTACATACGTACAGCGTGTCTACATTTTTTCCTGAGAGGAGATAATATGGTCAAGTCTCGTAAGTCAGATTCTTCACATCTGAAATCTATGGATAAGAATGGATGTAAATCAGGCCCAGGCGAAATATATGTGTGTGTATATATATATTAGAGCAACACCACGTTGGGATAAGTTGTAAGTAATGACGTGGAAAGAAACGGGGCTCCGACGCGCCTTTCGTTGTGCCATGGCCTGTCATGGCGTTATGACGCTGTTACTACGTGATCGGCTGATATCGTCGTCTCTTTGAATACATGTAGTAACGTGTCTCACGAAATATATGCATGTCTCACGAAAACAAGAGTCAATACCCCAAAAATAAAAAGTAATTGTTGGATGCTTTATGTGTCCATCAGCGATGTTCTTTCACAATTTCACAATAATCAAGTCTCAGCAGAATACATACTTCTAACATTCAATGACGATAAGTAAAGAATAATTAATTACTATTCATCACCCAGTTTCTACTTTACAAAGTAAATAATAGAATATTATTTTTCAAATACGCATAACTGTTTGCGTTTTTCATTAACCCTTCAAAATAAATTACAATATTTTAGAATTTCATCCTTCGTTCTTCCCAACAACATCGCTGCTTACGTATTACAGTCAATAAAAGCAACCAATACATAGTTATTCAATAATATTCCTCGTGCGAGTCACAATTCACGGAGGTTGTCGTGGCTCATCCCCTCCAGCCCAAAGGATTCGCACGCGGAGAGCCTAATGTCTCCACGCCTGACCTTAATTGGGAACGACTTCCGAGCACCGAGGTCGCCTCCCGCCCCGCGCGTTCCCAGAGGCGTCTTGCGGGCGCCCAGCGGCACGGCGCGCCGGGACGAAAGGGAGCTCGTCCTTGCCGCGTGCGCTCCTAATGAAAAGGCGCCTGCGAGGTCGGCGGGGCGCTGCGGCGCCGCGGGCGGGGCCTTGGGGCGGGGCGGGGCGGGGCGGGGCGGGGCGGGGCGGGGCGGGGAGGGCGGCGGCGGCAACGGGGACGGTGGAAGTGGAGCTAGCCTCCGTAGAGAGGATGCGCCAAGAGATTTTTCTTTTCAAAAGCAATTGCACTTCCAATCTACAAAAGTAACATCTCGAAAGCAAGTAATTATTTTTTTTGTTCGATTTATCTGTTCGATTCATTTTACAAGTAAGACTAATTCATTTTTCAGTGGCCTGCTTTTTAATATTTCTTTCCGAATGGCAAGTTATAATATCTATATATCTAAAATACTTCAACAACAACGTGGAAAGAAGTTTATTTAACATATGATCTCAGATCTAAAGCGTATCAGGTGATTAATGAAATAGTCCATTCTTAGAGTGACGATTCCATCAATCAGTAAGTAAATAATTTGTCTTTATGTGTACAAGAAATATTTATTTAACATTTTTAAAATAATAACTTTAAAAATTTAAAAATACTTGCCAACGATTCACGCAAGAGCTTCATGGTCTCTTAAACTAGTACCTTTCCCTCAGCAAGATACCAACATCATAACACAGGGGTGGCATCGAAGAAAAAAGTTATTCATCTCTGGTCAATAACAATTTGGACAATCCAATTCGTCATTGCCGATCCTCCAATGCAGAGATGGGCGTTGCGGCACTAGAACATACCTCGTTAATTAACGGGCGGACAACAACAAATAAGCCCAAACAGACTCGCGCCACCCGAAGACACAGGGCCGCTGCGCTGGCGGGAGCACATGCGCGCCGCCGCTGCAATAAATATCGCGCCTAATGCGGACAAAAAGCGGGAGGCAGCGGCGGCACAGTCCCGTGTAATTATGCCACGACCGCGCGATTATCGTTTCGCCACGGCGGGCGGGCTGGGCGGCGCGGCCACGGTCGCGGCCGCGGCCGCGGCGACGCGGCTACTGTGTGCGTGCGACGCGCCAACTGGAGACTTTGATGAGCGATCAGACGCGAAGCCCCAGCCGCCGCCCTCCCTCATGCAGCGGGATAGGACAATTTACCTTTCGGTTTATGACGCTTCCCGCCCTACTCCTCCACCATGCTCGCTTATCAGCATATTTCTTACATGTCTGATTCACAAAGTCAAAATGTGTGATAGTTAATTCGAAGTCAGTTTGAGGATACATGATGGATGTCGAGGGCCAGATTAATATCTCGAGGGCCCCGAAGCATGAACAGGACTTCTCTAATAATATTAAGATGTTCAACATGCGTATTCAAAATTAATATGAAAAGAAACTATATTCTTTGCTATTTTAAATAATATTAAAACATTAAACAAATATAAAATTTAATACAAAAATTGTATCATAAAGCATGTTTAGTCCGGCTTGCTTATATAATTAATTCACTTGTCAAGACCTGCGAATCTGAAAACCGTTATCACAAATTCAAGCGAAAAAGCTGCTAATGCGATGTATGAGACGTGCAGGATTTATCGTGAATATTACATCTGACAAGAACATTGTTATAGCTGAATAGTAACGTATGCCCTTGTTCCTCCATTTCCAGAGACATGGGCACGGTATTATTACAGATCTTCATGGAACAAGGATGAAGTAAAGACCGCGCGCGGTTTTTTAGGGTTCTGCTCCAGCATTCGCCTCGCATTGAACTGACAAACCATGGAGAGCTATCGATCAGAACAGCTAAATTCGACCTAGCTATATTGCTAGTGTCGAAAGTCTGCCACTGTCGGGCCTCGAGCTTTAGGATCTCCGGTCAGAATTGCCGCAGAGTCAACGGTGACGCTAAGTCTGAGCTAACGTAGCCTCTCGCAGGGCGTTGGACGAAAAAGCGCTCGCGGGGCGTTTGGGCGCTTGGGGGCGAGGCGCCCACGCACTTCCGGCTCGATCCAGGGCGGGGCCGAGCAGCGCCGGCAAGGAGGGCGCTGAACGGGCCGGCGGAGGGAGCAGAGGCGGTGGCCGCGAGGAGCGCCGCGCTGGTACCACTACTTTTGTAAGAAGCGCTCGCTGGACCGATGAAGACAAGGGTGGAGGTGTCAATGATGGACCAATCATTGATGGCTGTTGAAGTTGACGGAGGGAACAGTATATAAGGGTGATAACTGTTGTAGCACTGACCGAAGAAACGTTGATAGATTGTGGTATTGGTGGCATGTGCTGGCTTATTAGTGGACACTGTCGTGGCAAGGTGGACTTGAAGTGGTGGAAGAGCTGGTGGCTGGTAGCGAGGGAGACTACGAGGGTGGCAGCGGCATTGCCGGCGGTAGAATCGGGGGTGGTGGTGGTGGTGGTGGTGGTGGCGGCGGCGGCGGCGGCGGCGGCGGCGGCGGCGGCGGCGGCGGCGGCGGCGGCAGCGGTGCGGCGGTAGCGGTGCGGCGGTAGCTGTGGTGGCGAAGGCGTGGGCAGGGCGGGCAGAGGCGGCTGTGTATGGACTTCAAAGAGACGCGCCTCGTCCACAAAGCCGTGGGCACTGACGTCGTGGTTTTGCTTTTGGACCGTTGTCGTGGTTTTGCTTTGGGATGCAGCCAGTAGTGAACGGGTAACTTGCAAACTCCCAATAGGCTTGTTCCAACATCCACAGAGAATTAACACATACGAACGTTAATATTTAACACTAAACAACAGCATACCGAACTTCTATTTATCCAAAGAGAAACTAACGGATTTGTCTCAGAATACTAAAGAAAATGATTAAGGGTATTTTTTCTGAAAATTTTAAGAGAAATGTTCATGAATTATTAGAATTAGGGATAGAAATGGGACTCTTCAAATGTAATACAAACAGTTTTTGATATCGGTAACTAATGTGTTGACTTCCATTGAATACTCCTACCGATATGGGTTGAACTTAGAAGTTAGATGACTTTCTCATACTTTCCCGTTAGTACGTGACTGAACTTCAACGGCAGGCCGAGTTGGAAATGGTTTTGTCTGCCCTTTCCATCCGAAATAGATCGCAAATGCTGGGGCAGGGCCTTAGTGGGAGGACTACACCAGTAACGCGCGTCTCAATCCTCGTATGAATTCCCATAACCTTCCAACTTCAAATTGTATTATATCCCAGTGCTTTGCACTCACGGGCAATTACTCATAATTCAATCAAATTAGCATGTTTTTCAAAGATTGTCCTCGAAAAATTAGGTGTTTTACCACAATATATTGAATCTCACCGTTCTGCCCTATTCTCTAACTCCAGTTTCGACTTACTATACATCTTCTCTTAGGGATGTTTCATATGAAATTTTGATTACGGTAAGATAATTCCTAAGCAATCTCCATATCAGTAATCACCACTAACAAAAGCCACGTTTCTCCTTCCAATAAGGCTTTATTTTTCTCTTACCAATGGGAATAAAATACGTTCCATTCGTATCGTACAACCCTGTTGTAAATAAAATTGTCTTTCAAGCTACCGAGGTGCCATGAATGTATTAAGTTAAACGTAACGGTATATCCAAGTGATGATTGGAAGAAAATTGGCCACGTGGACGCGAGGGACATTTTTACACATCCGATGGAACGCAGCGTAACGAAGTCCGTAATAAAAAAGGGCCTGTCAATCAAGGCGGACTTCTCCGGCGCCCACCTTCTCATCTTCGCAGCGTCGTGATTAAGATCCCGCGCTGCAATTGGGATTTACGCCCGACCTCCGCGCGCCTCCGCCATCAAAGAGCTAACGGAGCGTGCAAGCGGCGGCATCGTAACACGGTTATTAGCGACATCGGGGAACGTGCTCCTGCGGCGCGGACTTGGCCATTGTTCCCTCTCTCTTTTTTCCTTCGAGGCGCTAAGGGGCCTACGTAATTTTCAAGGTTTATGTCCACGTCTGCCTTATCGAGGAGAAATTCCGTGAGGGCACTAGCTCTCCCGGTGCATGTGATAATAAAAAGAAATGGGCGAGGGGCGAAGTGCACTGCGTGACCGGACCACTTCCACTGCACTGGCTGAACAACCCATTCCAGCGAGGCATTTGCCAACACACGGGCACATTAGCAAGCAGACCCATAAGGCTGAAACGCACAAAATTGCTGCTCGTGATTTTAAATCGTGTGAAAGTCTGTTAGTCAGATAAAATTCTCTTGAAATAATAATGATAATCGTACTGAGTTCTGGAAAAAGTTAGAAAACTGGTATTTTTTTTAAAAAAATGCGATACAGCGTTAAATTCATTTTTTACGTGATATGAAAAATGGAATTACTAAAGTAAACATTATTTTCTCAAGAAATGAAAATTTTAATTCGAGCAAGTTTCAGAAGAAATGAATTATGCAATGAACGGTCAATATTTTAAATTTCCTGGCGCATACATCTTATTTGACGAAAATTTTATAATTATTTTTACCACAACATGAATCCTAAATACTAAACACTACCAATAAAAAATTAAATAAATTGTACATATATAGGAGACTTAAGCAAAATAATTTCATACTTCCAAATATTTATATAGAATACAATTATTTAAGAATAATTCGTACATCATTACTGGTAAGTAATGGTTTATTAATGCCAATACCTTTACTTTAAATTACCGTCAAATGCACTCGAAATAAGTAAAACTTACGGAAACTGACTTAACGAAAAATCCCAAGCAACAGTTTAACATCTAAAGATGATATTGTACTTACCAGTTTTCGTTTTGCTCATGGCTAATGTCAGAATCATTTCAAAATGATGGTAAAATACATACAATAGCACTTTTTAATATTCATGCACCGTTTGCAATGTTTCGACCGGCCCCGTCGCACCTTTCGGTAAGAATAATTTCCATCGCAAATGCCACTTAAGAAGAGTCAAGTGGGTTCAATAATACCTGCACAATGCACTTGGATGCTGATTAAGATAAATTTATCTTGTGTCGAGACCGGACAAAACAACAGAGGTCATAAGTCGACATTTTCACTCCACCAGGAAATTTGTTACAAAAGATTCCTGTTGTTAAGTGTTACTTGCAAGCGATGCAGTGTGCATAAATCATATTCTTGGAATCTTCCGTGTCCTCTTGAATATTAATGATGGTTTGATTCCACCACCAACTTTTTCGTCGTTCCAACCTCTCGGGAAATTAACGAAAAAAAGTTCATTGTTTTTCATTGTTCGCTTTCTCCTGGTCTTCGACGTCCGTTGCAAATAATATCGACTGCTGATTTGCCGAGAAAATTAATAGAACAAGAACTTCTTAAGGAAATCAATGAATACACGAAACAAACAAAGGGAACAGGAGCAAGGAGAAGAATTCACAAATCAACGCAACCTCACGCTAGTGAGGAATGATGAGCAATCTGCACCATTAAATAACTCGTGATTGGCCGGAAAATTAAATCACTACTAAAACTGTGATTTCCAATTCACACTGGAATTAGTTTTTTTGATTTCAGACATGAGACAATCACGGGCGAAGCGATTAAGAGCAGCATTCAAGAATGAAATAAATCTTGGAAGACCTGAAGCTATAAAAATAATCTTACTCAGCTAACGTTCTCAACGGAGAGCAGGGAAGCCCGTCTTCTCTGTCGCGATGAGCAACAATCGAACAAGTAATGACGGAAAACCGAGGTTTGAAAAGCTGCAAAGTTTATTTTATTCCTTTAGTCGAGCGGTGATTGTTCGTAGTGCCGGACTCTTGTTCGTGCTGAGGGAAGAGTTCTCGAACTAAGGGATTGAGACGATTCCCCAAGGACGAGAGCGACCTGGACGACGCGTATTTTTCCAGTAGTACAAGAAGGCCACAACGCTTCCAGGCGGCAAATTTATCGTTTTAAACATTGCTTCTTTCACAGAGCAAACGCGCATCAAAAATAAATACTATTATTTGTCTCTAGTTCAGAAATTGATTCCATAAATATTTCGCCCATGATCTACCTTTCGATGGAGCTATGCTTATAGATTTGCAATAACTTGTAATAACGATCTCCTCAGAAATAAAGCACTAACGATGTGAACACAGAACATCCAAGAACAAGAGAAAAATAGGAAAACTGACTCAGGGGATACTGGCTCAGGAATAGGGTGACTCAGGGGATTAACTGATGTCACTGCAGTGCCTCTCCTGGAGTTCGAGTTCCGACGGCGGCAGGATTTTCGACATTAGCTAGGTAGCTAGGTCGAGTTCTTTCGCTGCCTGGAGGAGAATTCTAGCGGCAGGCTGTTTTGATCGGTAGTTTTCCGTGGTTTCTCCGATCAATACCAGGCGAATGCTGGAGCAGTACCGTACCAATTACGCCACGGACCGTGCGCGATCTGTCCTTCCCATACCTTGTATCTTACTCCTTACACCCACTTACATGCTTATACTTACACGCACTACACTACCACACATGCCGGGATACCGAGTCGGTTGCTTAGAGCTTGTCCCGTCTGGGGCGTCTAAGAGCTTGCCCCGTGATTGGCGAAAATCCCGCTAGCCCGTGATTGGAGAAAACCCCGCTAGCCGACGGTAGGTCGGCGCCGGATCTCGCCGCAGGGCAAGATCACAGCAACCTCCCGAGCAAAAAACATGCACGACACTTACGGGACTAATGACTTTAGTAGTTGACGCGCCTGAAATCACTAGTAATCAACAAGAGAAAACAAGATAGGACAGGAAGTTCAGAGGAAGGAAGAAAGCGAACTGGTATGATGGCGAAATGGACACAGCTGGAGAAAGAGTACAGGGTAGAGATGGGCTTAACAGCTTTTCTTCAATAGCTGTTATCACAAAAACAGCTGACTCGTAATAGCTGTTATTAATAACAGTCGAAAAATAACAGGTCCATGATCAGCAACCTAACATGGCCGACTGCTAAGAGTTAAAGCAATTGTAGCGACTGCTAAGAGTTAAACCACGCAAAACGAATAAAGTTGGTAGCACCGTAAAGCTTGTGCAGCTACCTTACGGCGCTTCCTTGCAATACTTTCCCTAACATGTTTGGACAGAGAAGCAGCTGAAATGAACGAGACTGGATTAACTGCCAAGGATGAATAGTAATTCATATAATATGTAGCGAATGTGTTTAGAATATAGAATATTACTAAAATGAAAGTGATTCGGGTTCAGATTGCAAATATTCTTTCAAATATGCAACTTGTGCATAGTGAAGTGACGAGTGCCAAAAATAATCAGGAGAAATAGTTTTTTTGCTTACCTATAGCCAAAGTGTTAATGACTATCGAATATCAAGTATTATAACGTGAGTTATTTGACCGTAACTCATTTGATTTTATTGGACCTAGGGAAATATTGATCTCACATAAGCAGCAATGGGACAGAAATAAGTTAACATATTGAAAGGACTTAGAGGATAATCATCTTGTTGTAGTGTATACAATAAAATATAAAAATAGTGTGGCACATGGTGTGTAATAATGACGAATTACGTATTAATGAATCTATAATTTGAACACTGGCATATCATGATTGATTAGTTGCAGTGAAGCTGTTATCGTACAAAATGGTTGCCACAAAAGCTTGTATTGGTTCGGATTAGGCCCAGTAGGTTGCAGTTCTATGCATTTCAACCGATAACAGCCAATAACAGGATAAACGAAATAACTGTTATTTTGCGTAACAGTTACGAAACGTTAACGGTTAAGAAATAACAGTTTAGCTGTTAAGGGCACATCTCTAATACAGGATAGACAAACGGTCACGGGAGCCAAGGGCGTTAAAACGGTAAATCAGAAGCGGCTGAAGAAGAAAGGAAACAAATAAAAGAAACACCAATGTGTTTTTTCACAGTAGACCATAAAATAAATTCATTCTTTTTCGCCACAGACCATCAATTAATGAGATTCTGGATAAATGCATAAAAAGCACAAGGCAGTGCGTTTTTAACGTATCCTCTTCACCCTTTTTCGATAAAATATCAGTATTGATTCCTTTTTAAGAATATTAATAAACTCGATAACTACAAACCGCAGAATTGATCACCATCTCAGTTCCAACGTGACCAAAGAAACTTGGAGTTTTGAAATGTTGGAAGAAAGCAGAAGTAAAAGAAAGAGAATAAACAACACTTTTTGCGGCACGTTTTGAAAAAAAGACGGACCCACAGAAGAAATGTAAATAAGAAACAACGGACCTTGACTTACACATTGGACAATCTTACTGATATCTCAAACATTGAGTTCTTTTTTAGCGGGAGAAAGTGAATTTGCAGTTCTTCCTTCAGAATTCACCTCCTCTTTTAGCCGAACGTGCGAAAGCAAAGGTAATGCGACTGGCTGAGGGCCTAGAAGTATGTTCGTATCCACCCAGCACTTAGGATACTTGACCGTTTATGATCGGGTAAAATCAAAATTAGTCCATAACGTCCCTAGAGAAACCTGGTGTTATTTCACGACCTTTTTGACAATAACTTCACTAAAAAACTGTAAAATGCCCAACTATGTTAGAATTGTTGGAATGAACGAGTATTATGAAAACGGCGAACTACTATAGTAAACTGAGCCTAGATTAGGAGAATCGAGTGTGAAGTTTTGTACTTAGAGTCCAGGATGTTACAGCAAACTGAATAGTATCTACTTGGGCCGATATTCACTTACTACTTGAACGCAGAACATATGAATCCTTTGAGTGCAAACAAGTATTTTTGTCGGCTTAGACGAACTTTTTACTTTCAGACTACTACTTACTACTTACGTAGTAATGAGAAAGTTATGTAATACTGCAAGGAAAAGCTGCAATTTTCAGGTGAAAAAATCGTATTGAGTATTCGTATTTTTCCAATGATCTCTCATAAAGAGGATCATTCTTGTTCCTTTAATTCCTAGTACATTACTTTCCCTAACACTTAGTGTAGTTAGAATTCATGTTTCGATGATCCTAGATGTGAAAAAATTGGTTCGCGGCAAAACCATCCGAGAACAACGTTAGGAGCTAAAATGTAGGCAGGATCTTCACCAAAACCGATCCGGCTGTTGAATTTGAAATATTTATTTTGTGTTTTAGTAGTGAACATGAAGCCTCAAGGGCATTTTCAATATTGTCTCAAAAATAGCTCCACATCTTTTTATTGAATTTTCTCCTCAAAGAACGCTTAAAAATGGCGTATGTCTCGTTTTTGTTGAACTGTGAATTTTCGAAAATTGCAAAAGTTACAGATACTGCAAGAAAGCACGTGGTGTGGAAGCAGCAGTTGACAACTTCCCGTCGCAGGGGCGCAGCGGCGGGAGCGCCGCGCCGGTGGCAGCCACAGCAGGTCCCCGCTCCGCAGAAGAGCCATCGACCTCCCGCGGACGGCGCGTAAATCACCCTGGGCGGGCGGTAGCGGCGGCGATAAATTGTATTATTCGCCACCTGGCGGGGCGTCTTCGGCCGCCGGCGACGCATCGGCCTCCGCCGTCTCCGCCTTTGCCGCCGCCGCCGCCGCGCCGCGCACGTGACGGAGAAGGTGCTAAAAGGGACTCCGGTGGCGCGGCGAGCAGCCGCCTCTCCCGCCTCGGGCTCCACAGCCCGCCCGCCCGCTCACGCACATGCTACCGACGAGGTTAGCTCCCGCATTCCCGCTCTCTCTCATGAGGAGGACCGAGTTCGTATCCGAATGTGGCGGACTTTCGATACTTAGCTAAACAGTGAAGTTAAAATAAGTCGCTCTCTAGAGGAAAATTCTAACGTCGTTTCCCTTATAAGTGGTTTTCCGTGGTTACTTCGATAAATTCAGAACTAATACTGGAGCACTACCGTAACAAACGAACCACGGATCGCGCGCCATCTTTCCTTCATCCTTCTCCTCTCCTTACACGCATCCCACCAAACTTGCACGGACCCCGGTTGGTAGATTAGAGCGTGTCTCGGCTGGCGCGGTGCCCCTTAGGGGGAGAGATACCTGGAGGAGAAAACTCAGCAAGCGGACGTCGGATATCACGTTTCAGCGGGGGAGGAACTCTGCCATCTCTTGGGATAAAACATCCACTACTTAAACGAGCTAATAACCTAAGCGCAGCTCTTTAGCAGTACTCGTAAAAATCAGTCGTACGAGGCCAGTGCCGATGGTCGAAGCATGCAGTTCGCGCGATCACGTGGGATGTCATGCGTCGCTAATGAGCGCTCCGCACGGGATCTCCTCTACCCCTCGTGGCTCCCAACGAAAGGTGCCAGGATGGTTTCCGTCACTATTGGACGCGTTATGTTCCTAGCAAATGCAAAATCTGCGCGGCATCAAAGTGCATCATTCACTGCGGTGTTTTATTTCTTCCTTTAAGTTCTTCCAATACCAATTTCATGTGAAAAAGTAACAATAAGGCTTCCTCCTCCACCTACAATGATGATCATTCACAGCTAATGAAACGCATTTTCTCCAGCGCTGAAATTTCACACTGACAGACAGACTCAGAAGTCTCTTCGAGAAGAACCTTTACAGACAAGCCAAGGAGTAAGGGAATAACGGATAAAACAATTTTTTTGCCTAAAATATTAAATTTTTTAGAGTCACATAAAAAAGTTATGATGTAGAAAATATGATAGAGCTCAACGAAATTAAGACATATTCGCGCATCTTCATGACTGCCACTAATGGATGGAGTTGCCGGCATTGCAATCTCAAGTGGTGAAGAGCCGGCGCCCAGGCTGCTTACTTACGGTTCGCCATTTTTACACAGCTCCCGGATCAACCGCGTCAACAAATTAGGTATACAAAATGTAAGCGGAAATATTTTTAGGCATTACTTCTGTCTTCACAAGAGAGAGACGAGATGCGGCAGAAAATAAATTATGAAAGGAAAATAAATATAAATTATAACCTAAATTTCACAAGGAATTTGGCGTTTTACACAAGGTGTGAACAAGACATTTTACACAATAATTAACTACATTAAAATTAAACTTTTATTTAACATGAGACAAATGAAGTACTTTCGAGAAATCTACAGCTTAGGTGGAAGGGCAGTTAAATCCCCGCCCGTATAGCAATCCCTGGTAAAGAACGAGGAGAAAAAAATCACCCGAAGTGAACATCCGTGGAACCCATCCCACTTTTGTTCGTTTGAAAGGAACCGAGTTTCTCCTGCGCGCTGGGGGCTTTCGGCGCCCGTGGCAGTGCTGTGCTGTGCTGTGCGGAGCGGGAGCGGAGTGGAGTGGAGTGGAGTGGTAAGCACTTGCGCATCGTTGATGGGGACATCCATGGCGATGTTAGCAAAATATTCACGTTTTTATTTAAAAAAATGCATCGAAGTTTTTACGTGGTTGATATTTTATTTTTTAATATAATATGTACCTCCATGATTAAAATTTGTAATAATATTCAGATATCCAAACAAGAAAATTCTTCAGACCAAAGTGAGCGCGGATGAAAAATAATTAAAATCAAGTTCCCATCGAAGTCTAATTATTTTTGAAATTTTTAATCAGATAATGACAAATTTTGTTAATTACCCTGATCACTTTTTGTCAGTTCAATACCAATAAAATGAATGACCCTCGTAAAATTAATTCCCCTCCACGTGAACATTCGTGGTTAGTAATCCAGTTTTGAAATTATGGACGGTTCAGGGGGCGGCGTCGCCCGCCGGCGCTCGCGCGGGCGCAGTGCTGCGTTCGACAGGGTCTGCGTTCCGCGTTTTCCGCGATTGAAAGGGAGCCCTGTGCTCCGGGAACGCAGCTAGTGTTGTTTTTCTTTCGTCAACGGATGAATTGGCAACATCATCAAAACTTTCAGGCAGGTTGTTGGGTGAAAGATAATTTCGCCTTCATTATAATGCCTCAAAACGGAATGCGATGGAAATATATTACACATTTCATTGAAACTTGCAACATTTGGCGGTTCCTACAGGATATTCGTATTAACGTGTGTTGCCAAAAAAATAGTATGCAGTTGAAGATTGCGGTACCCAATATTACAGAACATATTATCCGAACGTCTCGCTAATTGAAATTAATTTTTTGCAATTTAACTATCTAGATTTATGTTGGTATTTTCAATGCACTACGTATTAAGAAAGGCAAGGTTACCTCGAGTCATTTATTCTCGTTACTGAACCGTCTCATAGACATAAGTGCTCCAAGCACAGGAATGGCGCCTAGAGCGACTAGAAAGATTTACTGAGAGTTGGAGTGACGGGAGGCTCGGGGCGCCCCGTAGCCAAGTTAAGGGCTTTCATCGCGCGAGGCTCCAATGCGCCGCTTCCCGCCAGCGCGAACGGTCCCATTGCCTCCGCCTTCGTGCTCCCAGTGGCGTCCCCGTCTCGAGAGCCTGTCCGCCTGCCCGCCCGCGGCCTCCCGCCCGCGGCCTCCCGCCCCGCCATTCACCCGAAAGGAGGTCTCGGCAACAATCCAGCCTCTTGACTGACACCGAATTGTGCACGGGTCGGCGGCAGCGGGGGCGGTGGCGGGCTGAGGGGGGAGAGGGAGGGTTAAAAGATAGGAGGGGGAGGAGGAGAAGGGACCGTTGGGAGGCCGGAGGGGAGACAGCTGCTTCGCGAGAAATTCTCCTTTCGGTCGACCTGGCCCTATGCCATTCGCGCATGCCGTTAAGGAGGTACGTCACGATGTGCTGGCAACGGTAGAGCTGCTGTCTATTAATTAAATGCACCTTAGAATCTGAATTGCACGTTCTTGCCTTCCATTTTCCCTAGACTAGAGAGAAGTTATAACTAAAAAGCACACAAAAACATACAATTCATCCTTTCATTGCAACATAGATTATATATTAAACATACTTTTATCACACTAACATATTACTCCTCGTTCATCTTGTAGTGTTGACTTTCTTTTCGTAACTTCTAAGATTTTCTTCCCTACTTGTTTTCCTTCCTTCAAAGCTCCAATAGCTAAAAAATATGTTCACTTGAACAATCTTTAGGATTATTCTTTAATAATCAGTCTTATCCTACTGTATTTACGACTATCCTGCCTTTTATCTCCATAGTATTTGCATTGCAGAAAATTCCTTGTCAGGCTTCTTTCCCAATAGCTTTATGAACCTTAGCTGATATATGATTACACGAACACAATATTACGACAATTTCCGATTAATTTTCAAACGATGACTTTATTCTTCAAATCTTAGATCATTTTCGCTGTTACGTGAATTTTACCGTTCAGAAGTTTCAGGGGCATACCAATAGTCTCACCATCCGGGCAACTTCTAATCGATAACTTGCACAACGCACGAATCTTGTGAATTACAATCCCCTTATCTGCCACGGCCTGCTCACGTGCATAGCAATCAGACGACGGGAAGAAAAGATTGTCTTGAACCAAGGTTCCTATCAGAGATGCAACTTCTATTCTTGTCCGCAGATATAAGAAATGAATCTTACAGAGCTCAGTCCTGGACGAAGCACCTCGCCCACCAGTCTGAGTTTTTTCATTCGCAAATTTCCTTTCAAGGCACTTCATTTCCGTTGCAGGGAGAGATCCACAGCGATGAGCTCCAAAATAGAGAGCGACTTAGAACTCTTTCCGCACTGCTCTCTCGGACACATGCGGTGTCCTTTCTCACGCCTCGGATCACTCACGTATTCGTTAGACGTTTTACATAAGCTATACACAATTAACTTAAACATTACAACAAGAAAATTTATTGCTGAACGTCCTCATACCCATCTCAACGAAAAGTGCATAATGAACGAATTTCCCGTGCTATCCAAATAATCATTTCTGCGAAATAATACTATTCAAAATTAACATCAAGTGCGTCAGAAAAGTGCGTTAGAAAACGCTAGGAAGCAACGCGAACGCAGTGCAGGGTGCGAATGGACGGGGCAGGGGGGTGATGCCGAGGATAGTTCGCCTCTAGAGAGTTTGATGTTCCCTGCTGGAAAATAATTAATTTCTCCTCGCGAGGAAAATAATTAATCCACACTAGGTTCCTGAGGTTTATGATTTCCACACTGAAATATTCAAATCAAGGAATCAAAATCAAGAAAATGGGACAAGAACCATTGTGATTCATTCAGAGCATTTTTGTGATTCATTCAAACTGTTTTGTTTGAGGTCTTCGTTTCACTAATCGATTCGTCCCCTCCTAGAGTTTTGAAGATCCCCTACTGGCTAATCCGCACCCTGACGCAGAGGGCTGCGGTTTAGCCGGTACCCTTCCGCGTCCGTGCACATCTCGCGTGGCGTGGCGTGTCGGGGCGTGTCGGGGCGGGGCAGGGCGGGGCGGGGCGGGGCGGGGCGGAGCGTGGCGTGGCGTGGCGGGGAGGGGCGGGGCGGATGGTAGGGCGGGTACCTGTCATCGCGACGCCGCCTCGAGCAAGCAGCTCCGTCGCGGCGCCGGCGGAGGCAGCGTCCGCTGCTTTACGGCGGGGCTGCGCGACCCCTGCAATCAGCGCCGTTAGGCCTGGCGCTTTACGACGCCCGCTCCCCGCCCCGCGCCTCGTCTCGCCGTGCGAGAGACGTATAAGGCGCGCGAGTCGAGCAGAGGCGCGAGGGCGTTTACCGCGCGGCCGCGCCGGACGCTGGCGCTGGGCACGGCGAGTTCCGGGTGGCGGAGACTCCCTCACGTCGTTCCTCCTCTCTCATTTCTGTGGCTACCTATCACTATTAGTGTTCGGTCCTAAACTGCCATTCTGACTGAGGTTTTACTCGCTCCCTTATGGCGTTTGCCTAGATGGTCACTTGTTTTGCACACCTAGTCGAAAAGGTTGCCCTCCCTTACTTAAAATGTTTCAACTCTATAAATGTATATGCAACCAAGAAGTTGCGCGGACGAGCGGGCCCTATGGCATGAGTGTAATCACTAACAACAATAACAACAACAACAATAATATAATAATAATAATAATAATAATAATAATAATAATAATAATAATAATAATAATAATAATAATAATAATAATAGCAGCAGTAGCGTATTTCTTCGCGCCTCCCATTCCGCTACTTAATGTCCAGTTAGTTTGAAATGTGCGGTAGTGTGCCTGTGTGTTGGGAATCACCAATCTATTCAAAATCAATGTTAATATCCTAGACAATCTTCGCAATACCATTTATTGTTATCATTTCTCTTTAGCTCCCGAAAGTCGCGTGATGTGTCGAAGATCGTGCCACCGTCGGGACTCGAACCTAGGACCTCCCGGTCAGAGGGACTGCAATGACATCAACTGATTTTCATTTTAGGGGTAACCCACTTAAGATGGCAAAAGTGTTCCTAAAAGTTGACTTTGGATCCTAATGTTTTAATAAGTATTAACATTTTTGAATTGTTGTAGTTTATTTCTTAATTCATATCGGGCACTACCACATATCTGCTACCATCAGTGAACTTAGGCACATCTATTTTATGACAGTTACCACTAATATTAACTTCACTGGTTCGTTTCTGACTCACTCTTTCTTTTTTGGTCATTTGTCTTCAATTTTGCCCCGGATTGCTTGAAAGAAAATACAGCAATAAATTGAGAATACAAATTGTAGAATATAGTAAAAATCGAATTAATATTGGGATCTTCAATAGTAAATTATACTTAAAATTAAATTAATTATTTTTCATATCCTTTTGATCGAGTCCTGTTCGAGAATTTTTCCCGCAGATCGTAATTGGGACATCTGTATAAATTTCATTAATTTCAAGCAGGAAATTCGAGAAAACTACTATTTTTTCAAAAAATATATGTGACATTTTTTTAATGAGCTGATTTCTTAGAAAAAATTTAATTTTAAGACGAAAATTTCTGTCTTCCATTTTGTAATTTCCAAATGTTCAGTTTTTGCAATTCTCAAAAATACAGTGAGCTCAACGAAAATGAGACTTGCGGCATTCTTTTATCCGTGAAAAAAAAAAAAAAATAAAGAAAGAAAGAAAACAAATTGAAACGTTTTTTGAGAAAATATTTATTTTAGAAATTGCATAATTTCACGTGCAAATTACGCGAAAACTACAAGTTTTTTTCAAAAATGTGTATATGACCTTTTCTAAAGAGCTGATTTCTTACAACATACTTTGTCGAGGCAAAAATCTATATTCTTAAATTTTGTAAATTTGACATGTTAACGTTTCGCAATTTTCGAAAAGCGGAGAGAAAGGCGAAAATGGGACTTTCAATATTTTTTATCGCCCCCTTATTACATAAGAGGATAAAACTTTAAATTACAAAATTGGAGCGGTCATGAGACAAAATTGTTATTTTTTTTAATAGCCATCATTTTCGAAAAACTGAACACTGCCTTATTTGAAGATCCGTCTTTAAGGAACAGATTTCATTAAGAAAAAATATGTATCTGCATATTATAATTGTAGGAAGAGGCAAAAAAATGAATTTTGCAATTTGCAAAAAATCTGGGATTTCAACGATCATGGAACCTGCACCATACTCTTAAGCACCCTTTTGCGCTATCCGACAACAAAATTTAATGAAAAAATTAGGACCAATTTGTTTTGAAAATGTCCCAGGGACTTCATGTAAACCCTCCAAAATTAAAATATAAGTTTCAAATTCAAGGAGCCGCGACGTCAGCCTGATCAATTGGGGAATATCAATTTTGGAGAAAATCCTCTGAACGGTTTAGGCGCTAGCGTTGACCGCAAGACAGACGGACGGACAGAGGCAGAGGCAGAGGCAGAGACAGAGACAGAGACAGAGACAAGCAGAGAGAGAGAGAGAGAGAGAGAGAGAGAGAGAGAGAGAGAGAGAGAGAGAGACAGACGTTTTGACGTCAATCAATTTTTCTGCATCAATGACCCACAAAACATGGATTCTACTACACAATGTGTTAGATGAAGTAAGAGAGAGAAAATGTATCCACATTTTCATTACCTCGCTTCGTTGGTACTTTTATTCGTCATTCAAATTGGTGTACTAAAGAGTCCGAAAAATATTCTGAAGCTTAAAAAAACGTTTGCAGATTATACTTTTCCACCGTTCGTCACATACATTTTTTGCGTTTTTTTAACGAAACAATACAAATAAATGAAATTAAAGCAACATTTAGCATATTTTTTTCGGTGTAGAATGAGATGGTTGTAAGACTTGGCACAACTTGAATTTTGTAGTGAGAGAGACGCAATGACGAGACGGGACAATAAATGGTGTTTTTTAGCGCTTCGGCGCCGGCCCGGGCGGCGGGGGCGGCGGTACGCACTTGCGCTCCTGCGTGCGCCAGCGCGTGGGCACCGCGCCCGCCCCGCCTCGCCTCGCCTCGCCTCGCTTGCGACAGAGGCCTGCCTGGGCCTTGAACCCGCACTCCGGGGTCCAAGATCGACTCGGCGAAGACGCACGTCGTTGCGCTCCTTTTTTCCGCCGTCTCCCTCCCTCCCTCGCACTCTCTCCTTCGCCCGCGTGGCCCTCTCAGCCGGGCCGGCCTTCCGCCGAGCACTGAGCAAACACCCTCCGCCCGCCACGAGGCGCTGGCTCCCGCCGCCGTCGCCGCCACCGCCGCTGCCGCCGCGTCGCGCTGTGTCGGCCCGGCCGGGCTCGCGTCGGGGGTCTCGACAAACCGATGACTTGGGCTGCACGCCGTCTTCAAACTCTCTTTCGTCCAAACCTTCTCATTCTCACTATCAAAAGCACTGTTTTACTACCGCTACTTACTTATGCAGGAGCTGATCGTTAAAAGCACGAAATGAAAATGGTTATTAAATTAATTCCTTACTCTAAATAACCATCCGTTCAGGATGCAAACTTGGTTTTTAATTTGACACACAGGGAACTCTTTACGACCGTTTGCGCTTTTCGCAATTCCTTCGGTCCTCTTGTGCCATACATTTGTCAGCTAGGGTACCGAGAATGACGATGTGACAAAGACGATTTACCTTTCTCGCGTTTTAATTTAATACATGCATTTCGTTCTCAATAAATCTCAAATATCACTTTTAAAGAATACTGGTCATTATAGAAAAATGATGAAATTCTGAAATCCCATTCTAAGACATGTAGGAGATTTACTGATTCCCACAAACTATTTATATTAAGAAAGAAACTTGTTTTACTATACCTTCCATTCTTACCAATCATTACCCACCCTCGTCCTTTACCACAATTTAGAAACTGCACGAAGGCATTTTGAACTGAAAATGAAGCAACGAATATTCACTGACCAGCAATGGACAGCAACATTGCCATGAACACAACTTTTTCATGCAAGATTTCCGAAAAAACGCCTTCTACAAACACGCTGAGCACTGGGTGTCAGGAATACTCACATAATTAATAATTCTGTCACCTTGCTTATTCTCTTACAAAACCTGAAGCAACCTTGAGTTACTAAAGAGCGTCTAAACATTTCTTTCTTCTTTATCAGTATTGTATGAGAAGAACCTTGCATCTTAAATACATTAGTAATACATCGAGGTTCAACAATTACGATAATTCACAAATGAATTTTTTTTAATTGCCATTTTCCAGTTGTTTTCCCAAAGAATCAGTTTCCGTTTATGTATTGTTGCACATTATTCTCGTGTCACTGAAATACGTTTTCATAAATGATACCGGACTTTAAGACAAAGTATATTGAAAACATGTGCGAGAATAGAACAACCAGATTATATCATTTTACGAAAGAAGCTCATTCTTTTATTGGTAGTTGTGCAAGTTATCGAGTTATCTGTTGATGTTCAATAGATAAATCTTGATTATTACATAAAACAAAATATTTTCGGTTTACTCTTTCGCGAATTTACTCGACCACATTCGAAAGTGCATCTATCTCTGAATGAGTCTAGTTAATTGTTATCTAACATAAACACGTGCTTCTGGAGTGCTTCGAGTTGTGCGAACTCTTTACAGTTTTCTCTGAAAGAAAACAACAAGCTTCGTGTCTCACCACAACTCAAATAGCCTCACCTATAGCTATTTCGACATCTACAACAGAGTTCGCAGTTCTCACCGGAACATCGGTTCCAGTTTCCACGAGAGAAATTCCAAGACATGGCTAATGGAGGTTCGAGCGTTTCCACCATCACTTCATTAATACACTTAAGAATAAAGGTACTTACGGAAACGTTTTTTATTTAAAATCCTACAGGGGAATAAAACAACTCTTTTTTCTCTCAAATCACTCAACGAAAGGCATGCTTAAAATCTCATTGGTATTTCTCGCCATTCAGATTAGTGTCGCTGCTGTTTCTAGAATCTATAAGTACATCGCACCGGTTCACTCTGCTTCACGCCTCCAAAATAGCAATAATTTTTATCAAGATACCTACACGATAACATTGTCTCAACGCTTTCATGCGAACCCTCGGTCAAAGTTTACATGAAAAACTCGACCTTATGTACAAGATAAAACATCGGTATCCAAATCTCGGCACTGAACCTACACACTGATTTCAAAACGTGCATATATGTTCACATTTGTAGAAAATTTGACTCGAACACTATGAAATCTATTTGAAAGTTTATGTTTATTTTGAAAGGGACACACATTTGCAAAATATATGTAATTTTACGTACAATATTGACACAAATTGGCACAAATGTTGATAACACTATTACGTGACGGTCAATATTCTACGAGTTTCTCAGAAAAATTGGAAATAGATGTATGAGCTATATTTCTCTTCGATTTTAATATCAGCACAGGAAATAACACATAGCACATCGGATCAGAAACGTACATGTCTTCAAGACTTAGTTACAACTAACTCTCACTACAAAAAAAAATCTATTTTTTCACAGCATAGAACGCTGGCATAAAATCAAAGAAAACGATTTCGGTGGCGTACTTTTGACGAATATTTTTATATACACAAAGATAATTTAAGAAGAGCACCGTTTGGGCAGACTCCTACCCGCGCGAATCACCTGATGTGGCGAGCATACCCCATCGCGTGGGCGCGCCGTCTCCGCGAACGCGGAAAACATCCGGCCGCTTGTTTGTCCTCAAGTTTTTGCGAGCGGACGTGATGATGTCAAGGAGGCCTTCGGGATCAATCATACTCCTCTAGGCCGCGGCGCGTCGGAGCGCCTCGGAAAGCGAAGGGGGCCGGCCCGGCCCGGCATCCGTTGCCGCCGCCAGGGCTCCTAATATAGCACTGACATCAATTTGTACATGTGTGCGCAATCAAGACATCATTAATTATACTTGTCACTTCCCGCGCGGGCCGGCCATCGGGCAAGGCCACAATGCATGTGATTAGTGAGCTCGGACGCGCTCTCACGCCAACCCAGGTAAGCAACGGCGACGGCGACGGCCGAGCGGGCGAGCTCCCGTCCTGGCCGCTGCACCGCCACCCACCACCCGCACACTTCATTCAATTTTTTCTCACTTTTGATTTTTTTTTCTTTCCAAATCCCAAAGGCCTACCGTGCACCGGCCCATACAGACTGCCCGACCCGATTAATTCCTCTTTAAGATCCCGGCCAGCGCGCGCGATCCTCTTTACGTCATAGTTTTCTCCCTCGTCTCGTCCGCGTGGACGTTCGTTCCAAGGTTACGCCGAGGCGAGACGCGGCAAAAAGCACGGAGGCGGCGGCCGGTCGCGGTATTCCCCGTACGCAGCGCCGCGCCGCGCCGCGGTCGTCGCATTTCTGTTTCGCGCGGCGAGCGCCTGGCGTGGCGTGGCATGCTCCTCCGCGCGCTGCAATGCACAACCAATACACACGTGGGAATTCACCGCTGTTCGTACACTAGCGCCACCGGAGGATGCGGGGCGGAATCGGGAAGAAAGATCGATTGCTTCCGAAGTTTTCGGCCGCTGCGCGCTGTCAAATGGCGCGGATTTCGAACGCAACGAAACACAGCGTGTTCCGCCTGAGTTCAGCGATTTTGCCTTTCAACGAAATATTTCAATAGCACTCTTTACAGAACGTTTCGGTGAATTCATCGCCATTGACAGATCAATGAAGAATAATTCCCGAATGAGAAGTGAACCAAGAAATCTTTATTCCAGTTTCTACCACGAGCAGAGAAGTTAGGAGTCGCCTCGTCGAGAGCGCGGTGGGCAACGGGGGCCGGCGGTCACCCGCTGCCTCCGGCACGTGGAACGGCAGCCGCGCGGTCACCAGCGTGCGTGACCGTATGCGTTGCATCTATTAGAGATCTATTTGTCCCAACTGTTTTCTGAAATGTTGGCAATAGATTTCTATGCTCCCACGTCCGTTTACCTAGATAGCTTAGTTGCTTTTCTCGCTTCTTTCTTTAATGTTATAGCAGAGACTATTCGAAACTACTAGGAAACGATACACTAATCGCATTCACTACCATAGGAAAGTACAAACAACCGTATGTACAAAACTGGGCAACTTCGAGTTTCCATGATATAAAACAAAAATCTTAAATTTCAAATAAGAAAATGAGGCAATAATCCAAAAATTAAGAAAAAAATCCCAACTCACCAACTCCAATGAAGTCAAATTTGGGTATAATGAAGGTTGTATACAAAATTGACAACCCTACCTCTTGCAAAAATTCACAAAAATCCACTAAAGTACTGATGTCAAACTCCAAGACAGGAGCAAACACTCACAAATTGCACAATTCACTTGACACAAACACAGACAGTTGAGAAGACACTTCCATAACTGCCTTTTCATTAGGTTTGAAAACGAGTATGTCAATGGAATGAACCGCCATCACCAACCAAAATAACATTCCATCCAAGACACTGGCAGCAATGGATTACACTTGATGGTTTCGACAGCACTGACAGCTGTCACTAACCTGAAGCAACCCTTCCTTCTCCCAGAGCAGTGTCCTGGGACATGCTGTACTCTCCGAGGCCTGGCACTGAAGTTTTCCTGTCATGTGGCAGGTCGAGAGAAGCTGACATACAACGTATCACAACATAATGCTGTCACTGCACTGCACAGAGGGGGTCCACAGGAGCGCTCCACGATAACGTCTCCTCCCTGGTTGGCAGCAGACTCCACGGTCCTCACGTTCAGCACCCAGGCAGCAGCAGCCGCCACTACAGCGATGCAACATTGTCTACACTGCCTCGGGGGACAGCACATGATGAGGGGCAAGGCCGTGTTTATCTTTTGTACTCTTCTCTCCTTCCTTCTCCATCTGCTACAGGCCTGTCTTGTCCTCCTTTGTACACTCCCTTCTCTTGAAACACCTAGTTCCCTTATGTGGCTCTTCAGCAATGTCTCTCTCTCTCTTTCTTTTTTTACTTTTTTCTTGTGGCAATTGCTTATCCCACAGTCATCTCCACAAGCAGTGGTCCTGCAGCAAGACAATGTTGAGGTGGTGGGGGTATGTTTCAACACCCATTCCCTCCTTCCTTCTTCTTCCTGGGTTCCCCTTCCAGGTAGCATCTCCTCCCACTACCTTGCAAGAGAGGGGGAAATCCCACCACCACTGCCTCCAAAACCATTTACACTGAGCACGGCCACAACAATTTTCTTCTAATCATATACAAATCTATTACTGGTGCATAATTAGTGACCTTCAGGAAGATTACAAAAATGTCTTTTAATACATGTTAGAGGTGTGCAAACAAGACTCAAACAACTAAATAAAACAAAAAAGAAGGAAGGCCAGCAAACATTAGCAGTTCACACAGCAGTAAACTTAAATGAACAAGTGTCTATTGAAAAGATATGTTACTGATGGCAAGGTGAAATGCTACAGACAGTACAATAATAAATACTTCATTGAAGATCAGTTACATTGGTATGCAAATATTACCATGCTTATTATGATGGGCACCAAATGAATGCTGTCACATTTGAGAAACAATTTAATTGTGTCAAAAAGTATATGCTGATTCTTATGAAGAGATTAAGAGTTGATATAAAAGTAATTAATTATTTTATGTGACACCTTCTTTCACAGATTTATCAATGATACTCTGTGATAAAAGAAAATGTAATAACACAAAAAGAGTAGAAAAACCAACAAACATAACTAAATATCTCAGTATATTTGTTCAAGGTGATAATTAATACCATTAATATGTACAAATGTCTATATACATCAACAAAAATGTTAATGATTTGAAATGTTGTTCGTATTTGATAAAACTTCCTTTTTTTATTTAATATTGGTCAGTCTTATGAAAAGAAGACTGGCCAATATTAAATGAAAAGGGATGTTTTATCAAAATAAATCATATTAATATCACCATATAAAATCATCATATTAATCATCATCAAATCATCATATTAAAAATTGTTAAAACATTTCATTACACTGAATAGTGTAGCAAAGTCAGTGTATATGCAAACACATTGAACATGAGTAGATGAAAAAATTTGCATTTGTAGAGAATTAATGAGCACTGAGAGCTGAAGAGATGCTTGCTTCAGTCAATATTAGTATTACGGTGTGTTCTCAGAATACAGCATCCAAAGTCTCTGCGTCAAGTGCTTTCCCAGTAGAGTCAATACATAGCTCTGTTCCATCGTTCTCTCTCTTTCTATTTGGGCTTCTTCCTTTCTTCTTCTCTTTTGCTTCATTTCTAGGAGATGCTTGGTTTAAAATATGCAGCATTTACTGAATACCATCTGGATTTATCAACAAGAAAAGAATTCCACCCTTTTAAAATAAAATATAAGTAATAGGAAACAAAATACAGTATTTCTTGTCCCAACTTTCATTTCCACTTGTTTGCAAACATATGTTTGTTATTAAAGTTAATTAAGTGTAGTCAAGAATATCAAGCCATTATTTTCAATGTCTATACCTTGGAGGTAAATGGCATAAAATATATTTTTGCAAAAAATGTTTTTAAAGTAACCTTTTCCCAATTCATTTCTCATCCTGGAGGTATTAAGAAATCTTCACATTCTTCTTATTATCAGAAACTCTTCTTATCTTTTTGAAAAAATGTTATTGTTTCATTTATATATTTTAGAATAACAAACTTTGTTTAAACGTCTTTTTGTAAATTTTCAACTGTGTACATGTGAGTTCATCATTTATAAACTTTTGAAAAATACATACAGAATACTTGCTTCTTAAGAACTTATTTTTAATTCAGCAAAATTACAAAATGATTCTGAACACAAAAGATGGACTGGTCACCAAAGAATATCATACCAAATGTGATGACAACACAAGCTAAGAACAAGTCGTTCAAAATCAACTCATTATGAAACAGAATTTCTTTCAAAGTATTTGAGAAAAGCCACAAAATAAGAAATAAGGATAAGATAGTCACTATTGTATCTGTACCTCAGATATAAAGGGCACTATTCTACTTTCACCTAATTTTCTAGGAGAGCAGTTTAAAGGAGTATTTCTTTGTAAATGTATGGGTATGATTTTACTTTGACTACTTCTAACTTAGTTATTAATGTCTTTTGGACATAGTTCTCAGTACTTCCAGGACGAGCAATGAAATTAGAACAAGTGGTTTGAAATACACCATTAAAGCAAAAAAGGGGACATGGGGCAATTTTCCTCTAGAGTACAGAATGAAAAGAATAATAATTAGTAAGTTAATGTGTTCAAACAAAGATATGAAATCCAAGATCACTGAGCAATTGTGCTCTATTTCTTAATTCATATTCTAGAATTTTGAATTGTCAATAATTGCAACACATGTTCTTATGAAGAAAAGTATCTTGAGAAAATTATATAATCACATTATGATGGAATCTGCACACAAGATACATAATAATGTATCAGATAATTCTCTTTTGGTGATAAAAGAAAAGGGCAATCACACTGAGAGAAAAGTGTAGATTTAAGATGAAATCTTGAAGATGACAGAGGAAATTTAAAAATACTGCTTCATCTTAACCCAACGAAAAAAATGTGAGGAACCCATTCAATTAATGACGTTATAAAGCATACCCTTGAGTAAAATAAAGTTAGGAAATGCAATCACTTTATCTGTGACAATCATAGCAAGAAGATAAATCTTCAAAAAGCTAAAAGAGAAACACATTTAATATCATCATAAGATTGACTGAAGTTTGGTGAATAAATCATCTTGCAAATAATCATTTACAAATTGTCAGAGGCAAATAAAATCCAAATTTTAAAAGCCAAAAGAGAACTCATGGGAAATAAATGTGACTTTGACCCTATTAAAAATATTACTTCAAATCAACTTCTTAGCATATCCATTTACATTTTGTTACAGTCAATTACTTAGGGAAATATATCTGTAGAAATAAATAGGAATCAACATAAATATTAAAGAGAAAAAGAACTTTAAATATTTTTTAATTATACAGCGATTTTCAAACATACATTGGGTCAAATATAAAAGTCAAAATAGCACCTACCTGAAAAGGCCGTGGTGCTGGATGATGAAATTGTGCTGTCTGGATCATTTCGCCAAAACTGCCAAGGTCTTCATCAGTAGACTCGGGCACAGAGGAAGATGGCTCCGATTCTCTCCCTGACTTCTCCTCAGGCTCTGGTGAAGCTGCAACTGCAGCAGCCTCGCCAGAAGCTGATTCTACAGAAGCAGGCTGCTTCTCTTCTTCCTGCTTCTCTTCCTTTCGAGGAGATGGTTCGTCACTAGTAATCTGAAACACACATGTACTCAATTTTATAAATCTTGTTTCACAACATACCTTTTCAGAAAGAAAAAAAAAAAGAGACTTAAAGTACTTAAAAACATGTACAAGTTTAACTAACGTTCAGTTGTTTACTTTGCGACCATTTACCACGTCCATACAAAATGTAAATTTTGAAAATTTACTCTAAAGCATTTCTTGCAAAAATAAAAATACAAATAAATAAATAAATAAATACATTCTTAAAATCACAATGTAAACATTTTGTTACATTAATGAATGTAAAGAATAAAGCAATTTGAAATTTCAAAACACCTGAAAATTAAAAAAGTGAAGGTCAGTAAGCTATTTGTTGTTTTTCCAAAACTGTTGCTCTTGACAGTAGCCATTTCTTATGTGTCAAATAATTAAACTCTAAGCAAACTTATTTAAAAGATTTTGAACCCTGCACAAAGTTCACAATTTGTAATAAACATCAATAAATGATGTTGCAAGATAATGTAAAGAAAATAATAATAACAATAATAATAATAATAATAATAATAATAATAATAATAATAATTATTATTATTATTATTATTATTATTATTATTATTATTGTCGTTGTTGTTGTTGTCCAATTTAACTATCAGAATTAACACATTTTATTACCTACAGCTTTTGTAATAATTTTACTTGCTGGTAATATGGCATCTTTATTGAAATTCATCGTAAAATTTTATTTAAATAATTGTCATTGCCAGCTTAAATAAATAATTATGATTACCAGGATGTTGACATTAAAATAGTTACTAATGTAGATACTGTCACTACTTTCAAAGTAATTCTGTTTTCCTGGTTTCTTAATTATGGAGAAGAATCAAAACAATGTGTGGAAAGTGAACTCACATCAGAAGGATCCTCGTCCAACCCAACCAGCTGAAGAGCCTCCTCAAGGGAGAACTCTGGCAGGTCAATCAATGCAGCGGATGGAGACTCGTCAGGAAGACCAGTTGTTGATGAATTCAAGTCATCTGCGAGAGGGTCCTTGAGGACATATTCACCTGCAGGCATAATTTAAAACCTTTTAGTAAAAGAATAACTCAAATATTAGCTTACATGAGAAATAAATATACTGTTCATTATAATTGCTTCTCTTATAATAAAAATTATGAATAAAAGGAACAAAAGTATTATTTAAAAACAGAAGTATTAGAAGATTTCAAAGATTTGAGCAACATTCAACCAATCATGACTAGGATTACAATAGTTATTGCCTGAAAATTGAAAAAAATGCTTTATTGATACTCTACTGCTCTTCATTCATTAGTCAAGTAAAAGAAGAATGGAATTCATTACAATGCATGACTAATATTTTCCAACTATTGTCATTTTAATGCATATATTTTTACAGAACAATTTTTAAGACAAATTTCAAGGTGTAATCTAATTTTGCTTTCATTTAATTAAGAACTAAGTATTTTACTGAAAAGTGTCAAGTCAAATTGAACACAGTTTCTACATGAAAGAAATGTTACAAACCTTGGAAAAATATTTATTTGAGCAGTTTTCTAGAGAAATTTCAATTTTATACTTTTTTTTAAAGGCAGGTCAGAATATGATCTACAACTTAAAAGCAGAATACTAAGCATTTGTAACTTAAAAAACAAAAACAAAACAGAACATTTTTGCCTTCTTCGGGATTAATTGTTTTCTTGCACCTCTCTTTCACTTTGGAAGTCATCACCTGCCCTACCTGAGGGCAGATCAGGCTCCTACCTTTGTTCCCAACCCAGTTCTACCTTGTCTCTACCTCCATTAGGGGAAATGCATTTTGCCTCCTTTTGTGAAGGTCACACCAACTGAAAACCTGACAAAGGGCAACCACTTCACAGCCTCTACTTCTCACAAGAGGTTCTGACATCTCTAGGCCTACTGCTACTACTCCACCAAGACAAGGGTTCCACTAAAAATCTCTCTCAACTGCAGATCCCAATCTCAGACAAAATGTCACTCATTTTCAGATCACTTGATAGAACAAAGTATTTTGTGATTTTTTTTTTCTTTTTTTTTTTTCTTTTCTTTTTTTCCATTTTTATTTTTTATTTTGACACTATTATGTGAATTGTACTACTTCTACTACTACATTCCTAAGAATTCTTGCCGCTAAGACACTCTCAAAGGAATTTAAAATATCTGCTACTAAATGAAATGCCAATGTATGGAGAAAAAATATTTTACATACAATTATAATGTTTAAATATGAAAAATTCTGCGGGTAAGAAATATTTCAGGATATAGCTTTTCAACACTAACAAATGAATTTACACAGAAAATAGCAAAACAGCTCAATTTTGCAACACAACAGCAATTCAAACTCACAAAGAAATGTGAAATATGACATTCCAAGTTACATTTCTGCTACAAATGGTCATCTTTACAAATCTTTCAGTGTTCCTT
Organism: Teleogryllus occipitalis; assembly: GCA_011170035.1. Lineage (NCBI taxonomy): Eukaryota > Metazoa > Arthropoda > Insecta > Orthoptera > Gryllidae > Teleogryllus > Teleogryllus occipitalis. The sequence goes on along the minus strand of BLKR01000077.1, from coordinate 655,069 downwards.
TAACTGGAGACCCAATGATCATCAGTCAAATTTTTCAATGAACCATTTCACTTTAGTTCACCCCTTTCATACAAAAGAAGAAAACTACATTTCTTGACTCTACAGGAACCAATACATCAATTGAGGTGAAAAATGTCCACAACTTTTAGAAATTTCTTTAAGTGCAATGCTCTCTTTCTCGCAATGAAATTAAATGCAAACATACCTTTTGCTTAAATCCTATCATTGTATGTATCCTTTCTGTTCTCTGATCCTCTTATGTATTTAAATAAATGAAGAATTAAAATTCCATTATCAGCATGACACACACAACACTGTTTTCTTTCATAAACATGAGAACCAAATACTGCACTTTTACTTCTGTTCACTAAAAGTTCTTGTATCACATCACATAAAAAATAAAAGGAAACACAGAATTCACAAATGGGGTCCACACTTGCTCCCTGGTGTTGTGTTTCCTATCCAGTCACAAGCTAGTGCACAGACTGCCGAGGCTGTTGCCCAACACTCACACACTGAAACCAATCACAAAGCCTCTCACCGAGGAGGCAGGAAATATGGCTGCCACGCAGCCACGAAGAAACAAACAATAGCTTCAACCCCTGGTGAAGCACGAAGCAAGAGCAAGGGTTGCTTACAAGGCAATGCAGCCAAATGCTTGATTTCCCATAATCCCTCACAAGCTGTGATACCCTCCAGAGTCTCACTCCGAATAACGTAGACAGCCAGCTCGCCCCACTGCCTGTCACGTCCTGGCTTTCCAAGGCCTCCCCCCAACACCGCTTTGCTGTGCCCTGTTGCCATATAAATGAAGAACTACAATGTACCTTTCTCTAAGAGTAACTTCAAGAGAGCTTTTCCAATATCACAGAGGACAATAATTTACTCAACCCATATTCTTCTGAAAATACTATCCAAAACTAAGAAACATCCTCCCAACAGCAACTGTTACAACTGGCAACTCTGGCGTCTGCCGGTGGCCACCAGATTCCTGCGGCTCCTCCTCCTACCACCAGTGGGGCCCGACTGACGGAGCTGCGGATAACCAATACCTGCGCGTTCTGACAGCAGAAATAAATGGTGGCCAATTTTAATAATATGACAGTGTCTTGACCACCTTTACTGCTTTTATGAATAATGTTGAGGACCTACAGCACCCAAAAACCATTATCTTCTAGACAGGAATCCCTCCCCATTGGTTATTGTTTCAAGTGGGAGTGGTAGCAGGTAAAAAAGGGACCAATCCTCAGAGGGAACAATGAAACTGTAAGGTGCCCTTTCCCACAGTAAAAATATATTTTGAATTTACAAATTTTGAGTGTTCTTTTGCATTTATGATGCAGATTAATACACGGCAGAGTTAATCCTAATTAATGCAGTCTCAGTTCTGGAGAGAATGATATTCACACATGAAGATACGCATGACATTTCTTTCCCACTATTCAGGTTCATTTTTCATTTCTTCTCTCACCTATAGTCCTAGAGCCCTTGAATTCCAATGCCCTTTAGTCTGGCATATTCAGACTTAGGAGCAGGAAACCCTGGTGGCTACTGAATATAGCAAATGATTTTTCTGTGAATTCTGTGAAATGAATATAGCAATCTTTCTGTGAATTTGAAGTTACAGAGGAACCTGACTTTTTATTTCTTATATCTAATTTTGAATTGTGATCCAATAAATGCCTTTACTTTCAATAAACTGTCTTTTCCTATCCTTATGGAACGCAAAAATTACAACTGCAAATTTATTACTTTAATTTGCTCTATGATAAAAAAATCCAAAGACAGATGAGAACATAAAATATAACCTTGGAAATAGATCCTTTGTTTCTTTGAAGTTCAAAAACTAGCCCTTACCCTCAAGACTGATTATTCTACTACAAATAATTACACTACTTTTAACACCATCATATCTACTTCTACAGATGCTGCTGTTGTTGCAGGTTATTGTGCTAGGCAGAAAATGTAGTGTCATGCTCAACCAAAACTCGACCAGACCAGACGATACAGGCACAGTCATGACAACTTGCAGGCGCCTCTCTCTCCAAAATCTGCTTCCTTCCTTCCTTCACCTTGCCACAATGAAGTGTATGTTTCATGAATTAACAGTAGTTGCTTGTCAAATATCCACTGCTAGATCTCTAGTCCAGCTAATTACTTATAGGATTTTACATTACAGCAACATTTTTTTTATACTCTGTACCCATTTTGTAGTAGATAAATTTACCAAAAAAGGAACAGAACAATGCACAATAGTACACAACATTAATGAGTTTGTAAAAATTAAGAATTTTGTTTTATTAATGTCCTCATTGAATTATGGTTTAGCAATTTCAATAAAATATAATTCTTTTATATATTAATTACCACTAGAAAATATGAAACTTACATATTGTGATCATTTACCTCCAAAAAATCAATTTTTTAAAAAGCAAAGTAGGTCTATTTGTTTGAATACTTAACAAGATTCACTGCATTGCAATATGAACTATCATTTAAATACAGAAAAATTTTCCAAAACGTAAATACAAAAGCTCATTTTTAGATTAAAGAATTCCTTATTTTCCTTCATCTTTCATTACTTATTATTCTTATTTTAAAAAGCAACAAATTTATTTTCTTATTTTTCCTTTACATTTTAGTTTCTTTACATAGTAAAAGGCTTATTGCAAGAACCTGCAATTTAAGGAATGTTTGAATTTCAATAACTTTTTGAGAGAACGTAAAAATGTTTTCTTTTCAGTGAAAAATAAATAATTAAATATGTTTTTTTTTAAACTTATAATGAGAGTGAAAGGATAATTGCAAATACTAAATTGCTGATATGAACATAATTTTTGATAGTAATTAATACACTTTATCTAAGATTTAAAAGAAAAATTCAGTATGTTCTGAACACACTATTTTGTGGAAAACTTGTGTTTTAATAAATTAGTACTTTTTACAACAACTGAGAAGAACAACATTTTTTTGAATGTTCAGCTGCCTGACCAACTGCAGATGGCCACAGTACATTCCTACATGGGCAGGTAAAATGTTTACCAGTGAAGTTATTTGTCATTTGTCAGAAATGACAGCGAAGGATGATACCATTAGTCAAGGACCTGTCATAGAATATCCCTAGAGCCTGCTGGACTGTTTAACCTAAGAAGAAATCCAACAATTTAGATCAAAATTCTTGAAATGACTCTTTCAGGAGAAACACTAATTCTCCATCAAAGTTACAATAATGTAAAACAAAGGCCAGTATGTTTATTATCAACCAATTTATGACATTAAAATTGTAAATTATTCTTCAATTCATTGGTAAGAATTAAAACTTTTGAAAACTAAAATTTTATTTTCTGTTCTTGTTAAAATTATAAAAGATAACAAATACTTTTGAAAACTTATTTGAATGTGAGAGAAACAAAATTTTTGTAGAGGGAAAGTTTAAAAACATTATTTCACAGCTTTCTATGGTACAATTCTTTACGGAATATTTTGAATAAAACAGTTCTATTGCAACATCCTTCTGAGCCTATGATCAAAGCTTCCTCTATTCACTTCCATTTCTCACCACTCTAAAAGCAGACTCGCCAAGTAACCATTTCAAAACGAAAATAAAAAAAAAGAATGGAAAATGTTTCTTTCAAAAGATTGATGAAACTTAGGGAGAGGAACGGAGTTTGCTTAATAAGAACACAATGGAAAAATGAATTCTCTAGTTTATGACTAATGATGGTTCGCTGTCGAGTGGAGGCTCCGCTGGGGAGACCGGCCCGGCAACAAAGGAGAGGCAACACCAGGCCGCCTGCTTACTCGTTCGAGTCTTTGGTTGGTTGGTTAGTTGCTTGCTTGCTTGCTTGCTCGGTGGGTCGATCGCTTGGCAGGACAGCTGTGCCATGCACACTCGTTTCAGCTCGCTCGAGTTTGTTTCAGCTGCCAGCCAACCTTATCCATGTTCGATCACATTCTCTCCCAATAAAAGCGATAGGATCAGATTCATCGTACTATTTAAGTAAATTGCCAGCAGTTTCTTAGCATATAAAGATAAAAAAGTATATCAAACATTTTTCTTATTCAGTGAAACAAACAATCTTTACGTGGTAGAACATTTACATATTCAATTATTTATTCTTTAATTTTTTCCAATTTTTTCAATATTTGTGACACTCAAATTATTCAGTTTCTAAATAACAAGAGCATTTTAAAACTGAATATAGATATATTCATATTACACAATTTTAGCTAATAATAATAATTTTAAAAAAATTATACAGTCTAAAAAAGGTTTTATAGCTATTAGAGGTAATTAGATCACAAAAAATTGAAACTGTCTTTGTATTATTTTCAGAAACCAATCCAATGTCACTACATTAAAAATTAATTAGTTTTAACAAGATCAAGTGCCTTTTGAAATTTGTTCTGTGAAAGCTGCATCAACAATGACAAAGAAAGGCAGTAAAGTATTACAAAAGAAGATGTCTGAACATCTGTCATTCCAAGCTTAATAAATACTACAAAGAAATAAAAATACCACTCATAAGCTATTTTATGTTAGACATAAGTGTGTATCCAGAAGACAGTGCCGAAAACATAGGAACACTTTTCCCAGAATTCTTTACATCCAATAAATATTCTTAAATAATTTCAAAGAATTCAATAAAAAATTATTTTCAGACAAGATAACAGAAGTTTGACTTCATTATTATGTAACATTATGTATTCCCATCATAGATTGATTTCCTCTCATTAAATTCCATATTTCTTTTAGTTTAAATAAAATTACTTCTTCTTTTGGAATACTGCTACAGAGCAAGAAGAATTCAATGAAATATAAAGTTGACTCAAAAAAATTATCACTCACCTGTCTCCACATCGACAGTGTATGCCAGTCCAGCCCAAGGGTCCAGAGGCTCATCATGGACAGACCCATCATCATCATCATCTTCATCATTGTTCTGCAGGCACATACGAAATGAAAATAGTTTATGACTTCTAAACTTATGTTTAAAAATATTGGGTTGACACTTCAAAAGAGTTTGAATTGTACACAGATCCAATTAACGAAAGATATTGTGTTATATTAAATTGGTACTCGTAAACTAGCTCTCATATATTTTCCAGTATTTACAAACTTTAGAATATGAATTTCAAAATAAATTCATAAGATTTTGTGTGTGTGTATTTTATTTTGAATTTTCTAGGTGGATACTGCAAGGTCAAAATCACAGATACTATCACAAGGACAAGATGACTGCTGCTATCATTAGTATAGGTGGGAGAGTGGGGTGCTCTTGGCACAAGAAGGCTGCCCTGTTGGTGCCTGATGCTTATCTGCTGACCTGAGTCATGCTTGGCCATAACGCACAATGCACCCACCAGTAAACCTACCTTTTCTCTAGTTGTCAGCAAGGTACAATGCACAGATCTTGTACTCTTTTTATATGAACTGCTTCATTTTATAATCATTGAAACTATCTCACATCCAAAACAGCATTCCCTTTCTTTATTTTAAAGTAGTTGGAATAGCTTAATAAAATACAATTTCTTTTAGAAATAATTATAGGATTATGCATTGACCTCAACATCCTCACAAAAAAATACATAAACTGATGAAATAGATGAACAATGCATCAACTGCTTGACAAAGATCATATTATATTATTTAAAATCTTTGAACTGTAATGGAAGCTTTCATGATAAACTTAACAACAGCAATATTTTCATCATTTTTTAAAATGTTTTTCGTTGTGTTAGTAACAATTCATTCAATTTCAAATAAATTTAAAAACTTTATTGCTCTCCTTAAGATTAGAAAACAATATCAAAACTAATTGCACTATAATTTTATAAAATTTATAATCTCTTATTACCCTTGACTTCAAATGACATTCAAGAAAATTCACAGGATGACTGTCAAACTAAGATGACGTATAAGTTGTTTATATGATTTTTCTTCCTCTAATTGAACCTAGAATGTTCCTTTTGCAAATAAAACTGACCATTGCTTCTTTAAAGTAACTTCATAGTATATCAATCACTTTAAAGAACTGATCTGTAATGAAATATTTTGTAAATTGCAAATTGTTTGTGAAGTGCGTGTGAGTGTGGGTATATAAATCTGTATACAATGTCAGGCAATCCTGGCAGAATGCCTGACAACCTACAAAAAAATTTCAAGATAGGTTTGTTTTCAGGAATACCGGAATATGTTAAAATGCCAATGAACTTGTCTGTTCACACAGCATTCTAGCTTATCTAGTTCATTGGCATTTTAACATATTCCGGTATTCCTGAAAACAAACCTATCTTGAAATTTTTTAAAAGGTCATTTTTTAAAAGGTCCAAATGATAAGAAGAACTATTCAAGCATCAAAGGCTACTATCCCAAAGCTTGCATTTACATTATCGTTTGTTCCACATCAATCACAAGAAATCACAATAAATTAACATAGATGAATAAAATGTAGTACTCTAGTACAATATTATTCTAGAATGATGATTCTTCTCAAAATAGTTGTTTATAGACCCTGGTACAAGCTGTATAATTTCACTAATTTAATATAACAGAGTATACATTCATTTTGGGAAATTTAGAAACAGTGTATATTAGTTTATTTTTGAATATTCAAGAATTTTTATACTGAAATTACCTTTTGAACAGATTGAACACGCAATGTTTAACAAGTTTTGAAATTAGAATATACTACATGAAACAATGAAGCAGAAACATGAGAGACAATAGAGAAGATTATGTAAAGAAGAAGGAAGAAAAGATAGGATGAAACATTCAGAAAAAGAAATTTCATAAATTAGAAAAGTTGGATTAGCTACAAAGCAAATATAAAATATGCAAAATTGAAAAAATGAAAAAAAGAAGTGGACAAGCGAAGGTGGAAAATTATAGTGGAAAGGTCAATAAATAACATTTGAAGAATACATAACTATATAAATATATTGAAGGTACTAAAGGAAGAGACAGGACAGAAAAGGAAATGTAGAGAAGAAAAAATTAAAAGTGGATTGCAATGTTGGGGCCTAAGCAATAATATATTTTTTCCAAATTCTAATAAAGAAGAGAAAATTCTAAGAGTATTTTGTAATTAAATAAGGAAATTAAAAAAGTATTGTATGTGTGATCTTTATTTTTCATCCTAGAAAACCAAAATAACTTTAAAACTATTGAAAGTAAATTTTTTCTTTGAAAAATGTCATTAAAATTCAGGGTAAATTTTTTCTTTGGTTTTTGGTTCCATTTTATTTACTTTTTAATTAAAGTGTTTCTGGTCTAACCAATACAATGTACTAGATAAAAGAAGGAAAGTCCCAATGAATGAAATATAGCTCCAAGGCTCTCTCTTGAAATATGTTAGGACTTACACAGCTTTCAATGACCCTTAGAACCATTTATTGGGATGGATATATGTACCCATTTAAAGGTATAAGCTGAGTCATGAAGCCTTCCAATGGTATGAACACAGGAGGGGGGGGACTGTGGTCCCCTGAATCTTTTGAAAGGGGCACTGAAATATTACATAATAAAACATTTTATTGACCCAAATATGTTCAAACCCTGGTTTTTGCCTTTTTATTTTCTCACTTACAAACTACAAAGTGAAACTAATGGTACTACAACCGCACATACTTTCTGGCATTATTTCTACAATATTATACTACTGTATGAATCTGCAAAAGAGTTTCCAACCAGCAATTTTTTTTGCGCGCCGCGACTAAAATTCAGCTCCATCGAGCTAATTTTCCATGCACTTTACCGTTACACCACGCAGTCGCTCCGCCATACCCAACTGAGCCGACGGTTAAAAATATATTTTTTCCTCCCATTGTTTCCAAGACGCAATTTTTGAAAATTCAGAGTTCAACGGAAATGAGACGTGCGCCATTCTTTCAGTTCTTCTTTTATCCATGGGGATCATAATAAATCATCATAATAAAAAAAATTAATCATAATAAATCATCATAAAAAATCATCATAATAAAAAAAATTAAAAATGGAGAGGCTTTTGAGATTTTTTTAATAAATTGCATCAATCTAAGCAGAAATAACGCGAAAACTATTAAGTTTTTTTTTCAAAATTAATACATGAACTTTTATAAAGGCTCATTTTTAAAACCGATTTTATTTATGACAAAAATCTCTACCTTCAATTTTGTAGTTTTGAAATGTTAATTTTTCACAGTTTTCGGAAATACAGAGAGATCGCCGGACCTGAGACCAACTTTTTTACCGTCCTTTGATACGTACGATGAAAAAATTTAAAGGAAAAAGATTGGAGATGTCTTTGAGAAAATAACCGATTAAAAATAACCGATGTTTAAAAATTACCGATATTTCACGCGAAAACTAATCATATTTTTTACAATTTCAAGCAGAAATCCCCCTCCCTCCAACATCGAAATACCCGTTTCACACTCGCAGGGCAGCGAGTTCCTTTATATCGATCGAAGAATACACATTTTGGAGAAAATTGTATGAACGATTTAGGCGTCAGCATTGACCCACCCACTCACACCGACAGACAGACGAACGTTTTGACGTCAATCGATTTTTCGGTATGTATGACCCATCCAACGTGGATTCTGAGTACACGACGTGTTGGAGGATTTTTTTTCTAAACTTAGCATCTGAATTTATCCACACTTTCGTTGCCAGGGTCCGACAATTAGTTTTTCCGTCGAAAAATGACCGTTGTCCGGCGAACGATTACAATACTTTTCCCTTCTTACGAGGTAAGGGCGAGAAACGAAAAATCGGAGATTATTCGTCAGGAAAATACTTATGGCTCTGGTAATGAAAAAGTGGATTAATCTTATACGTATTAAATTTCTTCCTCTAACACGCTATGTAGTCAGAATCCAAGTGTCGCGGGGCCTTGATAGTGAAAAATCGATCGCCGGTAAAACGGCCGTTCGTTCGTCCGTCCGTGAACAACTGTAGCGGCTACACCGATCGGACTTTCACCAAACTTGAAATATTTCCCAATCCATGTGACACTATGTGATGTCGCGACACCTTGAATTTCAAACGGATACTTTGATTTTTGGTGGTACTTCACATGAAGCCTTTTTTAAAAAATAAAAAAAAAAAACAAATTCCTCTACTAGAGCAAAATACGCATACAGAAATGCGTAGGAAGCAATTTTGTGACCCTCCCTAAATTTCCGAAAATTGCAAATGCCATCTGGTATTTGGGAAATTGTTATACTTTTGGGGAAGAGGCTTTCCAGGTTATCTGGCATTAGTGTAAATGGTTCAACAGAAATCACTTGTACTCAATATTAATTGTGCAATTAAAGTTATAATTTCATTCTCCTTGTAGTAGTATGTTTTATTTATTTACTGGTAAAATGTCATACATAAGTAAAACAGTTTATTGGAAAAGGAGGAGCAGGAAAAAGTAATACCTCCCATCTTGTTTTTGGCCTTGCACGCTCGTAATCTAAACCAGGGATTCTCAATATTTTTTTTCATTGACCCCATTCAAAGAAATGGTTTGCTTCAGTGATCCTCGTATTTTTTCTCTATAATATACAGCACACTATTTATTCATAAAACTAATGAAATAAAGTACACTGAATTACACAAACAATATCTACAAAAATTTTGGAAAAAAATATTAAATGTTTTATTATTTTTGTATCATTATAATTTTTAATTTTACAAATACAAAGAAGTTTTCAGAAGCAAAATCGCAGATTGTAATGGCTCATACATGGGGGGGGGGATTTTAATGACTTAAAACATCGCCAAAAATGATCAATAAGATGCTCTTAAAATATTTTAAAAATGGCTTAAAAGCAAAGAAAAATGACTTAAAATCTTTGTCTTTAGCTATCGTAAAATACGCCGAACAGACAATGGTGCTGAAGGTGTCCCAGGAATCTTAGACTACATACTTACGATTGCTGACATTAAAATTTCTTGAGCGAAGAAATTGAATAGGCTACTCAGGAATTCTGTGAAGAACATTTGTTGCATCTCGTAAATATTATTTGAAGCAAGTATCATTAAAATGATATTAAAATCGAAGAAATCAGTGAAAAATGCTTTAAAAATGAAAAAAGGTAAAAAATGACTTATTAGTCGAAATCGAAAAAAAATGCAAAAAAAAAAAGTCTTATAAAAATGGGTCATTTCCTTTTGTCATAAAATAAAATGAATTCCTATACTAAAAGACACCGTTCTAAGTGAAAAGAAAAAAAACTGACATTCATTAAAATCCGCCCCCTACTCATATAAGTTCAATTTTCATTATGAGAATAATGTAAAATTCAAGAGGGGAATATATGTAACTTATTATTCGATGAAAACATTACAAAGAAACTAATAAACATAGGAAACAAATAATTATCAATTCCATTAATATTTTTGCAATAATGAGAAGTTCATCTAGATTTCTCCATGAATCGCGAGTACATAGTGGGCTATGCAGCCCGTGGGACGTGAACGTACCTTGTAGCCGGCGCTGAGCAGGGTCTGCTGCTTGAGGCGCTCGATGGCGTCGTCCTCGTCGTCGTCGTCGGCAAGGCGCGAGCCCTTGCTGCCGTCGCCCGCGCCCGTCTTGCTGTCCGAGAAGAGGTCAAGCGAGACGCCCAGGTCCACGTCCTGCTTCCACAGCACCTCGATCAAGTCCATGTCCTGCGGGCACACACACACAACACGCGGTCACACACTGCACGCGCGCGGAAAGGCCAGCAACGGGTGTCGCAAGCGCCACCGCCACCGCCACCGCCCTTCCATCGCTCCTTTCCTCTAGCGTTGTCTATTCCTAAAAACTTCACAATTAACTCGCATACTATTTTATTGTGATATTCACGAAACCTAGCTTTACATTGGTGCATTACACAAAACTACAGTTAACAAATATAATTGGAAATTAAATTGAAGTTAAAAGTGGGTGTGTTAGGAACGCATTCGCTACGCTGCAAAGGTCCACCATCGGCATGCAGTCAAGACTTATCAGCGCATATCTTTCCAAACATAACGCATTGAATAATTCTTGCCAATATTCGTCTCCTTTTCTATTACACGAATTACAACCAGACGTTGATACGCAAATAGTAAAAAACACCTTGCTGTAAGGCTGGCAATCAGGGTTGCCGAGACAAAATCTGAGTCCCAGCACAGAGAAGGTAGTATGTGGGCCTATACAAAAAACTCTTTAGACACGAATATTTGATATTATTTCTTACAATCGAATATATTTATATATTTACAAAGTACTTGCATCCTTCGGAGTTCGACCGATCATAACGGCTGATTCCTTTCCGGAATTCACGGTGTTTCAGGAAGCGACATAGTACACAGGGACCCGCACGTGATATTTAATTGTCAAAATATATTTAGTAGCAAAATCTAAAAAGATACGTTAAGATAAAAATTAAATAAACGTTCAAATTATAACAAAAATTGTGGTGCGCGTTGGCTTCATTGGCCCCGGAGCGTCGTATCGGCTGCACCCCTTGTCTTCGGGCCTGCTGGCATTTCCTCCAAATGAATGTTTATGAATCCTTGGCCCGGGCGTGCATTAGAGTGCCATTCGCTCGCCTTGCCCCGAGGAGGGCCTCATCGCGCCGGAGAACAAAGCGCGCGGGCGTTGCGGTCGCCTCGCGGCAAAAGCGGCTTCCTCGGGGCCGGTATCTCTCCCGCGCGCCGCCGCTGCCGGATAAGTATCGGCGCCCTGTCAGAGCGAGCGACCCGCCGAAAGGCCCTTGGCAGCGGCTGGAGCCCCAAGACGAGACGAGCCTTCGACCATACGCGCAGCTCAGCTCGAGAACAGCGCGCGAACGAGCGGACTCCGGGACTGTTTGAAGTCCACCGCTCCGGGGGACTTCACGTTGAATCCGTGCATTGTGTGATCTCCGATGCTTAACGTTTGTCAAGGGCTTAGGAATTTGAGCGTATTAATCACTGATTTGACATGTCCTCCCATATAATGCACATTTCTACGAAATTAGACTTTCAGTATTCAGTACTAGTGGAACTGAATACTATTGTACTGAAATATTCATACGTGAAACATAAAACACAATAAATAGAAGTATAGAAGTATGTTATTTGCTATCACACAAAAAGAAGACATGTAAGGGCATTACACCTTTCACTATTTCATGCAGTTATTTTATGAAATAATTATGAAAAGTGAAGACCAACTAAAGCTGCAGAATGCAATGTGTTCATTTAGTCTTTCTTCAGCTCAATGTATTATTGGAAGCGCTGTTTCATTTATAAATCATTCAGTTCTATATCAAACGCAACAATGACCATTCAAAAAGTGCTATCATCACAATTAACAGCAGATTACACTACATTTATACTATGTCGCTACCGCGCTGGAGAGAGTTAAGTAATGCTGCGCGAAAAAAAAAATTCGGCAGAAATTACAGGGCCCTGGCAACAAAACAAAGTGTCTAAATCCAGATGCTAAATTTAGAAAAAATCTAACACGCGATGTAGCCAGAATCCATGTTTTGCGGGTCCTTGATACAGAAAAATCGATTGACGGCAAAACGTCCGTCTGTGAACGCCAACGGATTAACTGTTCAGTAGTCTACAACTACAATTACGGAGAAAAACATTTTTCTCAACGTAATGTGTTCATGAAAAACAGTTTTAAAAATAATCAATTTTTCAAAAACATGAAAAAATTTTGCGAAATTTTGGGTCAAACTTAGGCAATTTTCATTTTCTTTAAAGCATTTTTTCTTAAAAACGGCACAATTTTTTTTATTAAATTAGGACCTTAGGTAGCAAAAAGGACGCTTAAGAGAATGGTGCAGGACTCATGTTCGTTGAAATGCCTGATTTTGCGAAAATTTAAAAAAATAAGAATTTTCCGGCAACTTCCTACAATTACAATGATGAAGAATTTTTTCTTAATGAAATGTGTTCATCAAAAACAGATCTTCAAATAAGGTCACGTTGAATTTTTAGACAAGTAAATATTTTTGAGTACTTTGGCGTCAAACTTAGTCACCCACTCCGAATATCCTGCGCTTCGAGAATGTAAAACTAGGCAGTTGGATTCTTCGTAAATTAGAATTTGTATATTATTTCACATGTTTTGTTTCTTACATTCTACCTATTGTTATACATTTACACATTAATATTTTAGAAATTATTTAAAACCTATTTGAAATATATGAAATAAAAATTGATAGCATTCAGGGAATATCAGATTGGAATGCCGAAATGACATTCCACCGCGAATTAGCAGCATATTTCTCAGTGAATTACGTCTCATTGTTGGGACATGATGTAGCTGTAAGAAAAGCAAATTTCTGTTGACATTTGCTTGAAAATTTTAGGTTTTTCACAAAATGTTGTACGATTTGTAATGAGTTTTATAAAAAATGATGAGTCAGACGTGTTAATTCGGAAATTGTGGTATAAATAGTGTTACATAACTATTACTATAGGCGAGAAAGTACGTGCTGTTTTAGCACCACTAGTTTAACGAAGCAATTACGAAATACTGAAGGGTTTCATGTTATACCAATGCAAGATTTTAATTTCTAAACACAAGTAAAAAGGATTCGATTCTTAAAAATGATACTAAGAATAAAACAGTACCATCTACGTTGGAAAATGTTCATAAAACATTTTTTTTTAAATATATAATAAAAATAGGTCTTCGTAAAGATTATAACTTAACAGAGTTACATGATCAATTAAGGAAAATTGGTAAAATGTAATTCCGTCTCACGTGTAAACAGTTTTCATTCATCAATGGATTTTACCGTCTCACAATCCCATCTCATTCGGATTTCGGGCAATAAATACGTCTTCCGTAATAATTAGACATTATAAGTCAAATATTAAAGCTCACATTTTGCCTTTATATTTTTATTTTATGCACAACCAGCTGCACTTCTAGAAGTCTTTCGCAATCGCATTGATCAATAAATTTAATATCAACGTTTTCTCTTTTTCTTGAAAGATTCCTGAACTGATCCCTGAGGTGCATATCTCAATGTTTATGCATTTATGCTTTAATCCGAAGCTGTCCATTACCATTTGACAAACACGTGCAATAAATACTGGGATATAGAGTTAATTGGAAATAAAATGTAAACGTTAAATTATGAACTAAAACACATCCGATCTTTTTTTTTTACAAATAGAGAATCATGTGTCAAATGTAAATAAAATATCTTTCCAAATTCGGGCCTACTCGACATGGGGCGCCATTGAAACTTCTACAATGTACCTAGTATACACCTAGTTTACACTATGTCCTAATTTCGGTCACTAATATGAATGAAAAATTTCTCATTTATGTATATTGACCCCGCATGGTTGCGAGTCTGTAAACAAGACAAGATTTTTTTCTTGATTTTTTAAATTTCTAGATAATACCCCAAAGTGTGTGATGACGAAGTTATATAAAGCAGTGGTAATGCGCGGCCTACCGAAAATTTTCCTCCTCTTAGTGTTATTGTTCAACAACACATACAGAAAAATTGTCTGTCGTTCACTTCAATTCAGTATAATTGTATGAATTTGGCAATAAGATTTTGACGTTGACCCGTGATTGGCCACCCACTGATTTTGACATAAAGCTGTCTGTCAAAAATCTTGTGGCCAACTTCATTGAATTACATTGTTCAACAAGTATTCAGAGTGAAGTGCATGACATCACTTAAAAATCTACAATTGAATGAAGAAATGCAGAAAATATTTAAGCCACAAGAACCAATATGATTGAAAAATGCCTGGGAAAGTTCGGGCATATCTTAAAAGTTCGATTAGCAAGGATGCTCGCCGAATATTAGATATGTGTAGGATGTGGGTGTAGAAAAGTTCGGAAAGTTCTACATATTCACCACATACAAAACGGACAACCCCAAAAACATTGTTTCATGTCGTTCAGCATAAGTTGCAAAGACTAATGAAACCTGGGAGATTTACAATTTCTGAAACAATTCCATTACTACTCAACTGTGAACCGAGAGTTCAACATCTTTCTCAAAATGTAAGGGAATTTTTGTTATTTACAAAGATTTAAACATACATCCTGAAGGAAATATGACAAAGAAACTTTGCTGTCCACCTTACCAAAAACGCAACTCAAAAATATAAACATAATCTGACAAGAATTATGCGTGACACATCCATATGTACAAATCGACTTTCGGGTACAAAATTGCATGTATCTCCTCTCTACCTGCCCCTACCTTAACCATATCTGGCACATCAGTAATAGACCTTATTTCTGACGTGTGTGTAAAGTTAAAGCTGAAAATAATCTTAAACACGGACTTTACGGACGATATTTGAGATCATATTGTTGAGGTGATACCAATACTTTTCCTCTATTCTGTAATAGAGGGAGAAAAAGTAACAAATTTTATATTTAAAAAAAAATTGATTGAGACTAATAAATTAGATTTGCAGGAACTGAAAAAAGTTTTATTTAGTCCTGTTACCCTGGATAGCAGAAGAATGAGGGGCACACCATGCAGCAGAAGTTGAGAGCGTCAAATCACCTCGCGGAAGGCATGTTGGGAAGAAAGTATTGTTAAGTTCCGGTTATTTGCAGGGGTAAGCATAAAACGAACGCGCGAGTAAGGGAGAGGGTGGTCCCCACTTAGCAACACGCGCGCCTCTGGCGATGGGGAGACGCGAATGGGAAGTTCTCCCTAATTATTTTCAAGCACATCCAGTAGCGTAATTGGAATTACTATTTTTACTACCGATACTTTCAGCGTAACATATATCGACAATGTTCATACATACCGCCTTTTATAACATTCATACTGTGAAACGATAACATGGTGTACACAAAAATTTTTGTCAACCTTAATTATTCAAAAAGTCAGCAAAGATTGGGGAAGGAATATTATTATAAAAGCTGGCAAATGTAGGGCTAACCCCACATTGCTTAGCATCACGGCTCTAGCCATCATCTCCGTCGCTGCCGTCCTTTTCTAAGTTAACTGTCAGACAGTGGCGGCTCGGGCTTAGGTTGCACAGTTGCACAACACCCAGAAAATAAAAAAAAATCTCATAATATCTTAGGAATAGATATTTTCCTTTTAAAACATTTATTATTCAAGATATTGCAGCAATATCGATGTACATGAAATAATTTTGAAACCAAAGAGCGTCTAACTGGCGTTCTCCCCAGTGTCTGGTGCCTTGCCAGGAATTGCACCACGCTCTTGGCTGTATGAATGGATTTATCGCTTTACTCTTTGGTCCTTCGATATAACATGGGAAGATACGGGCTTTTGGTTGGGCAACCAACCAGGTGGCGCTGTCGAGCGCTGCGCGGCGACGGAGGGAATCTCAGGGAATTACCCATATTCTGTCGTCGTCTAACACACTGCAACGTAGTTTTATGATTTTCGCTTGTTATTGAAAGTACACAAGTTCAGTTGGCGTTATTCAATGCATTGTTTATCATGTTTGAAGAATTTGTTTTCATTTGATATTAGGTTTGTTGATTCAAAACGTACATTTGATGAGTTCTTCGTTCATACTCCAATTTATTTAACGTGGCGTCTCAAGGCCACGAGCTGAACGAAGAGAGGGACACTGTCATCCATTCGGGAGCTTCGTTACGATTTACATTTTTAGTTTGGAGCTACCGATTGGATGCCAATGTGCACATCTCCTCCTAGCTCGTGACCTTGAGGCGCCACGTTAAATAAATCAAAGTATAAAAGTGGCCGTTCTGGAGAAGTCCCTATCTGGCTACAGCTGACCAACGGCTTGCGAACGTTTTTGTGAATACGAATGTGTGTCAAAGATCTTTCATTACTGCCAAATATACCAGGGTTATGAAGTTTTCGAAATTAAATAATTTTATTTGTGTGAAAGGTGTCGAAGCAGTAGTGCTTGTTGCGATGTACTGGAGTCGAATTTAAGTGCCCAGTGGAAACCAAAGCCAGAACCACGTGCGCGGGAGGTACATATGCCTTACGCGGACTCAACGCAAAAATAATATGTAGGTAGTGTTTCAATATAGACTTTTATTTCAGTCAGTTTTAATTAATTTTAATTGCGTATATTTTTACCTATATGTTCGTATTTTGAATTTTGGAAATTATATTTCCGTCATTCGATGGAGGTGCAACCTCCAGTTTGTTGGGGCACCAGCCACCACTGATATTATTGAATTCATAAGTAGCTGCAACATACGAATAACATGAACCTTTTTATCTAACGCGTTCACATTGTTCCCGTTAATAAATCAATAAAAATAGTTATGAACTAAAATTATGCGGAGTTTTGGTACAGAGTTTTTTGCTTTCCCCAACCCCAACTTCACATTCAGCAAGGTACGCTCATGCTGTTCACAATTTCCTCAATAAGAGCGGACATTTCTCGAATAAAATGGGCTACCATGTTTCCTAAATCAACTTTCAAATCAATTCTGTACATGTGTCTTGAAATTGTATCGTTCAAAAGTCAATTTTCTTCTATTTCTGAGGTTGTAGTGGGTGTTAAATGATAATAAAAACAGCTTTTCTTTTATTGATATCTAAACAAACAATTGTTGGATTTGTGGATTCTTAAATTAACTTATCTTTTGCCTAATTACACTGATTACATAATATTTATAGTTCCTATTGTTTATTGTTACTAACAGTTATCCAATTTACTACTGATATAAAATTGACTAAGTAAATGGGTATTAATTTAGGTATTAAAATCAATGGATGTCGCTCAAAACGAGTCCATTGGTTAATTCAACGTTGTTGATTTTTCATACTCCTATCTAGATTCAATGTTACGCAGCCAAAGCGTTTTGAAGGTGAGCAAGCAGGTGGCACGCTTCCGCGCACGACCTCTCGCCGGAGCGGCTCCCCGCGAGAGCTCTTTCGGAAATCCGAAGGCGCCGAGGGCGATGGTGGTGCAGCGGACAATACATTTTACGTAACAGCGGTCGCAGCCGCCATCGTCGCTCTGGCAACGCCGCTTCCGTCGCTGCCGTCGTCGACGGGGAGGGCGGCTCCGCCCCTCAAAGGCGTGAGGCGGTGATGGCGGCGGCGGCGGCGGCGGAGGTGATAGCCTCACGCGCACGAGGCGAGGATAAATAAAACAAAAAAAGGAGGAGGGCTGGGAGGGAGAACACAGGGAGGGGGATCATACAAAAAAGGCGAGAAAATAATTCGTTTCTCGCGCCCAGAAACGGATCGCATTCGTCGCGTTTTTTGAAGGGAGCGGGGCGGAGCGCCTCACCTTCGCCCCCGCCCCCGCGCCCCCGGTCGCGCACCTGCGCCTTCCCTCCGCAAACGCCCTCGCGCACATACAACATACAAAGGCCCTTAAAACACAATAAGCGCCATTGCTCAATATAGACATCTAAAGGACCTAGACCAGGACGTCAAATTCTCACAGAGGTAATGCATGCCTAATACTATACACTAACTTAATATAAAAAGTTCTCAATATACGCATACATTTTCGCAAATTTAAGCAGCCTCTGGTAATAGTTTCGTTAGCAACTCAGGCAGACTGGAAAAATACACCTAGTGGAGCTACGACAGAACATACTTTCTTGCATTATTCATGCAATGTGATTCAAGCCATTATTTTAAGCGCTTCTTCTTCTATCATGGGAGAAAAGGAAGAAAAAATGGGAGAGGCTTTTGAGTAATTTTTTTTTATAAATAGCATAAATATCAAGCAGAAATAGATAGATAATTTATTTAATTTGCTTTAGGCATTAAGCCCGGTGGCAAGTTCTTTGCACTTACTATACATCTAATGCCATAATATAATGAATACTAATAATACATACAATTCAATACATAGAACAAAATTACTCCATTTAAGACAGGCCTACCAAATGCAAAGGCCCTTCACAGACTACTGATCCTATCGCTTACACTATTAATAGAATTTAATCTTAACTTAAAAGTATTGATGTTTGTGGGAAAAGTCTCCATTAGTGCTGCTGGCAAGCTATTCCATGACTCAATAGTCCTATTTACAAAATAGTATTTTCCAACATCAGTTCTCTGTTTCCTTGGACGTATTTTTCTAATATGGTCGTGACGTGCTAAATAGACGGGTTCATGCATTCTTTCCTGAATTTCGGATTTTTCCCTAACGCTTTGTAAAATATACACAACCTTGCTTCTTCCCTACGACTCGCCAATGATTCCCACAACAATACTTCATTGGAAATATTTCCTAACGAATTTCCCCTTTTAACAAAATTTGCTGCTACTTTCGGAACTCTTTCGATGGAGTTTATCTGGCCCTTTGTATATGGATCCCTACACGCTGCTCCGTACTCTAACACTAGGCGCACAATGGTTGTATATGCTAGTTCTCTTGATTTACTGCTTCCCTTCCTTAACACTCGCATTACAAAGTGTAAAGATTTCCATGTCTTCCCAACAGTAAAGTTCACGTGCTCCCACCATCCAAGTTGTTCATTACTTATCACCCCCAGATATTTACAACTAGTTACCTGTGGAATTATCTTGCCCGCAAGCAAATACTTAGCTGTCCCTTTATTTCTACTGCGCGTAAAACTATTTTGCATTTATCCAGATTTATCTTCATTCTATTCATTTCCGTCCATTCTTCTAAACATTGCAAGTCTCGCTGTAATTTATTCTGATCCGATATGTTCCCGATCTTTCTGTAAATAAGGCAGTCGTCCGCAAAAAGTTTAATTTTTGAGCATATTCCCTCTGCTATGTCATTTACGTACACTAAATATAATAAAGGTCCAAGTACACTCCCCTGCGGAACCCCAGAAGTTACACTAACTCTTTCCGATAGGCTGTATCCCACCCTCACTCGTTGGTGGTGGTTATTTAGAAAATCCTTAATCCACAGTATCACTCTCGAATCTAGCCCTATTCTATCTAGTTTTTCAAGTAGTCTATCATGGGGGACAAGATCAAAAGCCTTCGTAAAGTTTATTACCGCCGCATCGACTATCACGCTCATCTAGTGCATCCACGATATCTTGGCAAAAAGCTATTGTTTGACTTTCACACGAGTAACCCTTTCTGAAGCCAGCCCCCCCCCCCCCCACAAATAGCCAATTTTCTTTACTCCAAACATTTCTAATATACTCAGCGATTAGATGCTCCGCTAAAACTACTCGTTTATTGAAAACATTGTACAGGACCTTTTTTAGAGAGCTTATTTTTAAAACATTTCGTTAAAAGGAAATAAAATCAATTGGTAACATTTTCAAAACTACAAAATCTTCAATTTTGTATTTTTGAAATACTAAAATTTTGCAATACTTGAAAACAGAAAATTTTCCGGAACTGAGACTAGAATGAGATGTTTTTGTCGTCCTTTGATATATAAAGGACGGGAAAATTTAAAGGAAAAAAATGGAGCCGTTCTGAGAAATTGTTTAAAAAATTTAAGAAGTGCCTATATTTCAGACAAAATTACGCGTATATTTTCTCGGCTCATATTTTCGAAACATTGAACATGACCTTATTTCAAGATGACTTGAACAGAATTCATAAAGAAAGAATCTCCCCTTCAATACTGCAGTTATAAGACGACGCCGGAAAATACCAAATTTTTGCCATTTTCGAAAAATCGGGAGCCACTTTCATAGGCTTTATATAAAGTACCCCCAAAACCAAAATTTCCGCTTGAAATTAAGAAAACCTCAAGTTCATTTACATTGATCGGAGAGTATCAATTTTGGAGAAAATCTGCTGAAAGTTTTAGGTGTTAGCGCTGACCACAGACAGACATTGACACAGTTTTGCTGGCAATCAATTTTTCAGCATCAAGGACCGATAAAATGTGGATGCTGACTTCGCAACGTGTTGGAGGAAGTAATTTACTACATTTATGAATAAGATATTTCCACATTTTCGTTACCAAGGCTCGGCAATAATAGTTTTTTCTGTCGAAAATTCGCCGTTTTCCGGCGAACAAGAACAATATTTTCTCTTCTTACGAAGTAATTGAAAGTAAAATAAATGAAACGGTTTCGATTTGAAATGAAAAATGTCAATATTTTTTTGGTCTTATCATTATATCCGCCACTTCCCATACCTGATGTTACGACTGTATTCTCAGAGTCAGGGCGTCAGTGATTGGCACTCAGCTGACGTCATGCGACGGGGAAAAAAGAAGTTTCAGTATTCAAGAGTTTCATTTCCCCAACAGCGAGTTTTTGCTGTTCCAGGACCCCATTTTCCGCGCACTAGACAGCAGAATTGTTGTGGTTACAGGCCACTAGAATTATCTTACACTTACACACACACGCGCGCGTGCGCATAGTCCTTGATTTATAAAATTTTAGGTCCCGGAACGCGCCCCAAAGTAATTATTAATTTAATAGAAACTAGTGAGAACCCGTCAAAATTTGACGGTGAGATCTGAGATAAAATGTAAAATACTGTACCCAGACTAATGTTCACAATATATTGCAGTTTGGATTTTCAGGGTATAACGAAGATATGTGATGAGTTCCCAAACTTTTGAACACATATGGCCCATAACCAGGTGGCAATGCAATATCGGCACAAAAGATCGGCACTATTTTACTGAAGGATATTATTTCTAAAGTTTTTGATGTGTCATCATCTCGTAGAAACAACTGTTTGTTTTCTTCTGGCATATTGCTCGAAGATATACTTATTTTCCCATTTAAGCAACACAGAGTAAATCGTTTGCAGAATTT
Source organism: Teleogryllus occipitalis (assembly GCA_011170035.1). Taxonomy (NCBI): domain Eukaryota; kingdom Metazoa; phylum Arthropoda; class Insecta; order Orthoptera; family Gryllidae; genus Teleogryllus; species Teleogryllus occipitalis. The sequence continues at coordinate 633,434 of BLKR01000077.1, read as the reverse complement.
CTCTCACATGGAAAGTACAAAGCACAACAAAACTGACATTTCATAGACAATGATCCAATAGAAAACGAAATCACCTCACTATCACGACACCTACGCTTACTTTCTCTTTCCCTGCGTCCAGTTAATGTAGGTTTATGTCTTTTGGGGCGCGTGAACAACGATTCGGGATTCGACATAACCTGTAAACAACTTCACTAAAGTACAACCGAGCAAAACCCACGGTGCGAATGTTCTCTACAAAATACACCACAGAAGCAAATACATGCAAACTGTCAACACCACAATGCAATTATTACACTGATACAAAACCTTGACGAATTGTAAACAAATCTCAACAATCAAAAAAAAACATCAAGCAGCGTGGACTCACAACTATGGACTCATGTATATCGATTTTGAAACTGCCACCCTTTGAAAGAAAACAATTGACTATTGATAAGCGTACTATTAAATAATGATTTAATTAATTAATTTACACCGTAAATGTTGGTGAATAAACACAAACAACATCTGATAACACATCTAGGGATCATATTCTTTCATTTAAAAGAAAAAATACAACAATCGGTTCAGTAGAAGCTCTAAACGAAGCCATAGCAGAATACCTTATTTTTTTAAAATATTAATAGAAATAGTTACGCATTTATAATAAAATTTAATAATAATTGAGAAAAACGTGAGAAAACCCGGCAGATTTTCAGCGGAAAAAAATTCATTGCCGGGCTCCGGTAACGAAAAAGTGCATAAAACCAGTAAGAGAGAAAAAATCCTCTAACACGTGGTGTAGCCAGAATCTCTGTTTTGTGGGTCCTTGATGCCGAAAAACCAATTGGAAATAAAACATCCGTCCGTCCGTCTGGTGTATGTGAACAAACTTAGCGCCAAAACCACGCGCAGGATTTTTTCCAAATTCAAAAAACCCCTGTCGTTTTTGCGTGAGAGATGCTCTGCGATTTTGAAAAACATTTATTAATTTGGGGGGGGGACTTTTTATCAAGCCCTAGGGCCATTTTCAAAATTTTCTCGAAAATGGCTCCAAATTTTTTCTTTAAATTGCTTGTAAGAACAGAGTTAAATTCACTTATAAAGGTGGCCTAGGGCCGATTTTCAGAACTAACTCTGAATTTTCGGAAATTGTAAAAGTATGAATTTTTTCCGGCAACTTCTTGAAAATGAAAATTTCTATTTTGGTCGAGGTTTTACTCTTCTTTAATATTCTTGAAGTCATATTTCAGTTCTACTATTAAGATACCAGGAAAGTTGAGAAAATGTCAAGAAAATGTACTTTCGGTGACGATAGATGGCAGCTGGCCAGAGAATGGAGCAAGACCTTAAAGTCAGTCCACACCAAGGAAATTAGAAAATATTTCTACGAGAACGTCTGTGCCATTCAATAGCACATCTAGTTAAGCTTTTCTCGTCGCAATTTTATTAATATGGAAACTATTTGAAGTTTACATTTTGAAGACTCGAGAAAATAGAAACGATCACGGTGTGAGTTTATGAAGATACTAAGAACAGATTTAAACAGGGGAGTCGGGGTAAATCATTCCGAAATCGTTAATTATAAGGTAAGGATGAAAACATCTCCTCTACCACAGAATCTAGCTTCAACGTGAGAAATTGTATTAACGACTAGAAAATGGACAATTTTTTCTGCAAAGACGGCAGACATTTTTTATTCCCGCAGGTTGTCCTAATAACGGCACCTGCGCTGCTGAGCGACGGGGGGGCGAGTGCCACGGTCGCCCCTCGCGAGAGGGCTGGAGGTGGCGGCCATGGTCGTCCCCGCTACGGCGGCCTTGCATCCGTCGCGGCCGCAGCCATAACCCCGATAGTGCCCCCGCCCCGCCCCGCCCCGCCCCGCCCCGCCCCGCCCCGCCCCGCCCCGCCACCTGCGGATATCCGCCAGGCCAAGGGCGGGGATTTCGCGCTCGCTTTTCACTTTCAGAAATACTTTCTGAATGCATTCTGCAGTGCAGGCCTCGTCACCTGATGACGATGACGCAAAAATAAAGTGCTGATGATTGTGGCAGTGGTGATAATGTTGATGGAGGATACCTACCCTGAGACACGAACTTATTTACTCCCATGTTCACAGCAGATTGCTATTTTAGTAGACCTATAGAAGGACAATGAGAATCTAAATGAATCATGCCTCTATACAATACCAGACGTTGAGTTTCTTGATATTATAAATTTTAGTGCAGACATCTACAAAACATGAAATTCAATCATATCCAAATAGATTGTTTTCTTGATGAAATGTGGATGTTCAACGATGATCATTACGCATTATTGATTATCTAAACCAGTTCCTATCCCTCGCCGTGAATGAACCTCGAGAGAAAGACCTAGTCCCTTTCAGAAAGAACCACGTTCCTTTGAAAGAACAGCGAAGTCCAGCAAATCAGCCCTACTATTCCCGGTTGGCATGCTCGTATTGTGTCGGCGCGTCATTGAGGCTTTGCAACACTAAAACTCTTTTACCAGAAACTTCCGTTGAGTTCGAAACGTGAATTCCAACTTTGACAGTTATAAGTAAGTCAGCTTTACGACTGCTCGCTACGGCTACGCTCATCGGAATCAGAGAACAATGTGCCATGAACATCTCTTTTAAGATCTCTATTGGATTCACGTCACCGAGAAAGAAAATGACACGGCAAAGATCGTCACTTCTAAGGAATCTCGTTCAAAACAAATATTTACAAATTTCATGCCAAGTTGCAAGAACTTATGTAAGCGATATAAAATCAAGAGATAAATAATTGGTTAAGATAAGCGAATTTTGACTGATATTTTTGGTAGCATTTTCGAATGACTCAATACCCGTAAACAATTAGCTCTAAAAATATCTTCGCGATCTTTTGAAAGATGTGTAACCATCACAATCAACCATCACATTTGAATGGATTCATATTAACAAATTGTATACCTACCGATCAAAACAAAAAATAATCTAAGAAATATTCATCTCCATGAAAATTCAATACTTTTTGAGTGAATATAATTTAATCACATTATTTGATGGACATCTTTATAAGTGTACGACTAGACACCAGGCCTTGTTTCGTCGGGATGTATCAACTCGGCTTGAAGGAGGAAAAGAGGGTTCCTTCTCTATGTACGTACGGTAGATCTCGAAGCACAATGAATAGATTAAAGGTAATTTTGCTTTTGCAGTAACGGAAGAGCATTTGGCAAACATACGTGACTTCTCGGGGAATTCATACCGCATCGACTGGCGCTTCGTGTACGAAGAGAGCGTTTCCGGCTAGCGGGAAAGTTACAAACGCAGCGAACGAGGTGAAAAGAGGAAGTGCAGGACACTGCGTTTTTACATGACGTGCATTTCTTACGTTGAGCAGCAACCGGCGTTGTAGTAGCTCTACAGTATTATTTTATGTTTTCTTGTTAACTGTCTGGTTCATCTGTGATAGAATTAGGACACCGTCCAAAGAGTTTTGTTTAATATTAGCTCTCCGCCAAAAAGAAATATTTCAGTTTCTTTCCATGAAATATATATTACAAATCTTGAATACCAAGCATTTCTAACATATGAACTACTCGATGAAGGCGTGAGCTGTAACCCCTGATGAAGCTCAACTAATCGGTCAGTTTAATAATCTTTAACTTACACATCGTCGTTATCATATGCATTATGGTAACGTAATTGCACATATTATATATTGGCGAATCAAAGTTATCTTATTGATTAAAATGGACCTTTTTATGAGTTAGTAGCTGATAAGAAAATACGGAAAAAGAGAAAGTGCGATTTTGTTCAGACGAAAAAGGCTATCCAAATGAGTCGTATTTCGGTTCGGAATCGGCATTAAACGCTCGTTTTCTTTGTCATAATCCTTATTTGACACGTTTCACATGTTACTATTTCCATCTTGGTCGAGTATTAGTAATATCAGGAATGAGTTGTAATTTCGTTATCTAACTCTTTCACATTTCATTAACATGCACATTTTACGCTAATGTGCACTAGAAGTGCATTTCTTCGTTTCTATCAGGCAGCAGGAGCTACTGTGAAGTACTACGAAATATCTCACCTCATTGACACAATCTCCATCCATGATAGCGTGACATTCATTAATGTAGTATATCCGCGTTGCTATCGGCGATGGTTACAGAGCTCTATGCGACAGGGCCGGCCGCAGGTCTCGTGAGCAAAATTGAGCAGCGGACTGAATAGACGCTAGACCATGATTGGAGACAATACTTTGCAATTACTTAGGAGGATATTACAAAGGTTTTCATCCGTTTCTATTACGCCTACTTTTACAGTCGTTCCATTGTGAAATGCAATAATTTTTTTATATTTATTGTTGGAAGAAGTTTAGATCACTTAAAACCAGATTTCGCTAAATTTACCCACTCAAAAAAGTAAACATTCGAAAAATCCATTTAAATGTTTTAACAATTTTTAAAATTAATTCAAATAAAATAGCAAATCATATAACTTTATCGAAATACTCATAAAAAAACAAATTTAATCACACTGCACATTAAAAAGTACGAATAACATCACAAGAACAAAATAAAATAAATTGGCAATAAAATACAAACTTCCTTTGCTAGTGTAGAAAACACCAAATTCATCACAACACACAAACTCCAAGACAACTCAAGTAATAAACTTACAGTAAAATGTAAACATGTTTTGCAAAATTGCCACACGTTGGACTTTTGATACTTTATACCCAATCAATATTAACATTAATTATACCAGTAATGTTTATAAGAGTTTAAAATCTTAAAAAGGGGCAGTAACCTTTGAACGAATTACACACATACTTGACCGCATTGAATGTAATTTCAATTTGACTGTTTGAATGATGAAAATTAAAACTTTTTTAAAAAGCCCTATTTTTTAACCCAGCCTAAAAGCAACTATTTCATGACAAAAAAAAAAAAAACGTGATCTTAATTAATCTACAATGTGTTGCAGTTTATGTCAAGAGATTTAAGCTCATTTTATTTTACTAGCTGACCCGGCGAACTCTGTTCCGCCTTAACAGCCGGTCCCATCTTTTTCTCGCGTCGCACTCACTGTGAGAAACTGTACTATCCTTGTTGCACTCGTGATAATAAAGCAATTCCAGATTTGTGTTTTTCTCTCAAACAAAGAAGAATTAAAAAAACGCTCTGATATTAAATAGATAATTAAAAAATCTATCTAATTATACTTCACTTCACTTTTTAACACGCTTTTATTAGCTTCATTTGTATCTTTGCTTGATTTCTTGCTTGTTCTCCGCTGCAGAACGCTTCTGCACAGAAAACTTAGGCGAAAAGGCGCGAAAACATACGAAAACGCGTGAAAACGAGCGAAAATCCTCGAAAAGGCGCGAAAACCCGCGAAATCACGCGAAAACGTGCGAAATCAGGCGAAAACGTGCGTTCTCACATAGCAACGCTGTCGAATGGGATAAACAGTATTCTATGTCCGTCTCCTGGCTCTAAGCTTCCTGTTCACCAAATCGGTACAGCCGTTCTTGAGTTATAAATAGTGTAACTAACACGACTATATATAGATATGACGGCGAACGAAAGGCGGCTATCATTATCGCCTTCTGTTATCAGTGCGGCGTTACAACAATGGCAACAATGACCGCTAACATGCGAAATCACGCGAAAACGTGCGAAAAACGTGCGTTCTCACACAGGAACGCTGTCGAACGGGATAAACAGTATCCTATGTCCATCTCCTGGCTCTAAGCTTCCTGCTCACCAATTTTCAGCCAAATCGGTACAGCCGTTCCTGAGTTATAAATAGTGTAACTAACACGACTTTCTTTTATATATATAATATAAATATATATAGATTTTACTTTACGTGTAGCCTACTAGTGGCCTGCAGTAACAAAAATCCTGCTAAACAAAACCACACAAAATGGTTTTCCAAAACGAAGCACTTACACTGCTAGAGAACAACACATAAAATATTATCGTACAACACTGCAAAAAAATAAATATTTCAACAAAATCAATCTTAATAAATATTATACGGTGAGGTATGTTCAGTACGTGAATTGGCAGAAAAACTCAATCAAATATTTGCATTTTTCAGTCAAAATCGAAACTGTTTCTTTTTGGATTTTTCCCACGTCCCCGTGTATTTACCGTCACCAAAGACACCTCTCACACGCGAGAGACTATAGTTTTCTTTCAAATTCTCCGCGCAAAGGAAATTAGAAATCGAGGCCGTCGCTGTGCGAGAGGTGGGCGGGGCGGGGCGGGGCGGGGCGGGGCGTGATGGATGGACGCTCGCGTGGGCGTCGGCGCCGCCGCGGACGATGTTTGTTGTGGCACTGACGCCCTGGGGCGACGGCTCAAATACAACCTCTTCTCTGCGTTCTCCCGGGACTCTCCTTCGCTTCGAGAGAATGCAAGAGAGGACCCAACACTTAGGGGGTGAACGACATCACGTGCGTTTTTTCTTACGAACTTCTTTCGTCCCGTGGCGAGATAACTTCTCTGAAAGTAACACAAATGTAGATTATATGCTATTCAAAAATGATCTCTGATCTCACGTTGACTTTTTAATTTATCTTAACATTCAGTAAAATCGAATTCTTCAAATGAAAATAAACGAGCCGACCAAGAATGAATTCCGTGTCAGAAGGTTCAGTGCACTTCAATAACAGCCTTTCTAAAAAATGTAGAACATCGGTGACGAATAAATAAAAGGCCAGAATGTAACTTTTAGTGAGCAAGATTTAGTTACTACTACTTAAAACAGGGATAATAATACCAAATTTATTGACTTTATTCAGGGATAATAATATATCAAATATTTCTACTACATGACACATACTTGCTGATATGTAGAATTTAAGTCAAAACATTTTCATCGCCAAAAAACCAGCAAATTGATCGAGAACATGTCTGTTTACTGTCGTGCCAACATCTCTGACTCTTGTGAAACTGATAGAGGAAAATATTATTTTGGACGATCAATCAAATGGCGATTGTAAAAGAGGACAAGCCGGATTAGTAACCGGGCCTAAGCCAAGCGGCGGGCGAGCCGCTCCTGCCCAGCAAGAATTTGAACCGGCCGCTCCGCACCGCGCAGTTCCTAGTACCCATTACGCGACTACCGCCGGGCGAGTCGGCCTCTGCTCCAAAGGACGAGTTCCGGGAGCCTCGCCGCACAGTGGGCACGCACAGAGCGCGGAGACGATTTTTCCGCGGAAAATTTTTAGGTGCTGAAGAGGCCAAACGCTGGAGAGACAATACACGAGTCCGCGCCAGGAAGTAAATATTTTAGAAATACTTTGGTAGATGTAGCCATCCTCAGCCGGGAGGGTTTCCCTCTTCAGGATTTTTTTTATTTTTAGTCGTTCCGTATGGTTTGTTTTCCGAGGATTCGGAGTGGATGGAGTGATCTGGGATGAATACCCGAATTCGAAACTTTAGAATGGTTTGGGATGTAGGTTTTGTGATGGATTAAAGGCCTTCAGCCTAGCCACGTAGTATTCGTATTAGGTTATGTAATTTATATTGTAATAATTAGCTATTAAATAAAAACATTCCAGCGATTTCTAGAAAATGAGTATTTCCGTACTCGTTCTACAGCCCGCTTGACATCATAACAGCCTCCGACGCTTCTTTGAGATTTCCTAGATCACTGACACGAACCACACGAGGATAAGCGATCAAACACATCGTTGGACTCTAATGATGGGAGTGGTCACAGGGTAAGGAAGGAAGCGGTCAGCGGCCTGCAGTCAGTGGCTCTAGGTGCTGCTACAGCACTCGTCTGGAAGCAATCAGGGAAACCAAGGAATTATACTGAACAGAGCAGTAGACAGGCGTCACAAACTCACCGACGTTAAACGCATCACTCAAATCTTCGGCAACTGGCGAGGGTTAAACCCGTGAGCTCTCAATCCCGTACGCTCCTGCAACTTCTTCAATCTCCACCGCAGCCACTGCATACTTCCCTTTCTCTTCTTCGGCCACAGATCCCAAGTTTCTCGAGCGGTCATTTTGGGTCAGCAATCAACTAAGTTCGAAAAGTCAACTCTAGAGCGATTTACAACAGAGAACTTTTTCACAATGTTTAACCGAGATTATCCTATTTTGTAACAGCAGGTATATAACAAATTACAGAAAAACATTAGATATCTATTTACTAGAGTAAAAGAGGGTAAAAAATCGAAGCACATTAGGTTGATTGATTGATTGGTTCATGTTTCCGGGCACGTCAACTGCTAGGTCAAATAGCACGTTAGTGCAGTGGTTGTGTGGGGCCTGGAGGTGGCGCCGTTCCTATTCAGCTGAAAGGGGAGATCCGGTCCCGACATACAGATCAGCATGTGCGGAATTTTATCCTGCACGTATCTCCCACCAGCGGGGCACCGCAACAAGTACGCGACTGGTTTCCCGACATGTGCGGTGGTTTAGGGCAGTAAGAGGAAGTAAGTAAGAGGCAGTAGGAAGGACATACGTAAGAGGCAGTAAGAGGAGAGGAAGCGATGATTGTGCGCGGTTCATTTTTAAATAGCCCATTTATTACGGTACTCTTCCAGCATTGGCCTAGTATTGATCGGAGAATTACGGAAAACGTCCGATCACAGCACCCGGCCGGCAGAATTCTCCTCCAGACAGCGGCTGAACTCGGTCTAGTTACGTAGCTAGTATCGAAAATCCGCCACCGAATTCGAACGCTAGGCCCCCGAGTCGCTGGGTCCATTTCGGCTCAGTGGGCAACGCTGGGCGGTGCTGAGTCGGCTGTCTGTGTCTGGCTGCGGGCGGGCGCCGTGTCGGGCCCGAGATGACAACAGCGATGGGCGCGCACTCGTGACACGGCCGCCCGCCTCGGCCGGGTGGGCCTGCCCGTCGTCCGCCGCCGCCCTCGCCCCCACCACCTGCTGCTGCTGCAGCCTCGGCCGCCGCCGACGCCGGTCACCGGCCCCGACTCGAAGACGAGGCACGACTGGCGGTGGGGTTTAAGACGAGGCGAGGCAATGAAGAGGGCGATGTCACAGTTACAGGCGATTGCAAGCCTAATTAACGGGTGGAGTAGTTTGGATCAAGCGCAAATCTTGAATGTAGTTAGTCGATCATGTCAATCAAAAGAGGAGCCTGGCGGAATTGAATGAAACAGAAACAGCGGGGAGGAATCCGGAAAGCTGTAAGATTGTGATAGAGAACAAACACACTGGGCGTACTTGGGGGATAAATCGCAGTGGGGAGAGCAATGGACCGCCCACCGTTGATTGAGCTCCAAGGCTGGATAGGAGTACAGCGGCAAGCGAAGATCGAAGAGCGCAAACCAACAAGCGACGAACTTGGCGATGGGCGGCGGGCAGCTGGTGATAGTGGGAGGTGGGTGGTGCAGAGTGCGTGGTGGTGGAGGTCGTCTGGCTCTGAGCAGAGGGGAGCGCAAAGGGGCAGGGAGGCGCCGCTGTCTGGCCGAGTAGGTACCTGCTGTGCTGCGGCAGCGCGGAACTCGATCGCCGGATCGCCGCTCGGCGTGGGCCGGCGCGCTGGCGGCGGCGGCGGCGGCGGCGGCGGCGGCGGCGGCGGCGGAAGGCGCCCGCAGCCAACCGCAGACCGCCGCCCCGCCCGCACCCGCCCGCGCCAATCGACCGGCGGCCGTTTGATGCGGGCGAGCGCTCGCCCTGCCGCCCCCCCGTCACGCCGTGCCGCACCGTGCGCATCCCAAGCGTTCGGCGCTGGTGGAGGGCTCCTCAGCCCTAGAGGCCGTCCCGCGCCATGGCCTTTGACCGCCCTCGTGTGAGGCGAGGGGAGTGATCAGTTATGATTCGAAATACAAAATACTCCACAACTGGATCGGGTGTAAACATCATTTTTTCAATAACCAGAGTAAATCGAAAGAGTAACTACATTTACCCAGGGGTGTCCAGAAGGGGGGGGGGCAAGGGCAACTTTCTCCAGGCCCCGATATTTTTTCGTTCTAAAGAAATCAAAAAAATATATTTATCTCTAATCCAAATTTAACGCTAGTTATTTCTGATGCACTGAGAAATGAACTCTATTCATGAATTTGGGGGGGGGGGGGATTTTTTGTATGAAATAAGGGGCCCTCATTGATCAAGTGCCCAAGGCCCCTGGTTTTCTCTCGGCGCCCCGTAATTCTCTTACTTTTCTGATATTTTGTGGTGAACATAACCAAGCAATATTTTGTGATAGGACGGTTATTTCTTTTTTTTCATGTATCTGCCCTTCGCGATAGGCATGTAATGTAAACGAGTTAGCAAAAGGTATAGCCGAAAAAGGTGGTGGAAACTGCCCCCAAATCAACTCGATAATCGCGATGCTCATATGAAAATGTAGATTCCAAAAAAATCAGCCTCCTAGGGCTATCTGTTGCTGAGATACGAGAAACGTGTTTTTCATGTTTTATTTTTTCTCAGCTTTTATTTGCACTTATCATGCTGAAAAAAATTGGAGAGACAGGGAAAATAGCTGAATTTTAAGGTATTTTGTCAACTAATTCTGACGTCAAATTCAAATAGAAAACAGTAAGTAAATGTTTGAAATGGATTTTCGACGTGATAACGTTGGAGTACTATTTGAGTTTTCCCCTACAATGTGTCTTATAGCATTCTATAACATATATTTTTTCAGACTTTTAAACAATGTGGACGATAGTGAAAAAAAATTAAAACCAATTTTATCGGTTCAAAAATTTGAAATTCGTGCCAAAATGTGATGGGATATAACCCTTTTACCAATATTTAAACAGATTCAATCACGACATGTGAACTTGAAATCTTATGTGTTACATCACTTATGAACCAAACTGAATCAGACTATCGTTGGTGGAAAGAAATGGGTGGGCTCTCGCGCATCCGACTTCAGCCAATGAGTTTCAAGCACCAGTTTGCGTCATAATATTAGCGTGAATTTTAAATGCCAAAATTATCACAGTTGCAAGTCATTGAAACAGAAGCAGATAAGAACTTCTTTCTTTTTATTCAAATATTTCATCTACCACCACATATTTCAACTATATATTTCAATATTTCTACTACATATTTCAATTACACCTTCATCCTACTAACTACTCAAACTAACAGTTTGAGTTGGTCAGCCTTGAAAATTATCACTTGACGCCACTTTAAAAATGTTCCTCAACATTTCTTGATCTTCATGCAACATTGCCTGCAACCAGTCTGGTCCCGATTTTCACCCGAAATGCGTCAGTGAGTCACACTTTTCAACCGTGTTGTAGTCACGTGGTTCGTAACGCAAACTGGCGCTGCGCAGAACGAGCAGAAATCGTTGCATCGGAGCCGACCTATCTCTTTCCACCATAGGAATATCGGTGAAACAATATTATTGTCAACGTGCGAAAGGAAGTCGCAGTCTGGATTGCTACTCCGAATAGCTGCAATCATTTATTATTTGGCACGCGCTCGTTACTTGGCGAAAATTGTTAAACCGTCTGAAATTTTGAGTTTATACATAAAGGTACGCGTGATCCCAGTTATTAAAGACGAGACAATAGTCACAATAATAAATTGCGCATGATTGTCTAATCGTCAATATTTAATAAATCTACAACTGAGTAATTTGATTTATATTATAAACATAAATAATTAATATATAGTTTTTTAATTAACATATTTTTTTCTACTTGAATTTGGTGTCAGAATTGGTTGCCAAAAATACCTTAAAATTTTCCTCGGTCTCCAATTTTGTTCCACCTGAAGCTGAGAAAAAAAATTAAACATGCAAAACCCGTTTCTCGTTGTATCTCTGCAACAGATAGCCCTAGGAGGCTGATTTTTTGGGAATCTACAGCATTTTTTATTCTCTTTCATATGAGCATTGCGATTATCGATTTGGTTTGGGGGCAGTTTTCACCACATTTATTTACAATTATTTTTTCAAGTCCACTGGTTGCGATTAATGGATTTCCAATACACGTAAAATTAATTAAAATGACAATGAAAATCAACCGCAAAGTGACGTCCGAGCAAAAGCTTCACTGTATCATACTGGTCGGTACACGTCTCCGACTTTCTAAAGCCCCCTTTCTCATTCCATTCCATCGAGCTGTGAATCATCTTTTCACTCCATTAAAATTGCCTTCAGCACTCCCTTACATTGTAATTCCCAATGAGTCGCATGAAACGTGCGCAGGCGCCGGCGACCGCCTTCGCAGATCCTCCCCTAAGACCCGTTCAACGCGCGCTCGTACTCGTCCAACCGCCAGACACCAAATGGATTGTTTATTTCCGGCCTCGCCAACTGTCATCGTCATTAGCCCCGGCATATACTAAATGTTTTATTCTGGAAGGTGGCGGTGTTCCTCCCCACTAGATACAGAAATCCAGCGCCAACCTACACGTCGGCTTGCAGGATATTCCCTCTTCAATGTCTCTCCCAGAGGGACACCGGTACAGCAGGGACACACTCTAAGCTCCCGACACGTGTGGTAGTATAGTGCAGGTAAAGTGTAAGTGTAAGGGGGAGAAGATAGAACCAGGAGGAGGAAGGAAAGATCGCACGCAGTCCATTTCTTAAGGTACTTCTCCGGCATTCGAAGAAATCACGGAAAGCTACCGATTCAAGGAGCCGGCCCCTACAATTCTCTTCACACAGTAGCTGATTTCAATCCAGCTATGTAGCTATCGGACACCAAAAGGAGGGCGGTTCCATAGTGACTTAAAGTTGAGGGAGGATGAAAGGGAAGGACGTGCACTCAGGAATTGACTCGTTTATACGTGGCTCCTAGTGGTAGCCTTTCCAACTATTTGGAACGATTCCACGATTATAAATCATGAGAAGGCTCACTTTACGGTGTAAGATGTACAGGGTAACGATTTAGAAATACTCTCCCAGAGGTCAGCATGGGACGAGGCGGGGCACAGAAGGTGTGCTTGGGACGGGGACGGGGACGGGGCCGGGGGCGGGGGCGGGGGCGGGAAAGCGGGCGCCGGGTGGGTAACACGAGCTGCAAGAACGCGGAGATGTCAGGCAAAAAGGCGACAAGGGAGGGGAACCTGACTGCTGCAGGAGCAAGAAGTCCGAAGCACCGCCGTGCGCTATGAGCAAGTAGACTATCTGCTGATGTTTCGGTGGGTGAGTGGCCACCATCCCCGGTGGATGAACCGTTTCATCCTCTGCAGTTCCCTTATAAATGAGTAAACGGTCCAGTCATACGACTCTTCTGTTTTTGGCAATATTTGATTTTTCGAAGACTCAGGAAGGGTGGATTGTACTTCAGGTCAACTCTCTACATCTCAAATTAAGGGCAATTTTTTGAGACAAGGCATGGAACAAAGGCAAACAAAGAATCATACTTTTCTCCAGGTGACTATTTTGAGAGGTGATAACACGTTCTTATCTTATAGGTAGGTTACAGACATTCGTTCGAGTTTTCCTTCTGACCTGGTCACAGCTTTAATATCAATTATTTGTTTGTTGTACTCTTTGCAAACATACTTTCTTTATTTCTATTTTCTCAATACGTTTGTTGTTGTTGTAGCAAAATTAGTCCGAATCAATCGCATGCAAATATTTATTCTGCCCCCTCCCAACCTGCACCTCTGGCGTCCGATCTCAGCGCGTGCCCCGCATTTCCTCGCCGCCCCCTCTCCTCCTGCTGCCGCCGACAGCGGCACATCTCGCCCGGGCGTCGAATGGCGGCGGTGACTTTCAGAACGCGCCCTCGTCCTTCTGGAGGTCGCGGCGGTGGCGGCGGCGGCGACCGCGAACGCGCGGCGGGCCGGGTCGACCCGGGCCAGCAAGTCACCACCGTCAGCGGATTCGTGTGCTCCTTGCTGCCGGAGCATTCCGCAAATATTTGAGAACTTCCTCCACCCACGCCCACCCCGGAAGGGTTCGGTGGTTGCGGCCCTCCCGGAACACTCTGGCCTCAACTTCTGGACGAGGCGCTCTCCCTGTCAATCGCTTACCAGGGTGGGAAAGAGAATGGCCTAACGGTCTAACAAGCTACTCCGCTAATACTCCACGGGCCGTGATTGTGGCCAAGGCCGCTGATTGTATTGGCAACTCCTCCCCAATGTCTAGGCCCAGGATAGACTCCTGGATGGGGGCTCTTCAATTTTGAATTGACCTACGACACTGATAAAACAATGTGAAATGGTCGAAAGATCGGCTTATAGAAAGAGGACAATTGCCTTCATCAGTAATAAAATGATTGGAATAATTCGCTTTCGAATGAGATACGTCTTGAATTTCTTGTCAGGTCCTGGACTAGAAGAATTGAGATTTTGAGTGACATTCTCGAAAAAAATCCCGTTTATTAAAAGAGCAAAGCCAATAGTTTAACAAATAAACCTAGAAAAAATAAAAATAAATTGTTACAAGCGCTACTCACATATAACTATTAAAACCAATTCAGGATTTCAGTGGAAATGCCACAAGTATCACTTTCAAGCACTTCACCTACCGGCAATTCTAACAAGAACACAAACTAGAAGGAAGCGCAAGGCACAGTCGGAAGAAACCAGCACAAAAAGAGCGAAGATTAAAGAGGTCAGGCCAGAAGCGGCAATCTCACGCTCACCGGCGCGGCGCCCGAAATTAACAGCTGGCGATCGCCAGGCGGGCGACGCTTCGGGAGAGCGCCTACGCGCCCCGATCGCCCGCGGCGCAGTCGCCGGCGGAGAGAGCGCCCGCTCGCTTTGGCGCGCTTCCGCAAAACCCGGAAAGCCTCTTCGCTCAAGATTTCAATAAGCAAATTCTACTTAATTCACACGACCGAAACTGCATGCAACGTTTACGTCTTTTTGTCGTTGAATCGACATTGCACGACGAATTACGGACGATATCCCGAAGAGTCACACAGTCAGATTTTAGACAGATCTCGTTGGGAATTTTCTATTATTCGATTAATTTTTTCTACACTTCATTCTACACATTTCTACACGTCAGGAGGCGCGGCACTGTTACGGAATCGAGAACGTGTCGATTGGATAACGTGCTTCCTGTCCTAAGTCACCAAGTGTAGAAAAAAATTAATTGGAAAATTGTGGTACAGAGCATTACGATGTTCAACAAAATGTTTTGTTTTACCGTTTTCTTTTAGTCAGAATTTGTCAGAATAATAATAGTGAAATGACGCCTTACAGAGCGTTATAATGGACGATAGTGGGATTCGAACCAGCATCCGCTAGTCCCTTGCATTGTGACTTTCGCTACTGCTGCTGACGTCACGTGATCTCCTACCCTCAGCACACAAATTATCAGCACATTCGCCTTATTAATATGATCACGTGATATGTTCACATTAACTCTGAAGCATTTTTTTCAGAGATTACAAGCGCTATGACATGCAGGCTACAAACTCCTCTTTCATCGCACGTCCATTACGTCAACACACGCCGCCCGCCGATTCAAGGGCGCCGTGACAGGGCCATCGGGGGAGTCAGCGCGGATCAGTGGCCCGTCGCTCAGCGTCTGAGATACCGCGCAGGCGGCGCACGTCATGCCTCCCGCCCAACCACTCCGGGCGGCCAAGCGCTACATAGCAAAGGGGTCCCCTTCCGGAAAAAAGTCATCCACATTTACTAAAAAAGTATTAAAACACTTCTACAATATTTAAAAAGTATTTTTTTTCTTTTTAATTACAAAGTTGTAGCACAGAGACGAGTTGTTTAACAATTATTTTACAAATAGAAACACATCTGGTTGAAGTTTTTACCAATATTTTATGATTTTTTTCGGGGCTCGGGAAGGTTAAGCAATTGCTTATTTTGCTTCTAAGTAATAAAGTTGACCCTGTGGCCAGCACATGGCACATTCGGCTCCCTCCCACCGGCTCAGGCATCAAGTGCCTGATGCAGTGCCGCTGACCGGGACGTCCTAAATTTCCATACAAGCGGACCTCGAGTTCTCAGTTATTCAGCGTCAGCTCTACGAAATGTCCTAAATCACCCACTTCCTCCCTGTCACTTCACCTTGGCGGGGGAGGGGGGGAGAGCGAATGAGGCGAAGCCGGGCGAGGCGCGAAAACCCGGGAGCAAATCCAGTGAGTTCTGGTGCATTTGGGTTGGCGCGGGCGGCCCGCCGCCCGGAACTGCGACGAGCCGCCGCCGAAGATCCGGGAGGCGGCAGGAGCGCAGGATCCGCTCCACTCCGCTCCGCTGCCGCCGCTGCAGGCGGAGCGGAAAAAACACCGCGCGCTGATCCGGGCCGGCGACGGCACCAACGGGCGTCTTCCTGATACACAAGGCCTGGATGAGGACGTTGGATGATTGCATTGGGAATGCCGCGGCCGCGCCGGTGGGCACACGCCCTGCAGGTACGAGAAGTAAGGGGTTTGGTTAAACACGCGGACTACAAAAAGATATGCACACAACAAAGTTGCAGCTGATTTGATTGTATTTTATTAGTTGAAGAACAATTCGATACCTTTTTTAACGCCGGAAATGAATTACTAATACAAATGAAAATGTATCTTCAAGTCCGAAATTGCAAAAATAATTCAATATTTTATTTACCTCCAGACCTTTGATAATAAAACAAATTCGTAATTCATAATAGGGCGTTTCTATTGAAATCACAAGAAATGTCCCAGAATGCAAACTATACACAACAAAAAAAAAACAATTGAAGATAAGTGATAAACGATGATTATATTAGTGGTTCTATTTATTTGATAAATTATTATACCTTGACTTGAAAAAAAACTTCACTGACCCCATACAAATTCTAATTAGTAAAATAGTTAAACTTGTATGACTTGTTTTCACGTAATAATGTGTGCACTATAACTCAAATTAATAAAAAATTGTGGTCACTAAGAAACACATAGATCGATGTAACTTAAATAAAATAAAATTAAACTAGTGGTAATGTGCTGTCTACCGAAACTTTTCATCTCTTACAGTTATTACTCCACAATTACTCAGGTTTTTAAAAAAAGTGCATATGACTTAAAGATTTACAATTGAACAAAGTTATGCAGAAAACTTCCAAGCCAGAAGGATCAACATGGTTAAAATGTGGCTTGGAAAGTTTGTATGCAATATTTCTAGAGCGCCATTGCTTAATTTTTACATTTATGAGAGTTGGTCGCGATCTGCATCGCTTTCTGCGAAAGAAATCTCTGACTTTCGTAGAGAAGAGGTCGAAAAATAATTTAAAGTGGCTGAACCCTTGCTATTACGTTGCGTATAAGGAACAACTGTACAAAATTTACAACAGAAAAGTACAACATACTCACTATACATGAAACACTGATCCCCATATCGTTTTACGTCGTACTGTGCTTATTCTTTAAGATTAAAGAAATGAGGGAGCACTCTCAGCCATTTTCCAGAAACGTTCGAAAATAATCGCAGGGTCTTGTGTAAAGTACCCCCGAAATTAAAATATTTTATGATCCCTGGAAGGGCACATCTAGATCTTACGTTTGACGTATTTACGAAATTTCCACTCAAATCTCCTAATCTGACAGACTTAGGCGTCATACATTTAGCCAACCATTCACACGTACACACGTATGCACACGTACATCTGTATGCATTCATGCATACACGAAGACATCCCGAATATCGGGCAAAACAATTGCGTGTCTCTTGGCCAAATGCCCGAATCTTAACCATCTTTGGGAACAACACCAAGAGACCTTCATCCTGATGAATGAGCACAGTTATAGAACTTTAAACTCGTGTATTACGAGCGAAAATTCGAAATAGTACAGTTGAGGTGAATCCAATATTTTCTTCCCTAGAGAACATAATAAAAAAGTAAAAATGAAAGCAAAACTAAAATCACCAAAAAAACTGGATTTCTGTACTTTAGTTTTAAAAAGAACCTTTTAACTGCTTGATACATACGTGTCGGCACTTTCCATCGCGTTACGATGAAAATTGATTGACGACTTTCAACTTCATCCGCTGTATTTGGCAACGCTATCAAATATGTCTCGAATGAAATCCCAGAGCAAGGCATCACTCGGGGCACAGGGGCGCGGGGCGTTTTCCGGTGTGGTCAGCGAGCGGACGGGAGTCCCCGGAGCGCAGCCCTCGCCTCACTCCACAGCGCTCCCACAGGGAGCAGCAACAACCGCAGGGGCTGCATTCCGCCTCAAGACTCACCGCAGAAAATAAGTTTTTAGCACTAGTGCATGGAAACTAGTTCTTATCTACACTGTTTATTGATTGGAAGGGGTTACTTTGCGGGACGCGTAGGCAAAGAAGTTATTTATGGGCATTTAAAGTACCTGGGTATTGTAAAGTAAACAATACACCGAGAGAGATATGAATCAACATGAATGCCTCTACGCATATTTAGAGTGGCCCACAAGTGGTCATCATCGGTCACACATCTACAAACTTCTGAGTTTCCATGAATTCGTAAGAAAAACCGTACACAACAGAACGCCTTTGGCACTTATTTGAAAATCCTGGTGTCGGCTCCTTCGTCACCTCGTCCTTCAACATTTCATTCGTACACCAAGGCTCCCTTTTGGTACTAGTTACGTAATAAATCAGCCTTTCGAAGTTGTGCTTTGAACTTTCAAGAACCCTTGATTCTTGGATACATTGGATATCTTTGCATCGAAACGACTCAATAAAAACAAAGTTTTGCTATTTTAGCCTGAATTCCGTATGAATAGAACTATACTCATCTTCATAAAGTATGCATTTTTATTCTTACTCTTCCTACAATACATTCTACAAATGTTTATATATATATATATATATATATATATATATATATATATATATATATATATATATTTCCAAGTACTACAGATTTTAAATAAGTAACATGGTTCAATTAAATTTGAATAAAAAATAACTTGCGTTTCAAATATGATTCCCGAAATTTCCATCCTCTTCCATACGATCTTCGAAATGGCCCTCGCATTAATGAACAATGTACATCCACAAGTGGATCAACTCCATCAATTTCGGCCTTCACTCTCACATCCCACAAGCGAAAATACGACTAACTGCCTAATGGGGATAAGTTCTCGTACTGTCTTTATGACACGCACACAAATTACTCACTAGGAACCATTTTAGCACGTCCTCTTTAGGCGGGCAGAGTAGGTGGAGAGAGGCAACAAAACCAGAAGAGGTTTCGCATCTGTAAGAGCAACCTGCGAATGTGACTACCGGCAATGTATGCTCTTTTGTGCATTATAAAAGGCATACAGCGTGCTATATAAAGAACGGTAAACGCGATAATTTATAACTATAGAATAACACAATCCGGGCCCTTTCTTCGCAAATAATGGTCTACTTCGTGCCATGCTACCATTACGTTGCGCAAGCTCGTATTTTCAAGCTTTTTTTTTATTTCTGTCACTGGTGTATTTTGTAACAGATGTAGTGCTCTCGACATTCATACGTCATATTCAGGCTTCTGTAGAGAAAATGTAACACACAATATTTGCTCGCAGATATATCCACAGGAGTGAAGACACGGATTTATTTTTAATACAATAAATTGCACCCACCCGTAAATTGTTTTACAAAACTTCGGAAAAGGAATCGCTAAAAAAATGTATATTGCTTCCATTATTGTCAGTTATCTTTAACGACATTTACCAAAGAAAATTTAAAAAATATAATTCATTCAAAGAATGAATAAGATAATCAATTAAAGTGATTATATTAATGTACAATTTCAATAACTAATACTTATAATATTATTTTCGAAGTCTATGGAACGTTCAGAATGCAATCTTTATCACAGAAAACTACCGTGAAGTGAGTTTTAAGAAAACAAAAAATAACGTTGTTATAATGGTCCGAAAATACCATTTCACCGGTCATTTCACAGATTTTCATCGTGATCAAATAAAACATTTACAAAATAAGAAGATATCCAGCATTGATAGTTTTGGAATCAACATTAGTTTTATTTAGATCTTACGTCAGAATTGTGAAATGCACACCGCGTACATTCTTTATTGCGTATTGCTCCAGGCGCTCATAAAAGCACGTGTCACATTTCGTAATCTAAAACTCTTCGCCATCTGTCAACTATGCTTATCCCATGGTAGTAATATTATACCAGAGAATATTCTGAAACAAATGCTTTTTATAAACTATTTATTGAAGAAAGAAATTTGATTCTGTTCCCAATATAATTTTCTGGATGCGGGACAATAAACTCTCATTAACAAGAATTCCGGGGCACCGAAACCATGGGTGTTCGCGTTATACAATTTTGGTTTCCTATTATTATACCTGTATTAAACATTTCCCTGCCGGGGTCCCTTCCCCTCGCGCGCACGCGTATGGATGTGTGTGTTCTGGTGAAATTCGAGTTAAGGGAGGTCGTGCCAACGAAAGTGTGCACATGTATTTTACTTTCAAAAACCTAGCAGTTCCCACGACTTCACACATGTCAATTTTTCTGTCACCTCACTACGGATCTGATCCCCAAGAGCGAAAGGCCAGCACACGCCAGAGGTGCCTGCGAGGGGCGTGCGGGTTTCAAACAGCTGCTCTCCTGGTCCACGAGGCCCTCAGCCGGAGCCGCGGCCGGGGCCGGGGCCGGGCCCGCCATCGCGCCGCGCAGCGCGCCGCCCGCCGCCCGGAGAGCCCGGAGAGCCCGCCCGCGCCTCCCGGCGCCGCCTCGCGCACGCCTCCTGCCTTCGCAACTGCGGGGCGGTCAGTGTTTACGTCAACTTCTACAAAGGTGGGCACACGTGTAATAGTGATTTGCGAACGAGAGAGTTTTAATAAACGAGATCGACAGAGAAACAAAGCCGCTTCTAGCCCAAGGGCCAAATATAATAACGTTAGCCCCTGACTCCTATGTGGCCTCGAGCGCTATGTCATTCACTCCTGAATAAAATCGCATTTCAAGCACTTGTGCAGTTATTTTTATGACTGCACATCGCCAATATTAATGATAATATTTAACGCATACAAGGGCTCACGACTGAATGCTTCTTCAAAACGATAACCAACACATATCAATTGAACAAGAATGCGATTGCTTCTTTGATCTGCTCAATCTGCAATATAATGCATACAATACAATGATAAATAATAGTTGCCATTGTATAAACAATAATATAATATTTTAGTAATTATCTGGTTTATTTACCCAACTTGACATTTTGCCCACAATAATAAACAAGGTGTCTATAAATATATGACCATATTTAAAATAATCTAATTTAAATACTAGTTGTACTTCTTCAGAAGAATTATCGCCGTTTAAGTAGCAAAAATATTTTTTTATTCTCAAATGCCGTCGGGAATATAAAACCAACATCAAAAATTGGCTATAATATTATGCGATTTAGCATAAAAACACAATAATTTTAATTACATGAGCTAAACTGCTTTCCCACTTAAGATTTTTTTAAATGTTACTTTACATTGAAAGGCAGAACAACGATAGCCATGAGCTCTTCAATTTTTTGACCGAGCAACTTTGCTTATGTAAAGTGTGAAAGAGGGTAACTTCCTGTCTCCTTCCTGATAATGATTTCATTGCGTTACACCTTCAACGCCGACCTGGACGGCCGAGGTGGCTAAGAGCGAGTACCGACTCAGCGCTTAGGTCCGAAGGGTCGCGGGTTCGAGTCCCGCCTTGGGCAAGGTTGTTTGTCCCTTGACTTTGTATGTGTTGTCGCGGAGGGCCTCGCGTTCTGTTGACCCCAGATCAGAGGAGCCCGCAAGTGTGTTTGTCTAGTGTATGGTCGAATATGCGTCCCATCGGGACGTAAAGGGTAACCGACTGTTGGCTGGATAAAAGCCCTAGAAAAAAAAATACCTTCAACCAAGGTTACTGCGGGGAAATTTCGCTAGAGAGCGATGACAGTGTTTAGAAAGGAAATACGATGAGAGAGACAGGTAAATCCAAGAAATATTCTTACCTTATCTAATGTCATGGAGATATTGAAGGAAAATGTGAAATGTGAGTCTGTTTCTTAGGCCAGAAAGTGAGGGTTCATGAGTTCGTATTTCGTAAGTGACTGCGTCTTGTACATGATTTAATTGTTAAAGAAATTATGTGCCAGTTTTGTAAATAAAGGAAGTAAACGATTTTATTGCAAGATCGTTTTGAAGTGTTTTATTGCTGACAAACCAAGGGACATTTACCGTTATTTTTAAGATTTTGTTTTAAAAGATTTGTAACTTATTTAATGTGGTTGGGGCAGCTGAAATCCATACAGGGGATGCGTAAGTTAATATCGAACGAAGATTAGAAGTTTAATAGTTAAAGCGGAATACATTTTTAAAGAGTTGCGGTTGAGAATCGGACTAAAATGGCTAACCATCCATTGGCTTCAATTACTTTGGACGAGATGTGACTGTGCCAATTTAATCTTGTATTCATGAGAACGCCGAGATAACGAAGAGTTTTTTTACTGAATGTTTCTTTATCACCAGCAATTAGGAAAGCTGTAAGTAGTTTAAAAGCGATGATAGTGTCAACTGCGATCTCACAAACTAATATTTAACTGCTGTGTAATAATAAGCAGGGACTGATACAGAATATATGAAGGATACACGATCCAACAACAACAACAACAACAATAATAATAATAATAATAATAATAATAATAATAATATACAATCGGAAAATACTCACGTACAAATAATTGAATGCAAAATAAATTACTTGGGTTTCTAAAGAATACATAATTAATACTGCAATTTGAAATTCTGTTTTGGTATACTTTTGATGACAAGAAAAATGTACAATATGTTGTAATTTTATAACGCGCATTTTCTATTTTAAAAAAAGTACCATCTCAAAACTGGTGACGTTCCTCCTAATTATCTTTCTGCAATGTCTGTTGCCTGTATTTCGATTCCAGATAATGGGAGTTGCTCTTCTCCACACAGCATAACTCATAACTCATTAAAGACGAGTGCTCTTGCAAAACAAGTAATCATGATTTGCTCGCTCAGTCTAGATTAACAAAGAATGAACTTTATAAATGTATGTGTTCCATGAATTTAGTCAATCATACTATGATTGACGTTTGCCTAGGTTTGCATAATTATAATGAAATATATCCAAGTCACGTAAATCTCAAAGAATAGTTGGCAGCTGGCGTTTAAAGAGTCTTATTGTGTATAAATCTTAAAAATCTGTTCATACGATTTTGCTGGTCATTTTCCACATCATTATTAAAGTATATCTTGGTTGAAATAGTTGTAAGAGTTTATGGAGTACTGACATGTATTACAATAAATATGTTTCAGGCATATATTTTCTTCGGTATTCCTTTTTGTATCGAATTAAAACACAAATTACATTTTTAAATCAGTGAAAGAACAAAAGCCCTTTTAATTAGTGAAATATAACCACAGAGTTTAAAGGTTTCTCTTATGACAATTTTAATACAAGGGAATTGCCAGTGAATCGTATTTTTTTTTAGCAAACTGCAACTCTGAATGTTGTGAGAGTTATGAGTTAAATCACCAAACTTTTCCTTCTGAATACATCACGATTGGGCGGTCTCATGACTTAAGAAAACACATGACGCTATTCAGTCGTATCACGAAATTAAATTAAAATATCTTTACTCAACGCTCAGGACGATTCAACTTCTCTATACAGCAAGCTACATTAAACGATTCCGTTGACTCGGACAAGCAAAATTTTGATGAGTGGACACTTTCTGGTGCTCGAAGCATACGGTACTTCGTACACTGCCAGCAAAACGTCGTGAATTGTAGTTTTTTTTAAACAGAGGCATGAAAGAAGGCTAACTAGCACGACGTGAGTCGTAAATAAGGCACTGCAACGGGCCATTACTGTTGGTTTTTCAGCACTCGAAATGTAGTTCTCAATGGCTGAAGAGCAATATATATATCAGTCAAAAGGGCATTTCGATGTATTTATTTTACGGTGTACCACCTGTCAGCTCTGAATGGAAATCAACGAATGGCGCATTTCGCTCCTACAGAATCTTAAAATATTTCTCGCAAACGCAATTTTGCATTCGCAAGATAATTGCGTAATTCGTTGTAGTAAAACGAAAAATGCAGGATTATGTATAAGATTAGCGGCGCTTCAGGTTTAATAGGCAAGTTTCCAATAGACAAGACTTCCTTTCCAGCGCATTCATAAGAAAATGAAAATTGAAAAAGAAAATTATTTTTGTCTATACTTGAATTTTAAAACAAGAACGGTCGCCATGTTTAAAATTGCGAATATTATGAAATATACATCATTAAAATATCCCAATGAATGTGTCGTGATGAATTACCCAAAATATAATAAAAATAATTGATTGATTGTGATTCCAGGCGCGTCAACTACTAGGTCATTAGTCTCGTAGGTGTAGTGCATGTTAGGAATGTCAGGAGGTGGTGGTGATCTTCCCCCACTGGATGGTGAGATCCGGCGCCGACCTACCGTCGACTAACGGAGTTCTTCCCAACCAGGTATCTCCCACCAGCGGGGCACCACCCCAGCCGGGGCAAATTTAATTCCCCGACCGGTCTACTAGGATGTGTGGAAGTGTAGTGCATGTTACTGTGTGTGTGTGAGAGAGAGAGAGAGAGAGAGGGAGAGAGAGAGAGGGAGAGAGAGAGAGGGAGAGAGAGAGAGGGAGAGAGAGAGAGGGAGAGAGAGAGAGGGAGAGAGAGAGTAAGGGGTTAGGATATGACAAGAGAAAGGAAAGATCGCGCGCGATCCGTGGGCCGTTTGGTAGGGTACTGCTCCGGCATTCGCCTGGTGTTGATCGGAGAAACCACGGAAAACTACCAATCAAAGCAGCGGGCCTCTAGAATTCTCCTCCAGACAGCGACTGAATTCGACCTAGCAGAAAAGCTAGTGTCGAAAATCCTGCCGCTGTTGGGACTCGCACCTAGGACCACCCAGTCAGAGGCACTACAGTAACATCAGTTGATGCACTGAGCCACCGCTCCCGGTATATAAATAAAAAGTATGTTGAAAAGCAAGAAACAAAAGAGTAAAATAAAGAAGCGTAGGACTACAATAATTGGGCGAACTTGATTTTTCAGTTTATTAAAAGCTTCTCAAAGTATTTTGGACATAAAAGGTAAAAATAATACCTTTTGAATTAAAAGGACAAATACAGAAAGTGAATTAGTGAATATCCATACTGCATCAATAATAAATGTTGATATTGTAAACGGATATTTGTGCGCCCCTCGAAATTCGGAACATGGGCTTCTGGAACTCCTGTACGTTTGGGCTCTGGGAAGGAGAACGTGAAGGCTAAAGGCAGAGAAAATGAAAGAACATTTATTCCTCGTTGGCTGGTTTCGATGTCTGTGCTTAATACTGGCAGCGAAGCACCGGAGGCCGTCAACGCCACACCCGTTCACCGCCAGCGCGCACGTTTCCTGGCATGGCCGTGGCCCAGAATTCAAATCCACGCGCGCCCCGCCGCGCCTAGGGACATTCGAGTCATAAGAAACAATCTATTCCGAAAGGATTCGTTCAAATGACTACCTTCTCTTCTACACCGTGGTCCTACTTTCATGATAGAAAAATAAACAAACGAAAAGGCTGCAGGCAACAAAAGTATCGTTATCGGAATGAAACATTTAAAGTAGCTCTCCTGTATTTGTTTTCTGTAAGTGCTAAGGTTTTCTCTTTGTAATAAGGCGGGAATAATTACGATAAACTGCAGATACGTGCAAGGATGATCAATACGTACGTGTATCTGTGTTTTTAACATTTATGCGAAATATTTGAATATGCGAAACCTTCAAGAAGAAATAATTCTGGAATATCACTCCCACAAAATAAGGGTCTGTATCACTCTCTGAAAGAAGCCCAAACATACTCTAAGGCTATTTTTTAAGTCATACAAATTATTTCTAAAAACTTTGAAATTCAATGTGTTCATAATTCATGAGTTGATTATAATAATAAACCCCTCAAAGTTCATCTGATTGAATTCTAGCCTCATGGAATCGATTTCAGCAAGAATCGAAAGCAAAGGAATAGAATACCGATTCCACAGGAATCGGTACAATGGGAATGTGCCCAGCCACGCAGTTCGCTCGCCTCCGCCCGGCTCGGCCCCGTTGCACTCAGGCGTTTCCGCACGCAGCCAACGAAAGTTCTCCGGCCACGTTGCTCCACGATCGTAGGCCGCTTCGATCCAGACACGGCAATAGAGCGTGATTGCCTTGAATGCGGCCGGCTGCACCACTGGATACATGCACTCTATGATATAATGATCTGATCGCAAACATACTGCCATTGCTTCACGTAATCATGACGTCGAGGTTACAATAGAAATTCATTGCTGAAATCAGTAAGCGGCGTGCCAAGTGGCTGAAGAGCATGTATTTCAGTTCTTCTTAAATATACTTGCATTGTGCTCATGGAGAGACATTTCTCCAGCACTATCATAAATACCTATTAAAACATAGAGGCCTGGTTCTGCATCTGTTTAATCAGAGCTCATTACATAATAATTTTCGCAACGAGTCCTGGAGCTAATTTTTACAACTAGTTAGGAAAAATTTGCATACTTTTTACCGGCAATTTAATTAATTCTAGATGATATTCTTACCGAAAAAAAATTCCGTCTCAAACTTTATATCTACGTCTTGAACAGCAGTTCACAAAAAACTAATTGAACTCGAGCTCTGAACACCAACAAAAACTTGTTAACACTTGACGTCCTCTACTGCAAAGCAAACATGCAGTTACGTATGTGAACACGACCTCTCCGTCTAGTTTCCTTTTACAAAAAACAGAAGAAAGGGAAATTTTCAAAACGAAACAGAAATTAATATACTCTATGTATTTTTCACAAGTTCCAAACATTGCTGAAACACAGCAGAACAAATGTTTCGTCAATAAGGATTCAAAATAATAAAAATATACAATTGAAGGGCTTGGAGCACCAATAAGATCAGCCACAACAAACACATTTACGCTATTCGTAAATGCTAAAAACCTGATTTTGGTCGAAGAGTGATTCGATCTTGTAACTGCCTCAAGACACGTATGGTAACAAGATAATCCACACTTTCACCAAAAACATATAAACATTTACGAATGGAGGGAAGCTTACTGTACTTGGGGTGGCTTATCTTGTGACCGAATCAAGTCCTTCAATTATTGATCAATTACACAGGCACACAAAATTAAAAAGAAAAAATGTCAGACCCAAAGACTTGACACGTTTCTTTATATGTATGGCGACGCGCTGAATCCGGATCCAGAATTGCGCCACACTTCTCCAGTTTTTTTTTAAATCGTGAAAAACCACCGTGAATTTGTAAGTTGTAAAATTTACAAAGGTATTACGCGATTTCAAAAAACGGGAAGTTCGTGGCGCAATTCTGGCTTCCGATTCGCATTCAGCGCGCCGCCATACATAAAGAAACGTGTCAAGTCTTCGAGTCTGACTTTTTTAAAAAAATTTTGTGTGCCTGTGTTATTGATGTTCTTCCCTATTCATTTCTAAATCATACTTCAGTTAAATTGCCACATTAACAGACGATATCTTAAATACTTTCTATTAATAATGAAGACTGGTCTGTACCTTATAATGACGTGTGTACACTTTTGTAATTCTTTTCAATTTATATTTTAAAGTTCTATGCGACTTCATACATCCAATTTCGGGTACTGAAAAATGGTTTTCATGTAGAAATCAGAAGTTAATGCCGAGGTCCTTTATGCTGCTGTTTTTACTTCGCTGCGTCTGACATTGCATCAGCTGTTACGCTGCCATCCAATCGGGACCTTCAACGTCACTTCAGCGACGTCACTATGGTAACGTTCAAGCTCCCGATTGGATAAAACCGTCAACAGCTGAAATGTGCCAGACACACAGTTAGAAAAATCGCACTATAGTGTATTGTCACACTACTCCTCAATCAAGATACATTTTCAGATTATTAGCATGAATCCTTACGGAAATATGAAACTGAAACAGCGTCGCAGATAATCTAGTCATTTTCGACGTAAAATGTAAGTATACAAACCAGACAAAACATGTTCGAAAGAAAAGAAGACGATCGCATGTTATAATTTATTAATCAGAGTATACTGCGTCTCAGGCGTTCGATGATTTCTCAAGTAAAAGCAGGTGTCGGTGCGGCTCGATTATAGGGTGCTGCCGACGGAGAGGTCGACGTAGAAAGGGCGCTGGACCACGCGTTCTGCTATCCGCAGATTCGAGCAGTACGCAAATCCATTAGTGAGTATCGTATGGTTCGAGATACCCCCTTCCAGAGCAGCTGGCTTCGGACTTACAAAAAAGAAGTTTAACCATGGCGTGATTTCGCTCATCCGAAAGTGTCTGTCGGGCGAGGACGGTCGGCTGATCGAATCCGCGAAGTGGAACGCGGCAGCGGGCGCGGACGCCCGAACGCCGCCGGAAATCGATCGGTGGACCGCGGGCGCTAACGAGAACGGCGTTGCGCGTCCGGCGAGCGCCCACGCCACAAAGGGGGAGAGAGCGGCGCCGACGGCGAGCGCGTAGGCATCACTAATTATAACGGGTTCGCGCCCAGTGCCACAATGGTGGAAGGCGGCTGGCGGGACGGCGGCGGGCGGCCGCTGTGAGGCTTGAGAACACGTCCATGGACGAGGCAAGCCTGACTTTGCCTTCTCTCTGGAGCCATGTCTGCCTCGGATTCGATCACGATACGTCTTTTTGGAGCCTCGAGATACTTTTCAGTGGCAACATACTAGGACTGGAGTGTTATTCCAATACGAATCAAAACTGCTTCATTAGCAAACATGGCAAAAATATTACGAAGGAACATTTGGAAGTGTGTGTGTGTGTATATATATATATATATATATATATATATATATATATATATATATATATATATCCTCGTACCGCGCAGGCGGACAGGTGGTCAACTCATGTGCAGTAGCGTAGGGCCCACCCCCTCCATTCTACCGTCATCTTCTTGTACGGCAAACTGGCGAAGTTCTGAAACCTTAAGAAGTCTCGAGCGCACAGGCTTTCTTCTTGTTTAGCTTGTTTTCTCAGTTAAGTCGGAATTTTGAATTAACAAAAAATGGCCACTTCCAAATGAAATCTCCCCTCCCCCCGCGAACGTAAATCTTAAGAAGTTATTAAACCTATTTCAAAAACCTCGGGTTTTAAAAACATGGATGATTTTTGGGCGACGTATTATTATGTTGGATGCTTTAATTTTGAACGTGTATGTCGCGTGGCCTCAGTCGCTGAGCACTCGCTAGGGCATCCTTGGCATGCGGCCGCGCGCCACCCGCCCGGCCCTTTACGCCCATCGCTGCACCGTATTTGCCGCAGCACCACTCCACTGTCTCCATCGAATCCACTTGGAAGCACGCACGGGCCCCTCCGCTCCTGCCTCCTCCCCCTCCCCCACTCCTCCGGCCCCGGCCCCACCCCCCTCCCAGACAGCGGGCTTGAGGGCCGCTCCACCTACGAGCGATATTCCTCATACGAAATATTAACACCATCTCCTTCCGAAAACTGATGCAACAACCCACACACATCTTGTTTCTCAAGCACGTTGTCGGATAAAGGTATGATTTCTTACCGACATATACCCTTTATTTTTCCTAAAAACACACTAATAATGCGATAAAAATAGACACATTAAAATCATTATGGGTATATCTAGTAGAGACAATTGTAAAACAAAGTTATACTACTACCAAAGTGGAAACATAATTTCAGATGGTGCCTGCTCACTTACTACGTACGCATACAGACCCAAGGTGGTTGCCTGAATCAAATTAATATACCCGTGCACTCGAGTTCTTCTTCGACATCCAGCATCCTCCGTTGGCGCGAGAGCACGCTACCCCGGCCGGAAAATTAACGGCGGCCCTCCATCGAGGGAGCGAAGGCAAACACGGCGCGCACGAGTCCGGGCCGCCCTGGGAGCTTTCTCCCAGACGAGCGAGAGACGCCTCGCCTCGCCTCGCCTCGCGTGGAAATATCAGAAATCGAACCGTCCCGCGCCGCGCCGAGCCGCGAGCGGCGACCCGGGAAAAAGAAACCAAGGAGGGGGAAAAAGGAAAAAGAGATTAATTCGTGGGGAGAAACACGCGCGGAGGGGTAAACACGGGAGTCCGGCCCGACGCGGTTTCACCAAACACACGAGGAGCAGACGCGGCGGCGGCGGCGTGGCCGGCCGCCGCTGACGGGGCACATCGGGGAACAGGGCGCCTGCGCAGGACCAAGTTAGGGCGCCCAGAATAAGTGGGACTCCTGCTTGCACGCACTTCGTTTCTCTGACATACACGACTCATACACTTCAGTTTCATGTCACTATTCTCTGGTTACAAGAATAGTATTATCAGGTTCACTCTTGCACAAAACAAATAGCAGCATCCCTATAACATACCAATGACACGTCACGACTTGAAGTGCTATCAATAGTTTCCGTAGAACAATTTTTTTATTATCATCATCTCGTTAAAAGAAATACTTTGTTTCTCTGAATCTATCTAACCTTATCTACTCATTAGATAGTTTTTTTAAATTTATTCTCACTCGTTCGATACTTTTTCCTTTCGAAGGCTCTAAGCTGCATTACTACATTACAAAGTTTTTTTGTATATGACCATCCTTGCATTGAGATTGGTTTGCTCTTCTGAGATTAGTGTTACGAAGTAGTTTCGCATCAAAATATTTGCCAATTTAAGCACACCTTATTTGCATGGATAAAAATCCAGTAAGGGGTTTCGTTAATACTTAATATTTACAACACTGTTGTAATTATTATGTCGTAGTAACAATTATTTTTCTAACATTCCATCGTTGTCGCCTAGTGCTAATAATGCATCTGGTTATGCAGCAAAAATTCATTAATTCCTTCGAAAAGACAAACTTTCCGAAACACCTAAAATACTTACGTTCTCATCCAAAACGCTTGACCCTTCCCGTCCCTATCCCGTTGGCCACGCGGCATCCGCGTACGGGACACCCGGCGGCCGGCGGCCGGCGCGCCGCCTCCGCAGCGGCCCCGAGCATCGTGAGACAAATACAAAATGCTGTTGTCCGGGATGACTGCTGCCACCGGTCAGCAAAAAAACACCCGTCGGCCGGCCGCGGAAACGCCAATATTTGCACACGCAAAGTAAATTAGTAGCAAGTAGGTTACACGCGGCTTTGCTACTTCGTGGGTAAGCGGCTGTGGAGTGGGATTGTGGCCGACGGCGGATTTCTTGAAATGGAAAGGCGGATTCGAGGCGATTTGCACGCTGGCGGCTTGAAAAAATACGCGCGCCGCCGGTGAGATTTGTGGGCGCAAGAAGAGCGGCGGGGGCGGCCGAGGGGCGGCCGAGGGGCGGCGCGCCGCGGGAAAGGAAAGCGCGGGGCGCCGCGCCGGTCCATAAGGGCGAGGGAGAGCTTTCTCCCAGACGCGCCGAGCGCTCGCCGCAAATGCCAACGGCCCAGCGACCATTCCATCCAGGCGGAGAGGACAACAAAGTAATTTAACAAATTGTCCGCGCGCGAGCGGTCGTCGGCCTCGAAAATGTCTCTCCCGGAAGACCGGCGTGCTTCCGCCAAACCCAGTTTTCTTGATAAAACCCGCACTTAGGTCCAATAGCCACCTTGTTGCCTCTTCCAAGTGGCATTTAACGATAGTTATGTACACGTGAGTGGAAAATTCATGGGTGGTTTTTATGAGTTTTCTACACGACCTACATTTCTACCTGAAATTAACAGGCAAAGAGACATATTCTATAATTGGTTCCACCAATGAAATTTTCCTGAATCTGATAAATAAAATTCTTCATAACAAATAAACATTCCCTCCTTAGCAGTTTCGCGAACAAATATTATCAAATGAAGAAAAAGGAACTAACACAGAAATAGAAAATGTGCATGCTTCTAATTAAAAATCGGCATATATTATATTTACTTTTTGCACTTTTTTAATATATAATAACAATGTTTGAACGATAGTAGTAGCACGCGGTACTGTCCGTCTTCTTGGGACAAAAAACACTATTGACCGTGCAAACAAAGCAATAGGCAATATGGCAAATCTGTCCTGACGATAAATGTTAATCTGTAGAAACCATTTACATTGTAGTACGAGTATTTACGCATAAACAGTAAACCTCTTGAAGGTGTCGTGTACTATTTGATGGCAGGCAGTTAACGCTAATTCTATAACAAATACTTGGTTTCAACTACAAAGACTCAGCAAATACTGTATTCTCCTGTTAATGGAACACGTTTTGGGCAATCTCATCATGAGAATGTTGAAATTTTCATAATTTCTCATGTCAATCAGAAGTGCACGATTTTATATATCGCCTCAATCCGTTGTTGATTTCCCTTTGAGGAGGATCTTCGAATCGCCCCCTATCGCTTTACGTTTTACTTGCACAAGCATTGAACTGCACGCCTGCCCGCATCGTTTCCCGGCTGCCTCGTCCCACGCCCCTGCCACCGCCGCGCCACGTAACTGGCGCGTAACGAGCAGACGCACGGCCTTGGCGGCCCCGCCCGCGCGCGCGCCACTCCGTCGTCCGTTCCTAAGGACGCAGCGGCCACGAGCGCCGGCGATCAGTGAGACAGACAATTAATGGTACAGTTCGCAATTATTTCACACATTTGCAGCTCGTATTCACAATGCATCCGTATAACAATGAATCCGGAAAGAAAATTGCACGATTTTGTAAAACCGTGCATCTAGAGCTCTACAAAACACGATAATATCTTTTTTTGTATACCATCATTATAAACGACCCTTTTCGATACCCCGAATCGTGCATAATCCAGTATTTTATCGCACGCTACATGACGTCATCGCCATTATTAAACGCGACAGGACGTCATCACACATTCAGCCAATAGTAGCGAGAGAATCGTGGGGAGGTAGAAGAAGACGGTACAGCCGACCACCGTTTTCTCGCACGGGTGTCAACAATGCCATCTTGAATTTGATTTCCAGAGGGCGTTGGATGTCAAGCACCCGAGACGTCAGAAGAAAGTTGTTTCGCGAAATTAAGTTTGATTCTCTTGTAAATTTATAATGCTGTTATACAAAAAATAGCGTATGCGACTCGTTTATAATGTTGCTTTATTGCATTCGTACAAATTTGAAAACTCGCTCCTAACGTCGCTCGTTTTCAAAGCATGTACTCATGCAATAAAGCTTAACATTATAAACTAATTGCATAAACTACTATTATTAAGCACCGCAATTTTGCGAGTAAATGAAAATTTTACCAAGAGACATTTATACATTATCACTATGGAGTATCATTTTATGTTTTTTTAATATACATTGAATTGAATTGAATGTGCCTTATTTTACGTGGCGAGGCTCAGGCCATGAGGCCTGCTCTTTCGTCTAACTACGCAAATTTCGCTACGCTCCTTTCACCAACCATGGGAGAAAGAAGGTATTACTTGGGCGACGAAACAGGCGATTTGAATATAGCTCAGAGGCATCATTTAGGCTTGAGAATCTTTTACATGCAGTAAATCTACTAACATGGAACAGTCGGCTTTACTTTCCTTCCGAAGGAAGGCGTACGAAGGATTTTTTTCGCCCTTAAAAATCCAC